>OZ026613.1:68005691-68535691 GCA_964020975.1 Hermodice carunculata
TTTTTAGTTATCTTTTTCTCATATGCATAATACCAAGACACAGAAACATCGTTTTGATAAAAAAAAAAAAAAAAAGAGTCTGTTGAAATTTTGAAGGACAGTTACAGTACGTAAAGGAGTCGGTTAAATATCTGTATTCATAATTATTGTAATGCTTGAGAATATTTATGAAATTTGTAGAAGCACTCACGCCATGTTCGACATCCGTTTTGTTTTCGTCATTCAGTTTGTTTCTTTTTGTGAGTCGTAGGCACATGTATGACCCATGGACAGTTCTGTCCAAAACAAAGTCATTTTAACGTACATGAATGACGTTACAGTGTATACCTGCTTGTTTTGCCGACACCTTTCATGGTACCGATTGCTAAAATGACCTGCATCTTCATTGAAATTGGGGAGGTTGATGAGTATGGATACCTAGGTGTTAAGATAAAAGCAACGGGTAAAGGCATGTTCAGGTATCAGGTGGAGAAAATTAAACAGAAAGTGAATCGGACAAAAGGAATGATTGAAGCTACTGCACTGAACAGTTTCAACAGAGCATACACTGCAAGAGTATTATGGGATAGAGTTGCAATACCAGGAATGATATATGGCTTAGATGTGATTTCAGTGAGTGAGGGAGATATCCAGGCAATGGAGAAAGCACAGATTGAGATGGGGAATGGATAGTGGAAGCACCACCATGTACAGCAACAGAAGCAGTCCTAGGAGAGTTAGGATGGAATAAAATCACAGATAGAATTGCCAAAGCTAAGTTAAAGTACTGGGGCTATTTACAAGGAATAAGTGAAGACAGGTGGTGCAGGAAAGTTTACAATGAGGTAGCCAAGGAAAAAAACAAGACGAGTCAAAGACATAGACGGGTTAGCAGAGAAATATGAACTAAAAGGATATGATGAGGTGGATGATTGGAAAGTATATATAGGTAAGACTGTTACAGAGGGTTGGAAAGAAGACTGGAAAAGATGACTCAGGGAAAAAAATACATTGAAGGCATACAAGGTATTAGAAAAGCCACAGAAAAGTGTGTGTTGGGATGGAGGGAAGGGATCCAAACTTCTGTCTCAAAGTAGGGCAGGAGTAATCAATCTAGAAAAGAGAAATTAAAAGTGGACAACATGGAGTAATGGAAAGTGTAAGTCGTGTAGACAAGAGGCAGATGAGACAGTGGATCATTGGCTGTTGTGGTGTGAGGCATATAGAGAGATAAGGGAAGATTTTTTCAGAAAGTTGCACAGGGAAGATTACAATTACAAGGGTTTAGAAGAGGTTGAGGGTTTAGAGAAAGACGAACGTATAGCATGGATTTTAGGTTTGAAAGGTGGCTTTCTGGGAGGCAGGAAAGGTAACAAAACTGTAAAGGACTACCTGGTAGGATGCTGGGAGAAAAGGAATGAAATAATAGAGTCAGAAGTCAACAGGTTAAATTAGAATCCCAGAGTGCAGGAAGGGGAAGGAATGGGAATGGTGGTAGCCCTTATAAGGGCTCCCATGGGGGCTCCCATGGGAAGAGCCTGAGCCTCAGAGGCGGGGATAGGGTGTGAGAGGGATGGATGGATTTTTTTATTTTTTTTTACCCTAGGCCACCTGTGTCACACAGTGACACAGGACCGCGGCAGACAAGCGGAGAGCCACTGTATTATTATTATTATTATTAGTAGTAGTAGTAGTAGTAGTAGTAGTAGTAGTAGTAGTAGTATCATCATCTTATGGCCACTTTTTCTCAGAACCGAAGATGTCCACAGTAGACAGGTCTCAATGTAGTAACCCATACACTATTTCAGTTCCTGAACGTGTTGCAAGCAGACAAGATGCATCGTGATTATTGATAAATTGACAGGCAGAAAGGTTAGTCTGGGGGATTATTAGACTAGGAACGTATTTTTTGTTTGAAATTTTTTATTGTAAACATGGTACTCTTTACAGATTGAACACATTTCGGTGTATATCTGGACACCAACAATGCATGAAATTCCAATCATCATTGTACTTGTAGTAAAAAACAGTGGACATCTGTCACGTACGTGCAAGGTGTTTATTTTCTGCATAGACGTGCGATGACCCAGCACAGTTTTTCTTCACGCACTTTTTGTTTGAAACTTTTTCCTGTAAACATGGTACTCTTTACAGACTGAACACACTTCGGTGTATATCTTGACACCAAAAATGCATGAAATTCCAATCATCATTGTACTTGTAGTAAAAAACAGTGGACATCTGTCACATATGTGCAAGGTGTTTATTTTCTACATAGACATGCGATGATGCAGCTCAGTTTTTCTTGACATACACCATCCCGTAAAAATGGAAAAATGCAATAATCAGGTCCCAGTACAACAGTAAGAAAACAAAAGCTTTATACATACAAACAAGTGGACAAGACCAGAGCCTCAGTACAGAAACGTAAAAGTGAATCAATAGAGAACATTTAATTAACCACGCAAGAAAATCATAAAATGCTTAACAACTTTCCCTGGCATGGTCTGGGACCCGTGTCAGCTACCCAAAGTACCCTGTTGTTTTTGGACCATTATTATATTATATGGAATGGAATACATGCTGGTGTATAAATGAAAAGTCTTTTTTCACAAGGAATGTAAATTTGGGATCATTATGATTCAGATGCGCGATTTTTGTTGTAAATAGCGCTTGGTAAATTTACAAATCAAATAGCACATAGTAAAAGCTACAAGACTTGCAGGCAGGCTGGCGACTTCTTTGCAAGTGCTGCATAAACACTCAAACGGTCAATCTTTCAAGTCATATATACAGAATAATTTTGAAATTACTGTACATATAGTGTAGCCATGAGAACAGAGAATAAATTCTGCAATTTACAATAGCAAAATGGGAAAGGCTACTCCATTGTACCAGCACAAAGTTCCTCTATAGACTTGAGTCTTCCAGGTTTTGCTTCTGCTGGCTGTCGGGTTCTTTTAAAGGCTTCCACAAAAAGTTTTGAAATTACACACACGCACGCACGCACGTACACACACACACACCCCAACAACAACAACAACATGCAAATAAATTTAAAAGTGTTGTACATTTATTATACAATATTAGTCATGGCTTAATGTTGATAGAATGACTTGTACTGTTGTTTGTACAAGTAAACGTCAACTATGTGACTGCTATTGCAACAAAACCACATCTAAAAAGTTAAATATTAGTCTAGTGTTCATTAGTTCATAATTTTCAAAGGCCTGATTATAATGCAGTAGTCTTTCCCATTATGCTATTGTAAGATCCCATTCCTATCACAACTTGGCGGGATCAATAGAGTGTACTTTCATACACGACGGACACAATGCAAACACTTGCTTACTATGTGTACGTGTTCTAACCAACTCATCACAAGAACTGGTGGGGAAATATTGTTTTGTGTGAACTTACCATTACCATTCGTGTTGATATGTTGTCTGTTATGAGTGTTAAACATTTAAGATCACGCTGAAACTTGAAAGAGAGTTCATAAGATGAACAAGAAAAGACATATTAATGAATGCTATACCAATTCTTTGGATTGTTTGAAATGGAAAAAGTGCACCTATGCAAAAAACTGCTAATTTGAGAACACTGGTCAACATCATATTCTATAAATCAACCACTTTTTTAATGTAAAAGTGTTATTGATCTTGTCGCCTATAATTACTAGTGATAAACTCTACATTGTCCATCAACCAATCAGATCCATGTACTCCATGAATCCAAAGCCGTCCAGGCACATCCAAGCGGAAGAAATTTGTAAAAGAGGTCAAACATGAATCAGAAGAGACTAAAAACGTGGCACCATCATTACACATACTCTATATATATACATCCAACCTGGCCTTGGTATTCCTACAAGACATCTGTGGCCTTTCTATCATTGCCAGGGGGGCTGACAGGGGACGATAATGATGACCCATCAGCACTCAGGATACCCTCAGGACCTCACTGGCAGCTTTCACTAGTTGATGAACAGTGACAGTGTACAACTAGCAGACGACAAGTGTTGTCACCACTGCGGGCAGACTTCACTTTTACTTTGCATAATCATACTTGTACGTGGGATATAATTGCTCATTGCGTCTGGTGAATCGAAACTGCCATATCTTATGTATCCATTGCAAAAACATTGCCTAAGAGCGTTACCGTATGACAAGTCAATTAATCATCACAGGCGAATGCTACTTTACATATTGACAACATGGTCGTTGCTATAGTTAGCATCGTCTTGTAGGCTCTCATAAAATTGCGCCGACTTGGCTATGAATGTTTTGGTACATCACTGGCTTGTCCATTCACCTGCTTAAGTGACATGAAAACCCAAGCAAATTACAATCCAAGAACTAGACCATGTTTCCTCAAGTGCACACAGAATGACAGTCAATGAAAATACAGTGAAACCTGTTTTGAGAGACCACCCCTTGGGCGGCTAAAAAGTGGTCACATAAGGCAGGTGGTCTCTGAATGGATGTGCAATAACATGGGAAAGATAGTGAAAGGCACTTTGGAAATATGGTCTTAAAAGGCAGGTGGTCTTTCATTGCAGTGATCTCTCAAAACAGGTTTCAGTGTACATACAGTGGTACCTGTCTTGAGAGACTACTCTGATGAGATCACCTGCATTGGAAGACCACCTCTTTAAGATATTCTGCTCAGTACTTTTCATTTTATCTATATCTCCTATGAGAGATCACCTGTCTTGACAGAGCATGGTTGGGCAGTCTCTAGGGGTGGTCTTTGAAGACAGGTTTCACTGTAATTCATGCTCTATCAGTGACACATCAAGAGCAACAGGAAACAAGAAACAGGAACAATCTGCCTTGTATGTCTGCTGATGCAATGAACTCAGAACTCAGAACTCAGGAACGTTTTATTTGACAATGAAGAATCAAAATACAAGAAAATTAACATCAGTACTGTACATTCATTAATAACAAAAGCTTATGAGAAGTCTTGTCAGGATGACCCAGCTAAGGATTGAGATCCGCTATCGCTGGGGCCACCTTTAACGGGTAACTAGTTTACAGCATCTTGCACATGGATTGCTTAACTGAAATAAAAGAATCACTGGGCAGTCAAAACTTTGGATGCAAACAATGGCAACATCAATGCTGTCAGTTCATGGAATTTACATGCTGTATTATCTCCAGTTAGCACTTTTGTACCTGTTAAGCACCCCCTATTTTTATGGCCCAGAAAATGATAACATGATGTCAATATTTTAATTTTTAACATTAATTATGCAAAAAAAATACTGTTGTAATATTCAGAGCAGCAGTCTCATATCCTGCCAAATTTTCTTAGCACCCCTTGTTGCTTCACAGAAATGATACTGAAAAAATTGTATTTATCCTCAGTACTATCATAGATGTACAATACCTCTATGGTGCTACACTACTTTGGTAAATTGTAAATAGCCAAGATCAAGATCACTTGGTTCAGGTAGGTTCTCAGTAGAGGGCTCTGTAGTAGGAAAGAGGGCCAGGTGTGTATATTCCATTACTTTCAATTGTAATTTGCATTGACAGAACTTGAAAATTCCTGCTTTTAGAAACACCAAATTTCTCATGCTGAATCTTTGTGTGTAGTTGAAATACTGATGTAAATTTTAACACCTCGGTTGCCAAAATAATCAAATAGTTGAATGTTACTTTCACCTTCATTCCAATAAGAATACATACCTCTAGCCCTGAAGACTATTGTGTATTGAGTTGTGAACTTATTTAAATATACACAAAATCGAAAATTGTGAAGTCTCCTTTTACGGAATGTAACATTCAACAGTTCTTGCAAGTCAAATTGTTCTTATCGGAACCTGTACTATGAAAATTTGGTAATTATGGTTTGTTTGACAGGTATTCCTCTTTGATATGAAGCTCTGCATTTATAAGCAAAACTTCACATATTTAGCTAATTCATCAATTGCCACGTTCATATTTATTCATTTATTATGTGGGTTGTCTTTGCTGAATATTTAGCTTAGACAAGGAGCCGCTACTCAGAGAGACATGTACGGGTAAAAGGCTCCGAAACATGTTGAGTAGTTACCCGCTGAAGACCCTTTAATTTATTTGGGCTAATACAGCCCATGTCAAAATTTTACAGAGGAACGTGTGCAATATGGACAATAGAACTTCTATGTATATAAGTTAGACAGGGACAGGTTAGCTTATGGAGAGTAAAGAGTTCGGACTGCGGCATAGGGTAATGACTACTAGGAAGTGGTTTTGGACAAAAAGACACAAATACAAATATGCAAAAGATGGCTTAAATTGAAGCAGTCATATAGATTTCTATGAAGATCCACAATGGACATTTGTTTACAAATCATGTTACTTGATTTTATTTCATTTACTTTTTAACACTCTGAAAACATCTTCATTGACTGGAATTGAAATAAGAATCTTGTTGGCAACACAGGGCATGGACACTGATCCTTACAGCCTGTGGAGAATAAGGCACCACCTGTGAATTAAGAGCTGACTGTTGTCAATGCAGAATTGATCATGGCCTTACACTGTATGGGCAAGGTAGCATCATGGAATGCCGTTGTTGATACATGCTGGGCTGACCCTATAAGCCTGCAGGGAACACAGTACTGACACAAGCTTGACTATTATGGATGAGGCTTCCACACAGCCTCAAAGTGTGCCTGGAACTGGGCAGCACACAGCCCTCCTGCCTTGAGATTCCATGCCACGTTTGATGCCTCATCATCCACGTTATTGTTCAAATCCCATGCTGACGCATCAAGATCTGGGCCACATTGACAATCAAACTCCCTGCTAAGGCAGTCAAGATTTGGGTCACATTGACACTCAAATTCCATGCTTATGTGGTCAAGTTCTTGGTCTCATTGACACTCAAATTCCATGCTAATGCAGTCAAGATATGGGTCAGTGGTTGCTTTATGGTACCTGTGGGAGCAGGACTTGCTTTGCATTGCCAAAAAAAAAAAAACAAAAAAAACAAAAAAAAAAAAACAAAAAAAAAAAAACAAAAAAAAAAAACAACCCCCCCCTCCCAAGAGGATCATGATGATCTTGTGCTCTGCTGACTGGAATCTGCTTTCACAATATTGCAATACATGCACTGTAGTCTGTATAGCTATATGCATGTGCTGTGGTAACACTCAAGCATCAGTATTTGATAAGAAGTCAAAATTGTAAATACAATAGTGAAAAACACGCACTGTATTGTTATATATATTTGTACAGTGGCAGCCCTCACTTAGGTTTGTAAAGTTTGATTTCCCATAACTTTGTCAAAAATAAACATATCTACATTATTTTTGCAAACTTTCATTGTCTAAAGTCCAACTATATTCTGATAAAATTTTAAGCAATTCTGTTTAGCTGTTCTGGAGGAGTCAAAAACAGCCTTAGCACACAAAAATTCATTAAAAAAATTGAATAAAATTGCAGTGCCACCTGGTGGCCAAAATAAGAACTAGGTGACCCTATGTAAAATATCAAAGCAATTGGCCAGGTAGTTCTTGAGGCACAGAATTTTTTTTTTTTTAAATTAATTAAAAAATTTATCAAAAATAGATAAATTACTGCATCATCATATCCTTTGCAAATTTGAAAAGAGGTTCATCTGGGCAACATTCATGTGCAAAATCAAAACATTCCATGCAGCTGTTTTTGAGAAGAAGTCTACAATGTAAATACAATAGTGCAATATATGCACTGTATTGGCATATATACATATACAGTGGCAGCACTCACTTACAGTCTCAAAGTTTGATATCCCATAACTTTGTCAAAAATTAACATATCCACATTATTTTTGCAATCTTTTATTGTCTCAAGTTTAACTATAGTCTGATAAAGTTTTAAGCAATTCTGTTTAGCCGCTCTAGAGAATAAGTTGAAAACAGCCTTAACACACACAAATTCATAAAAAAATAGGAAAATTGCAGCACCACCTGGTGGCCAAAATAAGACCCAGGTGACCCTATGTGGAATATCAAAGCGATTGACCACGTAGTTCTTGAGACAAAGAAATTTTAGTTTTCTTTTTTTTTTAAATGAATTAAAAAATTCAAAAATACAAAAATCATGATGAAAACACTACTTTAAAGGCAGGATAACTCAATACCCCCAGTAGATAAAAGGCCAGGTCAGGTACAATGGGGGGTCCAGGTTAAGCTTTCATGTGTTCTTTGGCATGCACATTATGCTTATTATGCTGAAAAGGACAGTGGGGTGCCTACTATACCCATATGGTAGACAAAGCAATTATGAACATCCACTGTTATCTGGTACAGGGCCACTAATTAAATGCCTCTCCACTTAATTTTCTATCAGTGATAAAGCTGGACTGCATGCTGTGCCTGACATACAGCTGCTTGTTGCTAGTTCTAAGGGAAAGTTACCAGCATGATTATTGCATCATCATCTCCTTCCCAAACTTCATAGAGGTTCACCTAGGGAACATCCTTGTGCAAAATCAAACATTCCATGCCACGGTTTTTGAGAAGACGAAAATGTAAAAAAGTCTAACGACAGACGGATGACGGACACAAACGGATTCTATACGCTCTGCTGACTGACATGTCAGCAGAGCTTAAAAAAAAAATCAAGTCACCCCAGGCAGATAAATGTTTACTTGAATGAAAGTTCCCTTTATGGGGATTTTGAATGAGCAATCTCTTTGAACTCTACCCTGGGTACAATAAGACATACCAAGTCAATGGTCAGGTGTACTGCCCAAACCAATGCCACGGGAAGCGGCTGACCTGGGGCATCCTAGGTATGGTTCCACATCTTCACCATTTTCAAGACAGTAAATAGAGTGTGCTTTGTCACTACCCACTTCCGTCCTCTAAAAAGGGTACTTCCTGTCACTTGAATTTAATGACTTCCCAGTTCAATTGACAATAGGGGAACAGAATTTATAAACAAAACGATCATGATGATCCTGTGCTCTGCTGACTGGGATCTGCTTTTACAGTATTGGAACACATGGACTGCAGTCTAGATTTGTACAGCTATATACATGTATGTAGAGCGGTAGCAAAGTTTGTCCTTAAAATAAATTTTGTGGAAGGACGGACGGACGGATGGACGGATGGATGACGGACGCAAACGGATTCTATAAGCTCCGCTGATGGTAGTGCATGTATTATCAATTAACATACCTTGCTAATTCAATGGCTGCTGGTGTACAGTGGCAGCACTCACTTACAGTCACAAAGTCTGATATCGCATAACTTTGTCAAAAATTAACATATCCACATTATTTTCGCAAACTTTCATTGTCTAATGTCCAACTATATTTTGATAAAATTTTAAGCAATTCTATCATGCTGTTCTGGAGAAAAAGTCGAAAATAGCCTTAACACACAAAAATTCATTAAAAAAAATAGGAAAAAATTGCAGCGCCACCTGGTGGCCAAAATGAGAACTAGTTGACCCCAGGTGACCCTATGTGCAATATCAAAGCAACTGACCAGGTAGTTCTTGAGATGAAGAAATTTTATTTTTTTTCAAAAAATAAATTAAAAAATTCATTAAAAATAGAAAAATTATTGCATCATCATCTCCTTCCCAAACTTGGTAGAGGTTCACCTGGGCAACATTCATGTGCAAAATTAAAACATTCCATAGAGCGGTTTTTGAGAAGAAGTCAAAAGGGTAAATACGATAGTGTAATATATGCACTGTTTTGCCATATATATATATATATATATATATATATATATATATATATATATATATATATATATATATATATATACAGCTGCAGCACTTCCTTACAGTTGCGAAGTTTAATATCCCATAACTTTGCCTAAAATTAACATATCCATATTATTTTTGCAAACTTTCATTGTCTAATGTCCAACTATATTCTGATAAAATTTTAAGCAATTCTGTTCAGCTGTTCTGGAAAAGAAGTCGAAAATAGCCTTAACAGGCAATAATTCATAAAAAAAAAAAATAAGAAAAAAATCAGAGTGCCACCTGGTGGCCAAAATAAGAACTAGTTGACTCCAGATGACCCTATGTGCAATATCAAAGCAATTGGCTTCGAACTTCTTAAGATGAAGAAATTTTAATTTTTTTTCCAAAAAAAATTTAAAAATTCATAAAAAATAGAAAAATTATTGCATCATCTTGGTAGAGGTCCACCTGGGGATCATCCATGTGCAAAATCAAAACATTCTATGTAGCGGTTTTTGAGAAGAAGTCGACAATATAAAAAGTCTAACGACAGACGGACAGACAGATGGATGGATGGACAGGCAGACGGACGACGGACGCAAACTGATTCTATAAGCTCTGCTGACTGACAAGTCAGCAGAGCTAAAAAAATGTTCCAGTTTGGTGTTGTTTGAAGCACAAGTGAATCGACAAGATTAATAGAGCTTACCATGCAAGTATTTCCTGTCTTCTTTTTAACATTATCCAGTGGCAATTACAGTGTTTGTTTGTTTGTTTGTGGTTTATTTAATCATTTTATGGCAATAGTTAAAGAGTACATCACCACTGATTCCAACCCTAGAGCATACTGTCTGTATGCTTGTGAAAACAATGAAAATTATGAACCGTACAATATCATGATATGTCTCAAGTAATCTATAATTCTCTCCCAAACTTCTTGCTTCTATCAGTGAGAAATTGATTTAAAACATTACAGCGGGTAATTATTTACATCAGGATGCTTTTGAAGTGACTTTCATAGAGCAGGGAAAGAGTGACATGAGCTACAGTACTGCCACATAGTCTTGCGCATATTTTCCAGTGGTCCCCTGGTGGTCCACATGAGGAGTGTCCCAGACGAATATCTTTGCCCGAGGGACACCCACAGGGTACCCCAGGAAAGTTTGATTTTCGTTACACTGTGGGCTGGTGGTCTGTAGCCAACACCTGAGTCTGGTGCATATTTTTGTTTTATCCCAATGTAGGCAGTGGTACTGGCATGTGGCCCACCAGTGGCCCACCAGTGGTCCATCAGTGGCACTCCAGTTGGTATTGTGCGAGACTTCCCAGTAGTGCTGTAATGGACTGGGGCACCAGGATGCAGGAATACCAGTTACCACCCAAGGGGCATGCCTATGTTGTCTCACCCTTCTTGCAAACACCAATATTTTATTTTCCACGGACACATTTCAAGATCCTTCATATTTTTGCCAAACATGATATCAATTGTGAAAGAGGATATAATAATTCTGAATAAAATGCCTCTGAGATTACATCTGACTATTGGCATTGTGGAAACAATAGTCTGAAGTTGCTGACATGAAATCTACAACATTGAAGTATTGGCAGTGTGATCATAATAAATTTGTTTAAAACAATAATTGCCCAGTTTAAAAGCTGGATGAATCACTTTGTCTAAAGTTACAAAAGGTCCAAGCTGTCAGAATTAATTAACCTTGAGAAAAATAGTCAAGTTGCTCTGCGCAAGTTCATCAAAATGACAATAGTATTCATCACTCAATAAGGCCATTCCAATCAAGTTTCCACCTTCATCAACAAAGCATGATGAATTACAGATACTTTGACATGGAGGGTGGGTGGTGGTTATCAACATCTCTGACTGGTCAATGGGCAGTGCTACCTTTGCATATAACATTTCAGTGTCTGCTCCATTGAGTGCACACTCTAACAGGTATCCATTGATCCCATGCACAAAGTTACAATCATGAATCACTGCAAAGTGGTTACCTAATACCTATACCTGTTTGTCACTGGCACGATGTAGGATATCTGTGTTATGTGATATTGGGTCACCATCAATCAGTCTGTCTCCTGTCGTCAGCATGGACAGGTGTTAAATTGTGGTAAATAGCTGTCTGGTGCAACTGATTATGACAGACCAAGTGCATCTCTGTCCATTGACCCTCTCTTGGCCATAATTACATGGGAGTCAATAACTTTCCTTGGTGCAGGACTCAATGTGCCCGACCTGCACCAAATTCTCTGCCCAAAAATATTTTCTATTAACATGAAATTTATGTAAAAACAATGAAAGCAGCTGACAATTTGCATTGAGATGCTTTTTGGGTGACCTGAGCAGGAAAGGGTCAACCTGATGAAGACCACAGGTTGATGATCCTGTGGTAAGATTGACATAAATGGCAGTGCAAGCATATGTCACACCCGAAAGTATGTGTCAATCCTGACAACATCATCTGCGAGTGATGACCATCATCTGAATGGTATGCGTGCCAGGCAGAGAGCAGCCTGCCACATCCGGGCTATCTGCCTCAAAACTGACCAATGGTATGTGAGTGCAGCTTAACTCCCACTTGTCCAATAGGTACTCCAGACAGCGACCTGAACTGTAAAAACAACAATATGTATATTTTAACACAAAACAAAATGACCTGCCCCTGTAAAACACAAGGTGTCAACAGAGAGCAAATCTGTCGTGGTCTGGCCCTGTTTTGACAAATAGCTGTTAAAATGGTATCTTTTTCACTTGACACACCACCTTCAGGAATATTTGGCAATCAATTTTTGTAAGTTTTTAAAATCTCCAATGGAAGATCATGTGTTTTAAGGGACCACAATTTCGTGATATCTGTGGACTTACTTCTAAGACAGGTTTGACTTGTTTACTGTAAACATGGTTAAAGCAGGCAGTCCATGCACATACCAGACAATATGGTCACTTTACCCTGGTTCCCTGGAGTAAGGTCATGTTGGTAGCTTTCTTTTGCATGCACCAATAGGCCGACATCTGAGGGCTCCACCCTATTCCAAAGAAAACTGTTGACCCAGGGCCACCTGCAATTCTACAGGCCTGACCTTCAAATCTAGTCCAAATTCTTGATTTTCAGGATTTTTTTCAAGAAATCATGAAGTATATGACATTTTACAACCACAGGCTTGTATTTAATTCTGGGGGAAAAGTGTCAAGCTTCCCAGAAGTATATCCTTTTTGAAGTTGGCATCCCTTTTCAACATTACAGTGGTACCTGCCTTTTATGACCACTCTGATGCCGTTATAAAGTGGTCACATACAGCATGAGGCTTTAAAATGCAGGTATATTGAAGAAGTAAATATATTTAATGGGCTTTAGAGAGTGCTGCAGTTTCATGATGGAAGTGGTCTTTGGAGCAGGAACCACAGTATAAACTGTCATTTTCTAACATTTTTTTACCCTTAAGATTCAAAGAAACAAAGCTCAAAAGACAAAGTGCTGTGTACCTGTCCTCTTATAATACCGGGTGGTACTGGTACATCATTTTGTGAAAATCAAGGTGTGTCTTCATACAAAAATTTGAACTGATTTTATATATGTATACACACATGTATATACCCACAGTAACAGAATGAACTAGACGAAATCTGTATTTGAGCTGTTGTAATCTGTACATGTAGATCTGTCACAAAATGGTTAATGTTTCATGTCATTGGATTGTTAATATTATGGCCTTTCCCCTTACTTTTCTTCACACTGGACACACGAGACAGCAGGTACTTTTTTGTGTAGCATGCAGGTAACAAAGCTCATAGATTAAAAATCAAAATGAAGTAAACAATGTGTGCTACTTGTTAAATAAACATCTAGATTTGTGACAAGGGTATGCTGGGACATAACAAACCAATGCCTCTCTTACCAATCAATGACGGGGGTAAGTTTGGTCATAGGAATATCATCAGCTTTAATTCCCTACATAATCCAGATAATTCAAGGTAGGAGTCGTTGTCACATCTCTTTACATGTAAATGTGCTGATCTGATCTGTGGTAGCACATACACATACTTTGCTTTAATGCTCATAAAATGGACAAAAAATCTTATCATGGCAGCCCTGAAATCTAGCACCATCCATCAAAAGCAACAACAAAAGCCAATTAATTTCTGGCCCTACGTGCTTTATGAGTAAACCAACAGAATTTCATGTCTCTTCATATTCAAACAAAAGGCTAAATTTATCCAGCAAAACCCTGGAAACAGGGAGTTCGAATGTGGTAATCAATGACTTCGTGGCCCGTTCATTTATGGCCTTCTTTCATAAGAGTAGGCTCCAATGCATAAATTGACAGCTGTTAATACAAGGTACACATGTGTTCATAAATTGCTTCAACAAATAAAATGCACATGCAGCCACAGATATTTGAACAACCACATTCTCTTTAATCAAGCATTTCTCCAAATTGGGACAGTTGGCTAATCAGATATGACATCATTGATGCCCACTAAATCCTGGCTATTGAGTCTTAACATCAGACAGTGTTGCAATATGCTAAGTCACTCTGTGCAGAATATCGTATGACTACACCTGCATGAGAGTCATCAAATTCTGATCGATACAATCCAAAAATAGTAATACCTGAAGCTCTGCCTTGACAAGGTAAGATTTAACCCTACCCTGGCCACTTTTCACCATCCATGCTGTTGACCTACATATTACCAGCCTATTACTCACATTAATTGGCTCCACAGTTTTTCAACCATATTTTATTGAACTCGAAACAATGGCTGATACACATATTGAATGAAGCAAACCATATGCAGTTGTGCTTCGGCAAAAGGCTGGTTAAATCCTCGTATCCTACCCATGGATGGTCAGGATCCCTTTCTCCACACCTTGTATAATTGCCCCTACAACAAGCATCATTATTCAAGTCAAAGTCTGCATGCCAGTGACTAAATCTTCTCCATGTGAACATCCACTTTTGTTGTTGAACTCTGACATTAAGAAATACAAAGATTATGTCTGGAGTTATTTGGGACTTGCTCATTTATATTGACTAACAAGCTCGCTGCCACGGCAGGTAGACCACTAAGTACATGTACATGTCAGGCTGTATTTCTCTGCATCCTGTGAACCACATAATCAGGCTGAGCAACATCTTTTCAGTTACATTCCTAAGTCTCCAGGTGACTTTCATATTGGAAATTGCACACATTCTTGCCACACAGTAATTAAGAGTGCTGTATTTGTTCACATATTCACATCACTTTCTGATTTCTTTCCAACAAAATGTTGACAAGGCATGATTTTCCATGAATCTCCATATATTTTCATGATGCTCTGAAGCTTTATATATTTTCATAATGTTACAGAATGCCCATATGTAAACATGACGAGGCAACACTCTCATGGTAGTCACTCTCGGAGATGCTGGTCTGGAACCAAAAGGATGCACTAAGACTTGACTTGTTTTTAATGAACTTTAATTCATTTACAAGTTCTAGGTCAAGTAAGCTTTATTTAAAGTCGGTTTTCCAGTGTAAAAATGAACATTAGCTCAGAGGAGCTATTCCACCAATGACATTGCAATATCAAAAGTGTAAAACAAAACCTCTTTGGTAAAACAACGTGTATTAAGATAAAGTAAAAATACTTGACACTTGACTCATTCAAATAGATATAAATATGAGACATTCTTTGTTTGCTTTTGAATAGTAGCACCCAGTAAGTATAAGTATCAATGCAGGGACAGAGCTAAGCAATGAAAAACCTGTAGCGCCTGACTTAATCACAATAAGAATGTGGATTAGAGAGATTGTAAATTGGCTCTGATCCTTAGAGCCTGCCAGGAAGTATGGGCACTCCAGACATTATCACACGAAATATAGAATATAAATTGTTTGGGGCAAACCAAGGTTCCTGGTGTCAGGAGGAGCCCACACAAGGGCACCACCAGTAAAGGGCCAGCTCGTACTATGAACTGAGGTGAATCCATCTGAACTCTAGGAACGTACTAATCATATGATGTCACTTCCTGTCTGAAACAGGAAATTCTTACAAATCCTTATTTTATAGTATTTAATAGTCAAATTTTACAATAAAGTTAGCTCCTATGATCCCCTGAAGAAGGCCACACAGCCGAAACTAGTTGGGTAGGGGCAAAAATATAGGTTTGTAGTTAGGTCTTTTTTCTTTATCTGCTTGTTTGCTCTGTTGGAGATGTTTAACTTGCTTTTCATGATGTTGTGAAGTCTTACATATTTTCAATGTACTGTGATGCTGCATGTATGTTCTTTTTCATATGAGACTACATGTAAATATACAGCTTGCACAAATTACAAAAGTATAATCAAAAGATCCATACAAGTTCTCAATACAGATTTTTTTTTCGCCTAATCTCATGTGACCCATGATTTTAAAGGAGACTGAAATGAACTTTCTCATAACATGTCTGTACCAAATTGCATGGGATTACGGGCTTAAATACTGCTGGGCAGGATTAGACATTCAACTAAGCCCGCTCCATGAAGGCTTGGCAGGTTTAGTCCATGCTGAACGAAGGAGGGCATGGACGGCTGCCAAGCTATCATGGAAGCTAGGGCGTAGTTGAACATCCAATCCTGCCCAGAAGTACTGAAACCCCATTCTATCCAAGTTTCCGACAAAGTAGCTAGAGAAATGTTGCGAGAGAAAAACATGCAAAACTGATTAACTTAAATATGAAAAACGCCCCAAGTGACAGACCCATCTCCCCTTTTAACAGAAATCAGCTCTGATCTGCCACTTGGGGATCGAGTCATATGGTGTGAGCGGCGCATGTCAAACTAATATTAGACTACAGGTTATGCTTTGTTTATGAAAGCAAGGTTGATGAAACACAATGTGCTGGCTGCTGACGTAACAAACCAACATTGGCAATGAACGTGACTGCTAATTTGCTGGGATTTGTTACAAATCGGTACCCCCCCCCCAAAAAAAAACAATTTATCTTATTTGTGCATGTGACTGGGAAAGCAATGCTAATTTAAAGTGGAAGACATTTTTTTAAAAAAAATTCCTACATTGATATGAGAAAAGTTTAAACCTGCATTTTAAAAATATGCATGTGATGACAACCAAAGTGGGATCTGCATTTAATCATTTCAGGCAAGAAATTAATGAATTATTGGTATTATATGCATATACCTAACTCTTTCAGCACCACCTGTGACAAAATTAAGTCAAACTACTTAAATCAAACTGCTCTGAATTATAATAGGAGTGCTAGATTCATATTGACTTCCTTGTGAAAAGACCCTTCATTCAATTACCAACATGCCTGTATTAGAATACAATAGTCCAGGTCAACAGCTTTCTTTGACATACTTTGAGTGCAATGTGTCCAAAGTGTGGCGAGGAAAACTGTTGACTCAGCCCAAAAGAGTCCATGCAGGCAACACCTGAATGAGATCTAAATTTATCTTTTATGTGGACTGTACTGCTTCAAAATGGGGGAGGGGCATGTGTGTGTGTGTGCAAATTTCTATCATGGTATTTACCATAATACATTGACATTTAATATATGGATTATACATGCCCATCCTTCAATGCACCTTTATCCAAAAACTTCAGTTTTCCTACTTCAAATAACTTATTATTTCCAGTACACATGATATGACTGAACCAACATTTACATGTCTGAACTGTGGGTGTACCCTATACATTTACATGAACAGCGACACAGCTACTCAAACAATGAAAAGCATGACATTCACATATATAATGATTGAATATTCTAGTACAGAGTCTGGGATGGGGATGGCTCTTTGAAGTTACTCATGAAGAAGTTTGTTCTACAAAAATATCACACATCTCATAATTTTTCCCCTTTCATGCAAACATTATGAGGCAACAACAAACATGCATTAAACATCACATGTTTAGAACCATTTAAACTACTTAGACCTAAAGAAAGTAGTATTGATTACCATTCACAAGCACACACTAAGATATTCCTCGCAAGTAAGCATTTAGCTGTACAAAGAACAAACCATATCGAATCTTTTGAACACAGATAAAAAGATACATAGTTTTACATGTATCATGCAAAGCACTTAAGCCCCTCAGCCAACACTTTCATATCTTCAGTGACCTAAGTTTGAACTTTGAAGGACACTCAAAGTAAACTTTAAGAATATCAAAAAAAAGCACACAGGTACTATACAATTCATATTAAAAAGTAACCAGGACCCTACAATCAACCATAACCAAGGCTTGGTGCTATGTTAATGAGAAAATACCAGGCAAGACCAGTGGCAAGGGATGCCTATAGCAGTGAAGTCCTGACCAGTTTCGTTCTCTGTGAACTCATCGGGAACATTTGAAAGCATTTTCACGTTGCTTGCTAATTGCAAGGGCGTAACCTTGCTACGGGCCGTGAGGCAACGTCACAAATATAGCGCCTAGGCGTCAAACTGATCTACCGGTCTAACTGCCGTCTTGGCAGGTTAGAGTGACGTGCATTAGCTATGTCACGTCACGCATGATTTGACATATCCATTCTCAATGATGACTGGTTTGACCCTATGGGTCAACCTTATGCCTCAATATCGGCAGCACTGCTGTCAGATAGAGGATTATGTCCATCAATTGTGGCTATTATTAATTAATAGCATGGAAAAGCTTCAAAGTGTTTTCTGTGCAAACAGGTCAGTTGTGCACTATGTCATGTGTGGGTAGATAAGGGTAGAACTAAAAAATTTGGCATAAGACTCCACAATAGACACTATCTACCCATGAGATTTAGGATAATGGTTCTGTGGTGCACGTTGATGGATCCAGTGACTTTCCCTCTCTAGTCTGAGTGTCTCTGTTCGAGACATGGCAGGTGGTGTTCTAATATGCTTCAATATTTGGATCCTTACATGGATACCACTGTGATCAGGTAGACTGAAGTGTCTGCCCAATGGTTCAGTTACATCTTTGTTCTTGATGTAATAAGAATGTTCCTTTAACCTGTCCATCAGGGGGCACTTGAGGTTGTTGGGCTTGCTGGTACCTCCTCTTGGTGTACTATATGTACCAACTGTTACTGTACCCTTGACTGTCCCAGACACATCTAGCTTGGGGCAATATCAACATGTCTGGATGTCACATGGGTTGAGCTCTGTGACTCCTGATATGGAGGCCACTTGCCCTACTCTTGGGTACCTTAATCTGGAACGTGTTAGGAGATCTTTCAAATTTTTTGATCTCCTGACACCTAGGATGATTTGTTTATCACCTAGGTGTTGGGCATTTCTAGAGGCCGGTATTGTTGCCCAGTGGAGTTGTATAATAAGCTTGAGTGGTGGAAGGGCTGGGTTGAAATTAGCAATGAGGAAAAGTTCGCTACTTTCCTGCGTGGGAACAGGATCATGATGATCACTTGTGGTAGTCAGAAGAGACTGTCTGTCTGTTTCCCTGACTTTTGAGAGGGCAGTATGAGGGAGGTGCCTGTAGCCTCTCAATTCATAGTACCTCAAGATTTTGATGACATTTGCCTCAAAATCCTCTTCCTTGTGGCAAACTCGCTTGACCCTTAGTAACTGGCTGTAAGGGCCGCTGGTTTTACAATGATTCATGTCTGCTGAATCAAAGTGTAGGTAGGTATGCGTGTCGGTTGGCTTTGTGTGCAGGGTGGTGCACACTTTGTTTCCACACTTTGGTGCCATATTACGGTATAAATTTGGCAACCAACTTATGAGATGATTAAGGTGATAGGAAAAGTGTGCCATGCATACTAAGGTTTGACCTTTCACCGTCACACAAGATCAAATTTAATGACACCAAAAGAAACCCCTATCCATATTTTCCTATTCATGTTAAATAGTAACTACACGTCTATGATCAACCATACTCAAAATATACAATAACAAGAGGCCTGTGTTAACAGGCCATGCTCAGCTGACTTAGCAAAGGTAGCAGATGGATGCATGGACAGACGAACGGACGCACAGACATGACGACGACAATACCCCGTCGGCCGCAAGGGCCCAGGGGGTAAAAATAAGACAAGGCTTATGTTTCAGAATTGCCCATAAAGCTTACAGGTATAAAATCTGGTGGCATGCAAGTTGATAGCAAATCATGTTGAACAAAGAAAGAATAGACATTGTTAGTACATGTATTAATCCACAATTCCATCTCATGATCTGGACTGTCAAATACATGGACCTTGGTCTGTGTTACAGGCAAGTCATGTGTAAATGTATTTTGATGACAGGTGACATTAAGACGTGCAAAAACATAATATAATGTATTTATAAAGACTTGTACACTTCAATCTTGTGTGTACACTTTTGTTGCAATTAACACAAATGAAACAAATGATGTGCAAGATTTGGAGACAATCATGTATCCTGTCACATCATCTTGAACAAATTGTTGTCTTGATCACCATGAATATCCTTAAAGCATCATAGTATCTTGTTGAAAGTTGAAAGTGTGCTCTAAATCAGGCACATCTGCAGGAACCAAATCTTGTATCGTGTGTACCAGTATACATGGTACGTCTCAAAAATACATGTTACATCTAAAAAAAAATCCATCCTCTTCCATATCTGAAAAGAAAATCATAACATTTAGCATATATATACAGTACTTAAAGTGCACAAAAATGTCTATTCATAAATTTGTTTCAGGCTTTCAACAAGGAACATTTCCACAAAGTTAGAGAAAAATCTGAATGACACTTTAAGACAAGTCACACACTTTTTTGCATAAAACATAGCGAAAATGCACAAAAATTCATAAAACAATAAAAAAAATTGCATCACCAATTTACTGTCTGAGTCTAACTCTCATAAGTTTAAGATCTTCCACATATTGTGTGTCTGTCCTCAGCAGCTGGAGGACCATCATGAACAATATCCCAGCCAGTATATACAATTTCGAAACAATTGGCCAAGTGGTTTCAGAGAAGAAGATTTTCTAAGATTTCCCCCAAAAATGAACAAAAAAATGCATAAAAAATCTAAAAATCACTGGACCATGACCATTTGAACAAACTTGGTAGAGACCCACCAAAGACACATCCCCCCCAAGTTTCAAGTGAATTTGACTGACGGTTTTGGAGAAGAAGTCAAAAACATGAATTACCACAGCAATCCCCATTCACTTAGTATACATAGTAATCAATACAAATGTATGCATTGACTGCCAAGTACCCAAATTGAAAAAATCGTTAAAAATCAGGGATCCAAAGCAACGCCACCTAGGGAAGAAACTTGTGTGACCCTTCTAGAAAGAACATTTACACCACGTTTCAGCATAATCTGAGAGACGGTTTTGGAGAAGAAGTCGAAAATGGCAAAAACACAAAAAATTCATGAACAAATAGAAAAAAATTGCAGCGCCACCTGTTGAACAATTTAAGGTCTAGGGGTCTCGAGAAGTGTCCCTATGCAATTTTGAAGCATTTGGCCAAGTGGTTTCGGAGAAGAAGATTTTTTAAGATTTCCTCCCAAAATGAACAAAAAAATTCATAAAAAATCCAAAAATCACTGGACCGTGACCATTTGGACAAACTTGGTAGAGACCCACCCAAGGTATATCCCCACCAAGTTTCAAGTGAATCACACTGATGGTTTTGGAGAAGAAGTCGAAAACATGAATTACCACAGGAGTCCACATTCACTTACATAGTAATCACTAGGAATGTATGTATTGGCTGATAAGTACCCGAATTGAAAAAATCGTTAAAAATCAGGGATCCACAGCAACACCACCTAGGGAACAAATTTGTGTGACCCTTCTACGAGGAACATTTACACCAAGTTTCAGCATAATCTGAGTGATGCTTTTGGAGAAGAAGTCGAAAATGGCAAAAACACACAAAAATTCATAAAAAAGTAGAAAAAAATCGCAGCGCCACCTGTTGAACAATTTAAGGTCTAGGGGTCCCCAGAAGTGTCCCTATGAAATTTCGAAGCAATTGGCCTAGTGATTTCGGAGAAGAAGATTTTTTAAGATTTCCCCCAAAAATGAACAAAAAAATTCATAAAATATCCAAAAATCACTATACCGTGACCATTTGAACGAACTTGGTAGAGACCCATCCAAGGCACATCCCCACCAAGTTTGAAGTGAATCTGGCTTGTGGTTTTAGAGAAGAAGTCGAAAATGTGAATTGTGGACGACGGATGACAGACGGACGACACATGCCTAACCATCACATAACCTCAGCTGACTGACAAGTCAGCTGAACTAAAAATATAATCTCAGTTTGAAGTTTCAAGGTCATCCAAGGTCAAATTTAAAACCACCAAAGGACAGGTCACAAACATGTGTACCTTTCTACTTATGTTCAATAGTAACCATGGATCTTTGATCAAATATACTCAAGATATACAAGGAAAATAAGATTCACTGCCTTAAAATTAGGCCAAAAATAGCTCAAGGTACACATTTAACAGACATCTGACAGTTTATAAGATGCATAGTTGATATATATTTGGTGAACTTGCTTTAATCATTGGTCATGAATATAATTTTACACTAGTGCATGCAATATATGTGACCTTCAAAGTAGGTCAAAAAAGGTCAAGGTCATCTTTCAATAGGCTTCTGAAACCTCCTAAGAAGCACAGCTGCTGTAAATTTACCCTCAAAAGTAGGTTAAGAAATAAGTCAAGGTCTTCCACTTTCAATAGGCTATTGAAGCCTCTATCAAGCAGCACAGCTGGTATAAATTTGGTGAAGAAGGCTTCAATCTGTCAAAAGTTAGAGTAGCAACAAAGTATTTATGGACAGATGCATGGAGTAGGGGCAGATGGAAGAATGGACAGCAAAGGTAGTGACAGTACCTCTTTGGCCATAGGGCCAGGAGGTGAAAATGATAGGGAACACATTGGATTGAACACAATGAGTGGGAAAACAATTACATATATAGTAGTCCCTTCTTTGAGAGACCACCCCTAGTGGCATCAAAGAAGTGGTCACATAAAGCAGGTGGTCTCCCAAAGGAGGCTTAACTCTAGCACCACCTGCCTAACAACTAACAAATTCTTTGAATTTCCATCCATAATTCTGATTCAAACATGACTGGTGTGCACAGTGAATATGGTCACAAAAGGGAAGTGGTCTCCCAAAAGAGGGGTTTTTAAACGGAATACCATATGCATAAATTCATTGAAGTGCCAAAATCAATGAATGGATTAAAACTGTGTTGGATGAATACAAAATGTACTAAAACTATTTGATTATGTATGAAACAACATTCATCCTGGGTGTACATGGGAACATGGAGTATTCTGTGTGTGGGCATGTTTTCTTGCTCAGATTTTTTTTAACACATTCCATAGCAGTCCCTGATTTTTCCGTATATTAACTTAGGTTTAAGACGACAATTACATGTTTAAATTCTTCATGAAAAGAGCTTTCGTTCAAGTACCAACATGCCTACAGTCTCAAGTCCGTGGTTCTGGCACTGCCTGGCAAGTCACCATAGTATGGAATGAGTTAAAGGGTAAGAGGTTACAGGGATGTGCAGGGTTCTCAGGAAGATTCAAAGTGATTCAGAGCGACAGGGCAATTTTTGTATTGTTTGCATTACATGTACATGTACTTCGACAAAAATATACCAGAAGTGGGCGGGAAATGGAGCTACTGTGGTTATTATGCCCGGTGTGTGCCTTGTTATGAGATCCCTACGTGTGTGTTTGTTTTGCTTTTTTAATTGCATCCCATATATATATATATATATATATATATATATATATATATATATATATATATATATATATATATATATATATATATATATATATATATATATATATATATATATATATATATATATATATATATATATATATATATATATATATATATATATACACATATATATACATACACATATACATACACATATACATATACATATACACACATACACACACACACACATATATATATATATATATATATATATATATATATATATATATATATATATATATATATATATATATATATATATATATATATATATATGCTAACATGTGACATGTGGAAAATTTATGCTGGTGTCTCACATATCTTAGTTTGTTCATATGACAGTATGTACTTGCCAGCTGGAATGTTCAGCATTATTGAAATAATCAACTGCTACGATTGTGTTGTTAACAAGACACAGCATATTACACAGCAGATTGGAATCTACACCACAGAAAAACAATGTCATTTGACTTTCTCACCTGGCACTCAGTAATTCATGCATCATCAGCAAAAAATGCTGGGCTACAGTCAAAAGTGGATAGGATAGGAAACTCCAAACCTAATGTTACCACAACCATTGGTTCCCACAGCTGCAATTATGACTCAGTACAGGATCAATTTATCATCAACTGGGTTGGCAAGCCCAGAACAACCATGACCACAGCTGACCATGTCGAGGTGTACATGTACTTCTCTGAGACCACTTGCCTTCTGCCACAGTCACAAAGTAAGCTTATACTCTCAGTCTGCTAAAAACAAGATTTGCCCTGTTTATTTCTGTTAAAATTACATGTATGATTTCAATCTCTGAATTAAATGTGTACAGTGAGCCCCCCCCTCCCCCCCTCTCTCATAAGGCCATCCAAATAGCACCAGAAGTGTGGTTTTATAAAAAGGCTGGCCCTTGTTGACAGACTAGCCACATTCAAATTCATACTGGGGATCCTCTCCACAGATTAAGATATTTGAGCTCTCCAATGAGAAAATTACTACACTATAATAGGGCTGGCACCAGTCTTACTGGCATTAGAGTGCTGTATTCATTGCTGATAAACTTTAACTGTTTGTCTCGGCTGGGCCCAGGGAGGGAGACGGGACAGTTTTGGTTAGCTAAGTGATTATTTTTGGACTGCTAAGGAACTATTGATAAATTTTGGTTAATAATAAGGCAAGTGTACAATACATACACGGGGGAGGAGGAGGATCAACCTCAAGTGTATGCTTTTCTTCCAGAGGAAACAAAAATGTACATATTTTTACTCAAAAAAGTTCAATTCCTAAGTCACTGTCAAAGCTATGCTTAAAAAAAACCCAAACATTTTCACATGAAAAAGTGTTACAACTCTCTTCTTGATACAGGGTACACTGTATTTGACTCTTAATGTACATATACATGTTTCATTGCAATAAAATTAAATTGGGGTAACCGCCACCATACTATTTATGTCATTGGTGAGATTAAAAAAAGTGTTGACTTTGGTGCACTTTGGAGGTGAAAGAGTGGGGGGGGGGGGGGTGAATTGCATGCTTTGTATGCTTGCTTTAATGTTGTAATGACAAAACTTGACAGTCCCTTATAAAATATAAATGGCTATGAAATAAATAACCTTAACTACTAACTTTACTAACCCTGTACGTGATCTCAAACTGGTAGATTTCTTCCACTTTTCTGAAACCCAGTTGATTAACTATTTACTGGAATATTTTATACCCCAGTTCATCCCCTCCCCAATTAATGGACTACACTAAGCCCTGTGTATTCCCACCCGCAGACCTGCTAAATATGTAAAAGCTCAAGAGTTAAAAATCCTACAAACAAGTACTTGTAACAATAATGTGTGTAACAACTTCATTTTATTGATGATTTGTAATTCCAAACTGTTGGTTTAAACTTATTTTATTTCTTGAAAGAAAAAACAATTGGGGAACAGGCAACGCCTATATGAACCCCTCTTGTGAAAACTGTTCAGGTACATGGGACTGGATATATAGCTTTCAGTCATTCCCTGCATCTGATATAGATGCCAACACAGCAGCACAAAACATGCACACATTTCATGGTAATTTCATGTAGAAAGAACTATAAACTAGCTAACCACACACTTTGTCTGCTTGCTTTTTTTCAAAATGGTGGCATCTTCGTTTTAGGATGGAGGAACATATATTGAGATATGAATAGCCTTTAGCCTTTTCCCAGTTCTGAGAATGAGACAACAATTTGTTTCTGCATGGGTTGGTTATTCAGTGCCCAACATGTTGACCGGAAAATTGTTCACTTGTGGCATGCTTTACTGCAGAGTCTCGTCTTATCCTGATGTTTATAATCTCAGCAAAAACGTTGATGTGGTAGACACCTGACACGTAGTTGAGCTCTTTTATCCACTTTGAGCAGCAAGGTGACAAAAGCTTGGTTGTGAAGGGATCTTTACATACTGTTGTATACCTATCAGGAAAGGTAGTACATGTACATCCTCAGATTTGGGGGAGCGTATGAGCTAGTGATGAGAGAAAGTAGCCAACATTCTGTCATAGTTGGACCTCCTGCTACAGTATGTGCTAGGTAGCAACATATATTAAGGTCCTCTTTATTTTTAATGTCACCTTAATGTCACACTGAAAACTAAAGGCCACAAGCTTGTTATCTATCCACTTCCAGATATTTACATTGGTGGGATATATGCCAGCCTTTTCTCGTGTTCATGTTGCAGTAAATGTATTTGGCAAGACATGTACTGCTGTGGTAATACACTGGAATACTTCATATGAATGAAGTAAATGACTTTTTGCATCTGTGAAAATGCACCTAACATGACTATACCATTTTGGCCCATGGGGTATTGTCTAATACATGTATATTAAACAGTATCCAGAATCACTATACATAGAGTAGGCAAGTACGTTGGCAAGAAAGGAAGCCTGTTTGTTCACCCTAATCAAATAACTGACAAGACTAGTTTTAGCATATATGTAACAAGTCTTGATCACCAGTGGCTGTTCTGTAACAGATCAGGTGTGTCTTTATATACACATGTACCATACAGTAATGCTGGCCTAAGCAATATGTTAGTTTAGAAGCCTGATATTGAAGAATTTTCTTCATGTCTAAGACTCCAGCTACCAGTTTTGGATACACATGTATGATTGGATTCAGCTGAAAGTCCAATGTCATTAATGTCAAGCTGATTGTTGCTGGGGAGAGCAAGGGCTTCCCCAGACTGACTTCCAAATGAGCGTGTATTCTTAGTGGGAGATTCTTACATAAGGGCAATAAAAAAATTGGTTCATATATACTTGGAGCTCATGAACTGTTAAAAATACATGGAAAAAATCTGAAGTAAATGACTTGGGAACTAAGTACTGTTCTCATTAATTTTTCAAATTCATTGGGGGAAAAATTTGCTTATTTTGTACTTTAGTAACAAACCGTGTGACAGGAAAGTATTAAATCATTCCATACTATGAAGACAGGCCTTGGTCAGTGGTTCTGGCACTGCCTGGCAAGTCATGCTGCAGCTGCCCTTGCGGCAGCTGCAGCATGACTTGCCAGGCAGTGCCAGAACCACTGACTTAAGACTATAGGCATGTTTGTACTTGAACAAAAGCTCTTTTCACGAAGAATTTAAATATGCAACTGTCATCTTAAATCTAGGTAAATATACGGAAAAATCAGGGACTGGCATGGAATGAGTTAAAGCATGGGAGAACAAATATGTATTAATCAACTGTGTGCACATCACAATAACTCACCAAGCACCTAATAATAAACTGTCATCTACTGCCATCCAGCAGACATGCTAGCATGTCTGCTGTAATTACACCTACATGAAAGCTTGAACCCTATACATGTAAAATGCCAGCTGGCAAACAACAGGCACTGAGCTGATCGACAACACGAAGAATATTCTTCTTCTCAAATGCACGTGACTAATGACATTGCATAGATGTGCCCCGTGTAATCATCCCAAAGGCTAGGTGGGGGTGTAATTATCAGGTTGTGCTGATAATGTCATCACATGCACCTGTATAAATGTGAGGGGTTCAGGCTCACCTGCTAGGACTCAAGCCTGTCAAGTGCATGTGACATGGCTTCTCTGGGTTGACATTTCCCTTTTCTTTGATGTTCAGTAAGGGGACAAAATATCAGTGGCATTTGGTTGTGCCAGTTCTTTATTTTCTTTGCTGTGTGCGGGGGTGGACTAAACATCTTACAGATATCTAATCAATACTCAGCCAAGCCACATTGCCCTTCTTATCTTCAAAGATAGTCACCCACAGTCTCTTCCTAATTGTCCATTAATCTGGCATCAAGTCAACAACTTTCCTTGTTGTTCTTTATGAAAAAAACAAAATGAAACAAGACAAAACGTGACAGCTAAAACTGCCAGTCCTTGTCAGCTGCATGAGTGGGCTGGTGTTAAGCTCTGTGGATTGTTTTCAATGATCACAGTATCTGTTAGTACATCTGGCAGAGTGGGTGAGAATCCTGTTATTGAGGAATTATAACTGTGTCGGCTAAAACTATTATGATGATAAGACTTGAGGGAAATCAACACAAACCAGCTGCCAATCAGTGAATGTCCCAACGCCAGCATTGTAACCACCACTTAGCGGGTAGTGGGAGTAATGGTCCCATGAGCTCACTCTGCACATGTTGACAAGCCAAACTTACCAAGGACACAACTTGATTACCTGTCACTATAACCTCTACACGCCTACTCCCAATGCCAATGGCTCTGCTTGGGAGCTACTGGGATACATGCATACACACATAATACTTGACATTAATTTTACAATTCTAATTGCACAAAGACATGTTTGTAAAACATAGACACCCGCCCCCCCCCCTCCTGAATTTCTTTGAAAAGGGGGAAAATTAGATCAAGGTCATTCATCTTTAGAGTTAACCTTATGGAGGACTACCAAGAGGACCAAGATGTCCTGTCCGCTGCTCATGGGCAGCAGGGGAATCACAACTGACCAAATGAACATGTGTGCGAGTTTCATACTCTTATTTTTAATGCATTTCAAGCCATCTGTTCATAACTGAGCAAAACAAATTTAGATAAGATGGCCCTGTGACCTTGGAAATTGGATCAATGTCAGCCATCTTTTAACTCAACCTAGCCCCTACAGAGGACTTAATACCTGTGCAGTATTAGTTCTAACTGTGATGTACTGACTGACCAGCAACATAGCTCTGGGACCTTGGAAACTGAGTGAAAGTCACCATTCATAACATTGAACCTAACCTTTAAACAGGACCATAAACTTGTGCAATGTGAAAGTTGTAGGTGAAAAATATACATCCAGCAAAAAGGAATTCAGCAAAATGGGTCTGTGACCTGGGATATTGGGTCAAGGTCATACATCTTCGAAGTAAACCTTTGCCCCTATAAAGTACCATAAACCTGTGCAATATGAAAGTTGTAATGCAAAAATTACTGAATTTAGCATGCAAAAACCAAATTCAGCTAAGGTGGCCCTGTGACCTTGGGAATTAAGTCAAGGTCACCCATCTTGGGACTTGCCATACCCCTTATGCTAGGTAAATGCGGCAATAGAAAAGCTGTAGCTCAAAAACTTGTCACTATACAGAAACCCCAGTATAAAGGGGGTGGGGAAGTTCTGTGACCTTTGGAATTGGGTGAAGGGAAAAAATGTGCATCATGCAAAAACTGAATACCTAAATTAGCTTTGTGAACTTTGGAATTGGGTTAAGGTCAACCATCATTGAATTTATCCTTGCCCTAAAAAAGGACCATAAACCTGTGCAAAAGATAAGTTGTAATGCAAAAATTAATGAATTTAACCTGCAAAAAACAAATTCACCAACTTCTGCTAATGTGGCCCAGTGTCCTTGGGAATTAGGTCCAGGTTACGCAGTTTGGAACTTAACATAGCTCTTACAAAGTCATACCTCAAAAAACTTCTTGAATTATTTTGCAAAAACCACAGTGTGAAGGTGTGGGGGTGGAGGCAGCTCTGTGATCTTGGGAATGGGGTGAAGGTTTGCCTCCTTAGTAGCCTCAAGTCCCTATGTGTTTCTGATTTTGGTGCTCCTTAGAGTCTGCCGTCTGAGGAGTGCCAACATCAGAAATATACAGTAGCTGGAGGCTTCTTAGGAGGCAAAGTGAAGGTCACCATTCTTCAAATTCAACTTAGCTGTTAAGCAGGTTCATAAACCTGTGCAATCTGAAAGTTATAGGTGAAAAAAAAAACATGCATCATGCAAAAACTGCATTCAGCAAAAGTGACCCTATGACCTTATGAATTAAGTCAAGGACATCCATCCTCAAACTTGACCTAGCTCCTATGAAGGACCATAAACGTATCCCTTATTGAGGAATCTATACCTGTGCAGTATAAAAGTCATAGCTCAAAAACTTCTTGAGTTATTGTGTGTAAAACCACAGTCTACTGACAGATCAACCCACATGAGCAAAGCTATAAGACACTCTACCTGCTGTGAAGAGGACATAAAAAGGCACATGGACATTATGGCCATATACATGTACTGTTCTCCTTGGTGTCCCCTCATGATGTCATCCGTGCTCTGGAGAAAAATATACCCAATGCAGAGCTAGCCTCCCTCTAGAGGGACAGCTTAACTCATTTCAATATATAAATTAAAAAAAGAAAAAAGAAAAAAAAGAGGACTGTGACATCCTGTGCTTAGGTGCTTGTGGATGCACAGAGTAAAGTGGTCATCATGTGATCTTCAGAATAATATCAAGGTCACTTTCCCTTAATACCATCATCAATGGTGGCAATATCAAAAGTTTTCACTCACACAGTTCTGGAGTCATCATTTTTAAAATGAAACTTGACGGGTTCAACTATTACCATGATATAAGTCAATATGTCAGTTTGACCTTTCATGGTTACTCATTATCATAATATTATTAGTTACTACATGTACATGTACCTGTCTGTTCACAGGATACAAGAAAATATCCATGTGAAAAGATTTGTATCCCATGATATTTTCTTGTATCCCCTGAACAGACAGGTAGTGACGATTTTATCCTGTAATAGGACTAAAAATGGGAAATAAACACTAACTGAAAAACATGTGAAAAACATAACAATTTATTAAATAACATCAACCATTTAACAACATGTAGAATACTAGACTTGGCAACAAGGTCTTTTTTCAACTTAAGTATTTTTTACTGATTTCAGTCATTTGATTCATGAGCCTAATTGCAAAACAGGTATTATACAGAATTTGTTTACCTGTTTGGTGATCAAGTCCAAAACAATGCTACATTATGTATACCCCTGGTGGTGCTCATTAATATTCATGAGCCTGATTGCAAAACAGGTACAGAATTTGTATACCTGTTTGGTGATCAGAAGGGGTATCAAAGAGGGAATACAGGGGATTCTCTCGTATTTTTCAAACAATCAGCAAATGTAAATTTCATCTACTACAGAATAAAAGCCAATATGTCAGTTTGACCTTTAAAGGTTACTCAAGGTCAAAATTAACAACACAAAAAGAAACCTATAGGTAATTTCTTCTTGGTGTTTAATAGTAACCATTGGCCTAAATCCATCTCTACAGAGATATAAGCCAATGTGTTGGTTTGACCTTTCCAGGTTACTTAAGGTCCAAATTGACAACACCAAATGAAACCCCTTAAGCACTTTCCTATAAATGTTTAATAGTAACCACAGACCTAGTATCCACCATTACCAAGCAATGTGATCAGATTTGCTGCCATTCTCATTGTGATAATGCCAACATGTACATCTCAGTAAAAATCAGGACATGTCAGAAGCACAATGTTGTGACAAATGTGGTGGAGGTGAAGTCCAGGTGTACTCTCACCATATTTGAAGAGAATCCAGTGTGCAATTTGGGAGGGGAAGTAAAAAATAGCAAAAAGTATACAAAATTAATTCAAAAATATTAAAATCACACACAATATATTTCATTCATATGAAGTATATAAAACAATGAATTCAAAGTTTTCTCTAATATGTCCTCTAAGGGGCCTGCAATCTGATGAGGGATTGGTTCTGATGAAGGGGTGGTATCTGCTGAAAGGGGAGGCCTCTGGTGAGGGAGTAGTCTGTTGAGGAGCAACTGGTGAGGGGTGGTTTGTCAAGGAAGTGGCGTCTCATCAGGGATTGGTTCTGGTGAGGGGGTGGTATCTGGTGAAAGTGGAGGCCTCTGGTGAGAGATGAATTCTGGTGAGGGGGTGGTCTCTGGTGAGGGGTGACTAGTGAGTGGGTGACCTCTAGATACAGGTGGTCTCTTTCAGCTGTAGTTCCAACCATCATTTTTACAGACATATAATCTGCAGCTGCCACTAAGAGACTATACTTTCATATCTTTTCAAGGCCATCCTTTAAAGACACTCGACCCCATTTTTGTGTTACATTTACATAAACCTGCAGTTAAAGACCTACTACCATATGAGTCCAACTTTGGCTTGCAATAAAAAGTGGTCTTCAGTTGCAGGTGCCACTGTATGTAGTATTGAGCTTAAGCAAAAAAACCGATGTTTGATTTTCAGGTGTATGTATGTTTGCTTATATTGATACACAGCTACAAAAATTACCTTCTTTCTTGGTAGGTGCACCAGAATTCTGCTTGAGGATTTCTGTCCAGCAGAAATGCCACAGTCACCAGCACATCTTCAAAATCTGCAAGCAAAATTGGAAATTAAAGTCTAATCTGTAAATAAGAATATTGCAGTTTATTACCATGAAACAGATGGTGTACCTCTGGATTTTGATTGCGTAGTGGCTTATCTGCTCACAAGCCTGTTATGTTTCTGACTAATAGCCTGTATCAAGCATGCCTCATGTCACATGTATGATGTACATGTACATGTGTGTAGTACTGCAAAGCAGGCAATTATTTTGAGCAATCCATCGCAACAGAAAATGCTAAATTGCAAGATGAGGTTCTCTCAACAGCAGCTAACATACTGAGCAAAACAAAATATTTTGGTGCAAAAAGTGTGGCATTGAGAAATAATACTGAGTGCAAGATATGACTGTGAAGAACAGTAGCAAATTGCAAGCATAGTCCCTCCACCGTATCACACTTACTTCACCCGTGGTCGATATAATACACCTTTCCCAGTACCTACGAGAGCTAGATCCAAACAGTCTATCAAGTATTATATACCAATTTTACTCCAAAATCATCCCCCTTGTATCACTGCTAAATTATATACTCATTCAAGGTCAGGTTTTTCAGGATATATAAAAAATTACTATGTGAATCTATACTCAAATGTATGTACCATACCCAACTGTCATGTTTGTAATTCTTAAACCGATTATGTTTCATGTTTGTGTTTACTACGTTTACTAATTTTTAAGTGGGGTTACTTAATTAGTTAATATCTCTCCAAGGTGGCTCCCATGATAGAAGAAACTTATTTCCTTAGCAGGAGTCATCCTGACACACTACTTGTTGTAATTTTACTAAATAATGGTAACTGCTGTGATATCATAATTTTTAAACTTGTATTCCACATGTATGTATTATTTTTTGATGTGTCAAATAAATGTCAGCTGAGTCTGAGTCTGAGTCATGTATACATCCCCTTAAGTACCAATTTTTCCTGATCTTGATAATTTGATGAAAATCAGAAAATGACAGCACCAATTTGGTAGACATCAAGCCCATATACATCCCCGATAAATTTGAAGAAGATCCAACTTATAGTTTGGGTCACGAAGTCTAGAAAAGTGAAAATGCACAAAAATTCTTCAAAATAAGAAAGATAATCACAGCACCACCCAACCTGTTGAAAAAATAAAGGTCTAGAGGTCCTTAGAAGTGTCCCTATGCAATTGCAAGCAACTGGCTGAGTCGTTTTGGAAAAGATTTGCAAAGATTTTACTAAAAAATGAACAAGAAAATGTGTAAAAAAGAATCTTAAAATCATTGGAGCATGGCCATTTGAACAAAATGGTAGACATCTACCAGAGGTGCATACCACTAATTTCAAAGCAAATGTGGTTGATGGTTTTAGAGAGGTCTAAAATGGGAATTTCTATGGCAAGCCCCTTTGACTTACATGGTAATCAACAGGAATGCATGACTTAACCAAAAGGTACCCAAATTAAAACAAATTATTAAAAATCAGGGATCCAGAATATCGCCACCTAGTAAATAAGTCTGTTTAACCCTCCCACAAGCTACATTACCAAAGCATTTCACAACAATCTCAGTAACTGTTTTGGAGAAGTTGAAAATATTAAAAATGCAAAACAATTTGTACAAAAATAGAAAATTAAGATGCAATCAGAGATTTCTAGATCTATGCCCCCCTCCCCTGGCTCTGTGACCTTGGGATTTGGGTCAAGGTGATCTATCTTCAAACTTGTCTCAGACCTTACATGTATGTAAGATTAAAACCAAGTCCAATAAGAAAGGTCTACCTTAAAAACTTTTCAACTTACCGTGTGAAAACCAAATTCACTAAAATGGCTCTGTGGCCTTGGAATTGGGTCAAGGTCACCCTTTTTCAAACACGTACGAGACCTTATTCAGGACTATATGCATGTGCAATATGAAAGCCCTATATAAAAAAACTTTTAAAAGTCATCATGTCAAAACCAAATTCACTAAAATGGCTCTGTGACCTTGGGAATTGGGTCATGGTCACCCATCTTTGAACTCATCTGAGACCTTATGTAGGACTGTAATCACCTGCAATTTGACAGGTCTATATAAAAATTTTTTAAAGTTATCACATAAAAACCAAATTCACTAAAACGGCTCTGTGACTTGGCACTTAGGTCAAGGTTACCCATCTTTCAACTCGTCCCAGACCTTATTTAGGGCTATAACCACCTGCAACTTGACAGGCTGATGTCAAAAACTTTTCAAGTTATCGCTTGAAAACCAAATTCACTAAAATGACTCTGTGACCTGGGGAATCAGGTCAAGGTCACATATCCTTGAATTTGTCTCAAACTTTATTAAGGACTATAAACATGTGCAATATGAAAGCACTAAGCAAAAAACTTTTTGAGTTATGGTGTGAAAACTGGCAGTCTGGACACACACAAACACAAGGACAAAGTAATCGATATATGCTTCCTCCTCTTGGGGGGGGGGGGGGGGGGCATAAAAATGCAGTGCCACCCGGTGAACAAAGTAAGGTCTATGGCTTTCCAAAAGTATCCCTGCGCAATTTTGAAGCAATTGGCTGAGCAGTTTCAGAGATTTTTTAAGATTTAGTCAAATACGAACAAACAAACAAATCATTGAAAAACATCGGAACATGACCATTTGGACAGATTTTGTAGAGACCCACCCAAAGTGCATCCCCGCCAGGTTTGAAGTGAACCTGACTGATAGCTGTGGAGAAGGAGTCAAAAATGTTAAATGTAAACAGACAGCCAGACAACAGATCAGACTGATCCCCCGCCTGCAGGATTGGATATGAATGCATTGGAACCTGATCTAAACACTATCTTCTGTGTGAGACAGTATCTCTTGTTTGAAGACAGTCCTTTCATATTAACACTACATCTCTCCAAATCAAGTTACCTGTATGTTAAGTCTACCAACAATATGATATGTCATTTTTTTCTGGCAATACGGACAGTCTTAATTGCAGGTACTACATGTACCATTACTGTAATAGTATACATCTGAATCACCACAAATTAAAACATGTAATTTATTGAACTCCCTGTCCCATGAAAATACAACCACAAATATCATATCAGTGCTTAATGTTTGATTGTCTGGCCTTCTGCTCCCCAGTTTAGTGCTTTTCCCAGCAGAAACAATAAAAGCAGAGTTTGTTTACCAGGCAAAATGTTTGATGACACTTAGAATGACCACTTTTCCACATTATACTGAAGAAACAAAGCACACCCTGCCTAAATAGATCTTATGCACGGTCGCCATTTTGAATAAATTAGCGCCATGTTGGAAAATTGCATTCTGGGATTACTTGTAGTACGCTGATGAGATCAGTCTGAGGGCTGCATTGATATTAGATAGCTCGCAGTGATAAGTTTCACTCGTTGTTTAGCGAGTTTTTTCACTAATATGGTCGGACAAATGTAACATATATTTGGTTTCTGAAGGTGTTGTATAGAAACTATCTTGTCTCCAAAAACAATGTGGAAAATTTAAGTCTTTAAGGGGGAAAAATAAGTTAAAGTTAAGGATACTCTTGAGGCTTGAGCAACTATCATCAATTCACTTTGTTTTTTTTTGTTTGCTTGCATCCCAACTTTCTCATCTTTTTCTTTCGCTTGTGGGTAGTTTTTATTATTTTTCCCTTCTTTTTCTCCTTCTTTACGAGTTGACTGTTGCGTTTCGATCGTACTTTAAGAAGTGCGATTTTCTTTGACGCGGGGGTCTGCCTTTTAGTGAGAAATAATCCCTGGACAAAATGAACATAAAAATGCAACAGAGAGACCGCATCCATCTGGTTGAGCGCGGGTTTCAATGATCTTTCAATGAGGGGAAACGGCAAACTCGTGGGCACATCGAACATAGCCAAATGTCATTTTTGGTGCGCTTACTGTCAAACAAAAGGCACAATAATACTAACGACAACTTGCACAAACTTCAACAGTTTCTCTTCAAATCAAGAACGTACACTTGCGTTAAGACATCCCTTTGGTAATCAAAAGGTTTGAAAGACATATACAAACGAACAAGCGTACGTGCAAGACACATTTTGCTCCTGCAAACACTCTATATTTTTGTTTGTGTGTGTGTGTGTGTGTGTGTTTCTCTTGGTTTAAACGTAATTATATTTGGAACCGAGTCAGGGTGCCCTCCTTATCTTACGGTCTGAAATGTCTTAATCTTTCTAAAAAGAACATTGCCGACCTCGAATTAGCACAAGGATCTATTGTTAAGAATGTTTGTGGTATTAATAAGAGGTCTCATCACTCATCCTTACTTCGTGCTCTTAATATTTCTAAGCTGCAACCTCTTATTACTAGGGAAACTGTTTCTTTAGCTCGTCGAGTTTTTGAAGTTCCCTCTAATTATAGAGATATTTGCATTCGCTTTTTAGCTCGACTTATTATTACTGGTATAGCTCCATGGGGTTCCATAATTGATCGTTTATGCCTCTTGGGTGTGTAGCCCATGCGGGCGCTTCTGGGGTTGCCGGTCGATGCTCTGACGGGCGATCCCAGAGTCCGCGTGGGCGACGACAGTTTATCCGACAGTATATGTTTTTGGATTAACTCCAATCATTATTCCAGTAGAGATTCCATGGAACATAAACTGGTGGTTCTTTTAACTAAGGCATTTTAATCACATTTTGTAGGCCTTAAATGCATTTATTATGGCCTTGGGCATATTTTGACAGAACGCCTTGTTTCGGGTGCTTCCCTCGGGCTGGACTGGTTAGCCAGTTTTTGGCGAATCTAGATTACTTTTGGCTGGTCCCGTCCGATGGGGGCTTCCCTTCTTTTTACTCCAGCTTTGATATGTTTAAGTGCGGGTTTTGTTTTATTGTATTGTATTTGTGTCTTTTTGCCCAGAACCACTTCCTAGTAGTCAATATCCTATTCCGCAGTTCGAACTCTTTACTCTCCATAAGCTAACCTGTCCCTGTCTAACCTGTATATATATGGAATTACTATTGTCTATATAGCATTTAATATGATTTAGTATGCTTGAGTTCAAGGTGTTATGTATTTGAAGAGTGGGCCCGGGCTGGATGGCGCGGTCTGCTCGGCGGTTCATGGGCTGGCTTGGTGTCGGCGCATAGCCCGTTGGGTTGCACTGCGTGGCCTGGCCCGGTCTACACGCTTCTACTTGATTTGGTGTCCATGTAATTTAATTTGGTGTCAGCATAAATTTGTTGGACTCAGAGTCCTATTATTCTTTATATTATGTACCTGCGTCGTCTGTGTTTAATGTGTTTATCTCTTATCTCGATGTACTATTCATATGTATTTTATTTTCTCCGTCCACGGAGGTTTAATAAACTATTATAATTTATTTCTCAATATGTATACATGTACGAGTGGGGAGCAGGCAATGCCTATACGAGCCCATCCCTTGTGCGGATATCAATGCAACTTTGTACATTTAAGCGTGTTGCACATCTTTGCAATGTACATGTGTATTATTTCAGTAATTCCTTTTATTTCACACAATTACCCTAAAAATACCGGCTTAATATGGGAGAACAACATGTTAGCGATATGGTTTTTGGCTCCTAAGTCTTCAAAGTGTGCTTTCTGAAACCATTAGTATGTGTTAAGTACTTGCCCTTTCTTTGTGTTAACGATGTTTGCATAAAATTAATCACCCGGTGCTTAAGCTATGAAAGAGTTTACGAGATTAGCACAAGAACTGGTTGCTTTAAAAAAAAAGTACTTGTAAAAACAACACGCCAAGAAACAACACACGGGTTGTTAGTTGAGGAGCGCATGGTAAAAATATCTGTAGCTTTTAACGTTAAAATGAATATTTTTTCGGTTATGATTAAGAAAACTCACCTCATAGGTTTAAACATATGTATCTATACAGGATTGTCCAACATTACTTCTAGATGACTAATAACATGGGTTGTCGAGCTGAATATGACAAAGGTGAAAGAGCAAAATCTCAGCTTATCAATCTGATTAATTTCTGCTACAGATGAACACGTCCCTGTTTTCATGTATGACATTGCGTAATGAAAGTTGAACATTTCCTAGTTTCATATCTGACCCGGATTATTCCGAAATCAAAGTTTGTAGAAGAATACCTTAGTTTTGAAACAACTTTGCTCGAAAAACAACCTGTATTTATCTTTGAAAAATCAGTAATAAAGGAAGGAAAATTTGTTATTTTAGGGAGCGTAATCTTTCTTTCTTTCTTTCTTTCTTTCTTTCTTTCTTTCTTTCTTTCTTTCTTTCTTTCTATCTTTCTATCTTTCTGTCTTTCTTTCTTCTTTCTTTCTTTCTTTCCTTCTTTCTTTCTTAAGTTTCTTTACTTTTACTTTCTTTCGTTCGTTCTTTCGCTCTTTCGCTCGTTTAACTACTAACCCATCTATCTATCTATCTATCTATCTATCTATCTATCTATCTATCTATCTATCTATCTATCTATCTATCTATCTATCTATCTATCTATCTATCTATCTATCTATCTATCTATCTATCTATCTATCTATCTATCTATCTATCTATCTATCATTGGCCATAGTGCTTACACATTGGTTGCAAAACACACAATACGATTTGGTTCCTAGAGGAATATGATTCAGATGACAGGGTTACCCAGTTGGAATGGATATATTCAAACTAAACTGTATAGACTGATCGCAATGTGCAGATGTCATCATTCAAAGTTACACGGCAAACGTTGTATGACGAGGTCATGGGCACGAATTTACACAATATTCAGTCCTTTCCAGGACAGGAATTCTTCTTATCCATTGTTTTCCCAGTTTTTATTTGTTGGCAAAGGATAAAATTTACATTGTTTGCCGCAGGAATAAGTTGAAAAGCACACAGCCAAATAACAAATTAAACTTCTCATGCATGGCTACATGTGTAATTTCATAGTCGACATAGGTATTGCCATAACGGCTCGCATACTACAAATAAGTCCACAATGCACTGTGCGTCAAAAAATTTGGCGCATGCGCTGCGTCGCGAGCATAAGATCTATTGACTATAAATGTTGCACTTATTCACCTTTACTATCCCACCCGCCTTGATCATTCTCCTAAGTTAAAGGTAAAGAGAAGTCATGCAGAAACAGTGGACCAACTTTAGCTTAGTGAGCAGGCTCTTTAAGTGTAATGTCATTCTACACAGGTCATGTGATATTAAGCTCTGATTCATCTCTCTATGCAGCTATGTGACCCAGCCTTGACAGGGTACTATTGGCTGATGTGCTCCCCACTTCTTGGGCAGATAATGTGACCCAGCCTTGGCAGGGTACTATTGGTTGATGAGCTGTCAACTTGCTGGGCTGATAATGTGACCCAGCCTTGGCAGGGTACTATCGGCTGATGAGCTGTCCACTTGCTGGGCTGATAATGTGACCCACCCTGTCAGGATACTATTGGATGCTGAGCTGCCCACTTCCTGGGCTCATAATGTGACCCAGCCTTGGCAGGGTATCATTGGCTGATGTGCTGCCTACCTCTTAGGTTGATAAGAACTTGTGTGCACTGGTCTGCCCCAAGCATATACTAATACCTAAGTAGCCACCTGGTGGTAATAGCACTTCTCTTTCCATTTGAGGTGCAAAACAGTGGTTATACATAAGTTCTGTGTAACATGTATTATCACAAAGGAAACTAGTCCTTCATAATACCTTACCTTTAGTGTCATAGAAACAGTCTGACCCAAGGATTATGTCTGCTTGAGGTAGTCCCAGAAGGTCTGGTGGAAAATGACCCCATGTGATTCCTATCACAGGGACATCATGCAAGTCATTAGCTTCCAGGCTCCTCTTGCAGTTCAGCAAACAAGCTGGCAACTTGGCCGAGTCTGACAGCATCACCTTGGCTCCCACCTTGGCTGCCACAATGCCAGGCAGGCTAGTGCCTGCTCCTAACTGTCCCCAAAAATCACAAAAGCTCATTGTCTGCATTAGTGTGTTTCAGGATCAGTTTTGTAGGACAGGCTCACGGCACGACAGGCTTCATATTGAAGACACAACCATCACAGTACAAATTATCTGTGGGTTTTTACTTATTGTGTGAACTGCAGGAATGTTAACTAAGATATTGAAGCATGCTGTAATATTGCATATATATATATATATATATATATATATATATATATATGGTACTGCTGAAAATGGCACCATGCATTTTCAAACAAAACCTCACCATATTTTATTAGATACACACAGGGTCAGCATGTTCAATAATTTTTTAATATCTTACAAAGAAGGCACATGATAATATGAACTTGAAAACCTGTACCACTGTAGCTGACATAGTCAAATTAATTTGTTTTGGGAATCTTTGTATTCATAAACCACTTGCTATATCAACAGCTACATGTACATGTACTTCCAAATATTCATATGGATGATGCATCGTCCCTCTTTAAAGGCCACCATATATATATAATTATATATATCCCCTTAAAGAAAGGTGACCCCCTTCTCTTATATGGCCACTTGTTGACAACATTTTGTTAGTCTTTTTCAAAAGCAGCCCCCCCCCATATACAACATCTTCACAATTTTTTAAAACATGCATTTCTGCACTTATTACATCAGGTCAACTGCATAATTACATTTACTGCTAAACAGCCTCTTGGATGTTGCATGAATAAAGAGGTCAATATGTATGGTGAAATATTCTTACCAAAAGTGCCATACATGTACATGTATTTGATAAACTTTACATGGTATTGCATGGGGTACAGTTGACTTTACATTTTGGAGTTCTTTTCCTTATTTACATATATCACTCTTCAGTCAAAAGAATCATACATGTACATGTATTTACATTTTGAGACCTGAAGGAAAAAAAGGAGGAATCTAGGATGACATCCAAAAAAAGTTTATCACTTTAGTGCCCACCCCATGTCAAAGAAAGCTGTTGACTTAGTCTTAATCAAAGGGGGAAAGGGTTCAAGTGCTTACCTCCAGAACATGCTTGCCTTTGACAGTGTCCCGGTTGTACCACACATACTGTGCCAACACTGGTGCACACGGCCACACATACATCCCATAGCTTGGATCCAGCACCTGAATGTGTAAGTGTTTCTTAGATCAAACTTGCAGCATGTAGAGAGCCATCAAAACTCTACATTAAACATGCACGGATTTTGCCACATATTTTAGGACTTGGTATTATGCAAATTATACAAAAGTCCCCTGGAAACTGTCAATCTTACTTGCCATAGAGCTTGTCCATTTAATCTGCTAAGTATCTCTTCTTGGGGTGTGGCCATCATGCTAGAAATCTACATTGGTCTGGATGACAGTTTCCTGATTAGCTATAATTTTCATCCAATTATCTTAATTTTTCATGATCAAATATACCATATATGAAATGTACCTTTGTAGCAATATGCCTCACTTAATCCTTTCTCCCGTAACTTTAATCCTTCCTTCCAAAACCTTGACATATTTTAAGATATTTTTCATGCAGGAGATATCGTTAAACATTTGAACATACAGTGGTCCCACTCTTACAGTATAAGGCCCCCTGGAAGAGACGCCACCCCCTGTAGAAAGGCCACTTCTCCATGCAGCAAATATGGGATTTCCAGAATATACTCCCCCTAAAGAGAGGCCACCCCTCTTATATAAGGCCACATTTCTGGTGCATTTGGGGTGGCTTTATAAGAGGGAGACCACTGTACAGTGGTCCCTGTCACCAGAGACCACCCCTACAGCAACAAAAAAGTGGTCTTATGAGACAGGTGGTCTTTCATGACAGGTAAATTAACATGGGAAGTATAGGACTTGGGAATCTGAAAAGCGGTCTCTCATGAGAGGGTGGTCTCTCACGACAGGGGTCTCTCGTGACAGGGACTACTGTATATCTAAATAGTTACTGATATAGTTACATATATGAACAAATATGTTTGAATGCGTTAAATGATATTTCTATAATGGTGATTCACAGGTATCTTTAAATGCACTTAAACATAACTTTGAAATGATTGGAACCTAAGTTTGAATCCATTCAGATACTATAATGTTTAAATGCTTGAAAAAATATCATTGGACATGAAAATCATTGCTCTCTGTCCTGGTAGTTAAAATGTTTGTCACGGGAGAAAGTAGGATCAAAGCATTCATGGACCACCTAGCCTTTTTCTCAACTCCTGTTAAACATCATTCCTAATTCTATATTAGAATAGTAGATATAAAAAAAAATTATCATGATCAATTAAATGTAATGTACGAGACAAAACAACACACACACACATGGTTCCAACTGGAGACTATGGTTACCATAGTTACTGTTAGCACGCTATCATCAAGCATCATCATGAACCTCAACATGTACATTTGGCATCCTCAGCAACCATGTTGTATTATGCCACTGGTATAATACAACATGTACAATGCTGATAACAGTATGGAAATGTAGGGGCTAATCCATATGGCTTCCATGGTAATGAATGTATCAATAGCTGACAGAGTACTGTGTTGCTTGTGAAAGACAACAGCATTACCTTTTCAGTTGGCAGGCATTTTAGCAGGGTTAGGGAGTAGGATGGAGTGGGATAAATGTAACCACAGGGTAAGTGGGACCAAAATGACCTGGCCCTGCTGTATTACATGTGTGCATGTATTTCTATATAAAGTAGAGGAGTATGATCTGATGCATGTAGACACATTCACATCTCGTAAGACGATAAAGTGGGGAGAAACTTGTGAAATGTGACACTTTGCCCATTTTTGCATGTTGCTCCGTATTCATTCCACGTACATTGTATTCCTGCCTGTAGAATACTCACATCAGTAGTGAATGTACTCCTGCTGGTTTTATCATAAATTCACAAATAAAAACCTTCCAAGCAAACTTTTATCACTTCCCTTTAAATCAAGGCAAGACGCCCACAGTCATAGTACAAGAGGAAGTGGTAAATTATTTCTAAATAGAGTCAATACTACTCTAGCTAAACAAAGCTTGAAATATGATATCCCTGTAGTAGTAAATAGTACTGCAAAAAATATCACGGATAAATTTCACACTTACAGCTTACAGGGTTTTGGTATCCATGTTAAAAATGAATTTTTAAGGAGCTACCAATTTGTATGCTCAAGATTCAACTGTTATGTGTGTCAGAGAAATAATTGATAATTGCAAATTTATCTCATAGTATGTACCACATCCTTTATTACAGCCACATATGTAAGTACTAATTTCAATGGAATCGACACAGAAGCTTTTTTCTCTATTTTTTCTCTTTTTACTTTCTCAAATGTTCAGCCTGCCATATACCTATATTTTTATACATAAATCATTATTATCAAATCTTGTTACATGTATATTAAACTATACATTCTTACCTTAGGGTGGCTCGTGTGTGAGCGACATCTTTTTGTCATAACGTGGGTCTCCCTGACCTCTTGTATCATGTATTTATATTTTGTAATATGAATTTTATTGGTTGAATAAAGGCAATCTGAATCTGAATCTGAATCTGGTTATACTAACATTACATTCTACAAGTCTGTGAGGTCCAATGCCATGCACAAATGTTTAACCAAAAGTACATTGCATACATGAGGGAAACAATATCCACACCAAAATTTTCATGTGAGGAGAGAAGGATCACCACTTCCACCCATAAAGAGAATGCCTCAACATGGTGTTATACAGAAATTCACTGGAATCACAACGTTGTGTAAATCCAACAGTGTAAATACCTACATGTACATTTACTGAGGGAACACAGAATTGAAACTTGTATATATTAATCCACAAATACCAATCTAAACCCTTACCATGATATAGCGGTCTGCTCCAACCAAAGCAGTCCACTGTATTAGCACTTCTTTATTGCTTTTATAGAAGCAGTCAACACAACTTTTCTGAAAGTAGCCAGCTTACTTGTTAGCTGTATTCCCAGCTTTCTCAGAAGCTGTATACACTGCTTCTCTGAAAGCACACAAGTTACTTTAAAGCAGGACTGTTGCTTTTCTTAAAGCAGTCTGCTTACACTAAGTTGTACTCACTCCTTTAACAGAAGCTGCATCCACTGCTTTTCTCAAAGCAGAGAACTTATTTCAAGGGAAGAATACTGCTTCTGATGAAGCAGTGTGAACATAGAAAATATTTTGAGGCCACAATGCTGCTTTATTGCTGCTTCTGGAACTTCAATGATTTTGAAATAGTCCTGCATCACTGTATTACCGCTTCCTGGACTTAGTTATGTTTTATTCATGCATGCATGCATGCATGCAGTCTAAACCAAGAAGGTATTCACATATGAACATATATCACTTTATGCTGTTATAGCACTACATTAAATAGATGTTTATTGAAAGGTTACATCCAACACTTATTAAACTATATGTATAGTCTTTGTTGGCAGTTTTACAAGCTTCCCAGAGGCAGTCAGTCTTCTTATCCAGTGTGGGTGGGGTGGGAGATGTACATTGTAAATGAGATGAACATCACAGAAATAAACACAATCTTCCCAACCGAAAAAATATACCCCCCCCCCATCCATCCTGCAGTCTAGTGCGGCTGAAATCCCTGTTTTATACATGACAAAGGGTCTCTTTTCCCTTAAGTTGGATAGGATGGCCAAACAGCATCTGTAAGCATTCAGAGCCAGGGTGTCAATTAAGGAACACAGTATCAGCTATACCTATTGCTACCAATTAGCTTTATGCATTGCCTGGCATGGCCAGGGCAAATGACTGTTGATACAGGTACATCTGGAGAAACTTGAGAGCCTGCTGGAATGGGGGGGGGGGGGGGGGGACAAGACAAAGCCAGCCTGGAATAAGAGGGTGAAAAGTATTCCAACATGCATATCTAAATGATGATGAAGTTAAATTAAGCAATTAATTTTAGTAGTAATTGATTGCATTAATCTATGATATCAAACATTTGCTACCGAGTGTCACTAAAGCTTAAATTAGCCATGGAGTAGTGTACGAAACAGTGGGGGGGAGCCACAAATGGTATCTCTGTTGGTTCATTTTGGCGGTTATTTTAAGCCTGGCTCAGGACTATTTGTGGGTCAGCATCATTTTACAATCATTTTTGTCCATTGAGTTGCGGCTGTTTGCAAAAGTCAGCAGTATGCTAAGTCTGGTGGAGTGGCAGGACAATGGATGACCAGGTCGTGGTTTTACTACAAACCCCCACACCAGGCAAGAAAGGAGCTTGACCCCTACAAAGTTGGGGAAACTTTTTCTTCCATTCAAGGGCTGCCCTGGGAAAGAATTTGAGGCAGTTACACTAGTTGGCAACATGTGGTAAGTGTTCCTGTTTTCCAAGCTTGAATATCTGTGTGTATGTGCTGATCAAATGATATATTCTAAACTGAACAACTATGTAAGATTCTAAATATCTCATGAGTGCCAGGGGCTAAATTCAATGCAAGCTAGAACAGATGTGAAAAATTTGAAAATGGTACACATATTTGTTTCAAGTATCCAAACTGCACTGGTAATGTTCGAGCCAGAAGCTGTGCATGCAAACATTTACATGTATATGTATTATAATCTTATAATTCACAATGTACAGTACCATAAACTTGTTATTTTTCTTTTCTTTTTTTTTTATAAACAGAGCCTTATTAATAATAATAGAATGAAAATTCATCAATCAATATTCTATATGTCTTAGTTCAAGATCAATTTATAACTGAGAGTATGGGGTTGATCAAGAAATTCTTTCTATCCTCCTGGCACCCTGTTCTGGTAAGATTATGAGATAAGTTAAGGTTTGACATGCATTTTTATTCATGTGAGATATACCTTTAAAATGACCAATTATATGGTTTCTAGGAACTAGGTACCATGGAGGAACTGCAGGCATTGCAGAAACATTTGAAAGAGAGAGGGTTGAAGGAAAACTGCAGGAAGATGGCTGGTCATGTTAACTTTAATAATATTTCTACATGTACATCATATAATCCCCAATGTAACATGACACACATATGTGCATATGTACTGGTATATTTCTAATATTTGCAGGGTAGACAATCAGGATCCATTTAAACCAAATACTTAGCATACATGTATATAATGAAAAGAAAAATGTACAAGCAACTAAACTTATTTAAAAGAAACATGGGGAACATAACTAAATTCAAGGTTCTTATCTTCTGATAATAATTAGTGTGGGCATTATTGATTTGATATACATGTCCACAACATGGGAGTGTTAGCTTATCATTGTATGTTCAAAGTGTAATGCTTGTTTTTCAACTTTCTTTGCTTCTCCAATTTCAGCCTACTGTGTGGAGAATATTCAGTGGCTCAGGTCCATGCTGAGGGAATTGCTGTGTTCTCTTGCTGCAGTTCTGCCACAACAAAGGCCAAAAAGCAGTAGACGAAGATGCCATCTCCCTGCAGCTAAGACCAACTTATCAACTTATGAGCAACAAAGAACTGTCAGTTAAAATAATAGATAATGTGGTTGACCTTGAACTGCTTTTCAAGGTCACTAGAGTTGTGCAATGGATATTTTTCAACATTTTCCGAGTATGATATAGGCTGTAGCGCATGTAAAATTGATGATGCAAACTCGGATATTTGATGGAAGTGATGGAAACACAAAGTTTGTAATTATGGTAATTAAATGTGGCTTTTAACTGACAAACATTTGTTTGTATTTTCTAATAATTTTCGTGTCTAACCTTCAATGTCTGTAAGTAGACAATCTGCAGACATTGTTCATGAAGTTCCCTTTGCCCCCTATACAGAAACTGGGCCATTGCTGATTTTCTGTCTTGTACTGGTACTCAGAGTATGAAGCCTAAGGGGGCAGTAGTCAATATCACTTTATACATACGAACAGGATTTTTCCCAGTGGCCAACACTTGCTGCCGTACATTCTTTCTTCTGTTAGAATTGATTAACTATTTTTTTCAGAGTTTGCAGATATGTCAGTCCTGGGTTCTCTTCTGTGCTTCCAAGATATGGGTCTTTCATTCAGTTACATGAATGTTGCACCTCACATCTTCTCAACATCATATCACTTCTGATGGTGCTTTTCTGGGATTGCAGAAACAGAATGGCTGAATGACCTTCATACCGCCAAATTCAGCAGATTGTAAGAGAATAGATGCTGAATTTGGTGGTAATAATGCATACAGTATACTTGACCCCCACCCCCACAAATCTAACATTTTGACCAATTAAATGTTGTCCAAAGACACATTTTAGGGTCTCAGACAGTAGGTACAAACCCATGGAAATCATTATGCTTTCATTTGAACAGCTGTATGCATGCTTTATAGGCGCTACTTACAAAGTGGTTACATTGGCAGTACCATGTATTAAATACTGCTTTTTTTCAGCAATGTAGTAATGCAGTGCCGCTGTATGGGTGCTTAAGAGCTGCTTCTTACAAAGCAGTTACATGGAGAAACCCATGTTAGGTACACCACTTTACAGCAGCTGTATTACTGCTATGCCAGAAGCAGTAACACTACTTTATAGCAGCTTTAGAGCTACTTCTGAAAAAGCGGCTGCATGGAATAACCCATGTAAGGTTTACTGCTTCTCAGCAGCTGTGATGCTGCTCCGCCATAAGCAGTAATTCTGCTTTATGGTTGCTTTATAGCTGCTCCCTACAAAGCAGTTACATAGAGAACTCCATGTTATGAATGCCACTTTTCAGCAGCTGTTTGATCGCTTTTATGGAAGCAGCTATAAAGCAACAATAAACCGTAGCCAAATATTTAAATGAGCACAGCTATTCAGCCGCTTTAGTGCAGCTTCAGTGAAAGGGGTACTGCTTCTCAGAAGCTGTATTGTTGCTTTGTACGAAGCAGGGTTGCTGCTTTGTGAAAAGCTGCGTTATCCCTTTGTAGAAAGCAGTATGTCAACTTTCTTATAAGCAGCATCACTTCTCAGTTGCTTTATTGCTGCTTTGCAGATAGCAGTGTACAGCTTTCCATGTCTGCTTTATTATTGCTTCTCCATTGCTGTATTACTGCTATATCATGGTAAGGGAATGCATGTCAAAATTTTACTCTTCACATGAGTTCATGCCTATAAAAATAAATACAGAATGGAATTTGGTGCATGATCATTATTGAATATTATTACATTGGTAAAACAGAGGATGAATCCCACAGCCAGTAGAGACATGAACATAATTTGCACCAACATAAATATTTACCATCTCTATGCATTCCATTGACAGTAGTATATTGTTACTGTTAAACAAATTTCTCAGTTTCCCAGCTATGGAGCATTTGACTAAACATGTCAATGAGTTTTCACTTTCCCCAATTTGTGGGGAAGTGTGATCATTCCATAAAACTAAATTGACCTATTACAAGTCAGAAACAAATGAGAAACAATTCACCCTAACTGACTGACTGAATTTTACAATTTACTGGTACCCTTTGTGTCAGTTCATGATGAGGTACCCATGATGAATATCTAAACACAAAACTGTTGCGTTTGTAACACATGACTAAACATGAAGACCCTCAAACTGTGGTCACACTTACCTCACTTCATCCTATTCGCTGTCTCAGAATGGACCAACTCATACTCAGACTTTTTGTCTGAATGCTTTTGATGATATGGAATGTGATAACATGTGAAATAAAATCCAATGCTATGTCTGATATATGTGTTCAAATATTTGATGTAATTAAATATTTGAATATTATTGTTAGATAGTTATAAACATAATACCTCTGATCAATTTAAATATCTTGTCATATGTTCCAATATCTAGTGATACCATTAAATCGACTCAGACATTATGTTCAAACAGATTTAGCCATATGGCTGAATGATCAAGTTCAAAACCTTATGCTTAGCTAGATGTGTCACAAATTGTATTCAGACAGTTTAAACCATATCCTTATTCATTTAAACACATCATTAGATATCAAGATTTTATTGAATATTCCAGAACCATATGTTGAAATCAATGTAATTATATCTTTGAACAGTTAAAGATGTATTGACTCAGTTTTCAGGCCTGTAGCAAGGTCAGAATGGGGGGGGGGGGGGTTAGAAAACATGAAGGTGGATCTGTGAGGGAGCATGGAGTGACCAAGTGGGGGGAGGGGAGGGGAGGGGGTGTACCACCCTGCCAAGGTAGCAATTTTTTTTATGCAACACTTAAAATGGTACATTTTGATGCATCTTTTACCAATTTATTTGGCTACCTGTATGTTTTATTCTTTACAGCTTCTGCAGTACTGACGTGCATCTTTCTTTGAATAATCGTCACTTTTGTATGCTGTCTTAATCAGTTAATGATTGTCTGTTGTGACTCATATCACTTCCGTTTCTTTTTATCTCTTTTTTTTTTAACTTTAAACAATATACAAGGATGAAACTCCTTTGTGGAGTTGTTTACATGTACATGTATATTACTCTGTGTGTATTTTGTGACAATAAAACAATTACAAACATTTTTTAAAAAATTAATATATCCTTTTTAGGGTGAAACTCCTGGGAAAAATGTTAAAGTTTTAAAGGTTCTCTTGATTGATTGGGTACCACAAATTAGAAAGTTGATGCTTAGAGTGGTTAGAAATGATATCTGAAAACCAAAATGTTGAATTTCATTTTCAAATAGTGTTTTTTTTAGCTCCAGAAGTGTGCCCCATTTGCAATGGGAAAGCATGCACATTTTCTCCGATTGTGGCCCTATGTGGGAAAGAGTTAGTGACGTCCCAAATGCAACCTGCTGGCCAGGCTGAATGTGTTATAAGCCAGAGTGTCTTCAGTTTGCCAAGAGTTATGGCAGATACAACAAAGCAAAGTGATTCCGGAGAGTATAAAATTGAGTTTGGTCTGATGACAATGAAGAAGAATTAATAAGAAAAGCTGAAGTAACAGAGGAAAAGATCATTCAGCCTTACGAACATGAGACTTCACCAGAACTGCAGGGAGTGCAGCCATGGTACAGCCAGACGATCCCAACTTGCCGTCTGGGCAAATGATAATTGGTTGCAAAAGAGATATTTCCAATAAAAAATTACTAGATTTCATTTAACAAAAACAAGCATGAATGCGATAAATTGGAATTTGCGTCAGGATGGGCCAGGTCTTGCAGTGTTTCAACTTCTAGCATTTACTGAAATTGCTACAGCCCACACCTAGGGTATATAAGAGTCTAAACAAATGGTTCATTTCCCCTTCCCAGATGTGTGGTCTGTGGATGATTTAATGTAAGTTTGTATATAGCTTTCAATATCAGAAATCCTACCTGGCAGTAACCTCGCGACCCTTGGAGGGCAGTAATTTACGTTTCTGTATACATTGTCATCAATACACATGTTTATGATATCCTCTATTTCAGATTGTATCCATTATGTAACAATGGTGAATATTTTCCTGTGACTGACTTTTTTTCTGGTTCCATATTAACGACAAAGGTACAATGAGATGGATTTTGTACACCCGATTATTGGGAGCTGCCGTGGACTTTCACAAACAGTGGCACATGACTGAAAAAGATGAAAGACCAGCCGCTCACTGCTCTTGGCAGCTGCGTAGATGAGGCATTAATGTGGTAGCTATCCAAACAAGTGTTATCTGGTTATGGGATTAAACACCTCACAATACACAGTAGTAATAGTGTACATGTATGTGCATGAAATGCGTGAGTGAATGTGTAGAACAATAGGTCTGGCAAACTTTGATAAATTTGAATAAAATGTATATGCCATCATTGACTGAGCATTTCAGAATTAAAGTACATGTATGTAAAGCACTAAGTGTGAATGAAAAACTTTCTTTCAAACATTTTGCATACAAAATGTGTCCCTGGTATCTGTGGGCAGTTTTAAGGGAAAATGTACATCTCCCTAGTGTATTTCTTTGTAAAAAAAAAAACCCACACCCTTGCAGGACATCAGGCAAGACCACTGGGGCGTGACTTGTGTATTCAGTTATTGACAGGCCAATTAAACCATTGTTCTTGTATACTCGCACATGGACACAAACATTACAGTGGGGCAGCTAACTCAACCAGCTACAGACTGTTCAACCGTAGACCTGGGTATGGAACAAGATCGGTCCTTTTTTGTCCATGTTTTCCACCCATTTTTTCCATTAATTGAATCAAAATGGTTAAGCACACTAAAGTTTTGTTACAATGCTACCTTTGAAACAATTAACATCCCAGATTGGCATTGTTACTGTGACATTTAATTGATAATTATATGCTACCTTGTAACAATCATAGAATTACCAGACCTATATTTTGCTGTTATGTAAGCTTTGAAATCAGAACCATACTGAAGACTAATTTGCAAATACTGTAAAAAAAAATAATAAATCACTGTTCCTAGTTTTTTGAGTAATGCCTAATTTGGCCAGTTCCATGAACCCTTCCGTTGTCCAGCCATGGGACCACATTCGGCAAGAACAGTAGCCTTTTTCTTGCCAAATCTATCCTAAACATTGTCATATTTGACAAATGAAAGGTATACTTTTCACAAAGTGTTCGCTACATAGGTTAGAGGTTCCCAGGGCCTTGCCACTTGTCCCTGTAAACCCTGACTGCATGGGTCCACACTCTCCGCAATTTCAAGTCTTTGGGGGAATGTAAAACAAACTGCAAAACTTGCATTGCTACAAATAACAGCAACACACTGACCCATCCTGGGCAGGAACAGGGACAAAAATAAATATTTCTAAATGCATTTTTTATTCCTGTTGATAAAGGGTGGATAAAACATGTTCAAACCAATTAAGTGACACTTGACAGCCATGACTCACTAGCATGGTCGGAGTCGTCCCTGTCAGCCAGCGGGGTTGTGTTTGTGACGTCACAAGCCTTTCGCACCTTGTGGGTGTCGAAAATGAACGGAAAGTGACAACTGAAGGTGCAGTGAGTTTTTACAATAAAAATGTGAATAAAAGTATTATTTTCACATCCATTTTCTTTTTAAATGCACTGTATGGTGGGAACAACTCATGAGTCAGCCATATATCAAATTTGAACATGGTCAATCAAGAGGAGGAAGTAGAACTACAGTAAAACCTCCCTATACTGAGCACCCTTGGGACCAGAAAAATGTGTTCGGTATGGGAAGGTGTTCAGTATAGGGAAGTTTGCTAACATTGAGGGTATAGATTCGGGACCAAGAAATGGTGTTCAGTATAGAGAGGTGTTCGGTATACGGAGGTGTTCGGTTAGCGAGGTTTTACTGTACTTGTCTTTATTTTGTGTTTTTTAAGGGGTGGGTGGGATGGAACTCTTTTGTGAAATATATCATAGCACTTTAGGGTGGAACTCCTTGGAAAAATATTAAACTTTTAAGGGTGGAGCTCCTTGCTTTTGGGGGTGGGTGGGGTGGAACTCTTTATGGAACACATTATATCCTTGTTAGGGTGGAACCCCTTAGGAAAATATTACAGTTTCAGGATGGAACTCATTGTTTTTATTTTATATTTTTGGGGGTGGCGGGGTGAGTGGGTGTGAAACTCTTTTGCAAAATACATTATGTCCTTTTTAGGGTGTAACTCGTTGGAAAAATGTTAAACTTTTAAGGGTGGAACTCCTTGATTTTATCTTATTTATCATTTTTTATCATTATTTACTTACTTATTTGTTTGTTTGCTTGCTTAATTATTTGAAGCAGTGCATCCTGTGTGAAATACATTTTACTGTATAATCATAAATTTGGATAAATGTTCCCAAATTTTCCAGAGGAAACCTAGTTCAGGAATATCAAACTCAGGAAAACTGTAGCAGATTGAATGTGGAATGAAAGCCTGCAAAGAATCAAGAAAGCAAAAGTCGTGAAATTATGATTTGGAGTGTATCAGGGAAATTTTGTGCCCGGGAATATAAATGATTATACAGTATCCTTTTTAGGATGGAACTCCTTGGAAAATTTTAAAATTTTTAAGGGTGGAACTTCTCGTTTTTATTTTTTTGGCGTGTGTGTGAGTGGGGCAGAACTTCTTTGTGAAATATATATTTCATCCCTCTTAGGATGGAACTCATTGGGGAAAAAATAGAACTTTTAAGGGTGGCACTCCTTGGTTTTATTATTCTTTTTTTTTTTCATGGGGGTGGAGCTCCTTTGCGAAATTAAATTATAATCTTTCTAGGGTGGAACTCCTTAGAAAAATATTCAACTTTTAAGTATGGAACTCCTTGTTTTTATTTTTTTGGAGGTGGGTGGATGGGGGGGGGGGACTCCTTCACAAAATAAACTATAATCCTTTTTAGGGTGGAACTCCTTCAAAAATATTAAGATTTTAAGCATGGAATTACTCCTTGTTTTTATTTTCTTAATTAATTTTTTTTTTTTGGGGGGGGGGGGGACTCCTTTGGCAAATACATTATATCCTTTTTAGGGTGGAACCCCTTGGAAAAATATTATTCTTTTAAGGGTGGAACTCCTTGTTTGTAATTTTTTGGGTGGGTGGGTAGGGTGGAACTCCTCTGCGAAATACATTATATTCTTTTCAGGGTGGAACTCCTTGTTTCATTTTATTTTATTTTTTTTTTGGGGGGGGAAGGTGAAACTCTTATTTCTACTAAGAATATTTGATCCTGATTATGGCTTTTGTTAATCTCTCCTTCTCTCTTCTCTTTCTTTTCTCTTTACGTTTTTGGGAGGTGGAATTCCTGAGCAGAGCAAGGTGGTTCATTTGAACCACCTGACCCCCACCCTCACCCCCGACTATTGAATAAAACAAGAAATAGCACTTCGTAAAACTATACACGCACTTCAGTACTGCACATATATGTGCAGTAATAAGGTTAAACACAGACTACACTTTTTAAGTTATTAATCAAGATAATAGTGGGGTTATGGTTTTCACTGTCCATCAATACATATATATGCATACAAGCTGACTTGACCATTCAACTTACCATTACACTTTAATTATGAACTATTTCCCCTTAAATCAGCCAGAGGTAAATTGTAAACTACTATGAGGTACATGTAAATGGTAAAAGCCAGGTCAAAAGTTTGAATTTTTGAAATAGGGACCAGCTGGAATATGGTATTATTTCTCCAGAAGTTGGTAAATGCCAGAATTTTTATCAGTTATATCCCAATAGCAAACACAGACTTGAAATAAAATGTGTCCTTTATTCTTCTTGCAGGTCCATACCTTTGACAGTCAAATATATCTTTATGCTACATGTATCCACCCCAAGCATGGCACTGTACAGAAATGGAAATTGGCAAATTACATATATACATAGACCTCAAATTCTTTCATTTGAGTGCATGTGTTTGCTCTTACATTGTATACATGTAGTTATGTTGATCTATACATATTTCAGGAGGATAAAGGTGCATCTACAAACAATATGCTAGAAACTAATAACCAGAAAGGATCTCACCTTGAGGTGCAGTGGGTTATTCCGATAGGACTTCCTAATTCTGTTCAGCAGTAGTCACTAATATTACAACCCTGATAAGAAAGAAAACTACTTTCTCTTTGGGACAAGAAAAAGGCCTCTTGGAGCCAGAATCCTTTTGGCAGTACCCCGTCTTATCTCATTGTTTAGCATATGCACACCCCAGGCATCACATCAAAGTCTACAATTATTCTACCCCAGTTGGGTTTGCCTCAAAACCCCAGGTGAAGAGTCATTAGGAACCAATACTAAGGGACTGAAGCCATTGTTGCCAGAAAGCACTGCTGAAAGTACTGAAGAGGTCCAAGAAGGCAAAAGAAGATCAGAAAATACATTTTAAAAATCTAGAATAGCCTGCTGAATTGCCACTATGGTATTTGAAATTCTGTGGTGGCATTTACCATTTGTCGACATCAACACTTTTTTTCCTCCAATTAATTTAAGAATAAACAGAAAAACAACATGAGTGAAAAATATTCACAAGTCCTAGATCCAGAAAGGTTCAGAAGCTTAGTTTGCATTGTTCTAATATTAACTCTTTCAGTGCCAAGTTTGGACAACCTCAACATGACAGCTTTCCTCAGCATGCTTTTGCCACATTGCGCCAACAGCAAGCTGAGGAAAACTGTTGACCCAGACCATTATATTCTCTGGAACTACAGGTATGCTGCAACTTCATTGAAAGGTGGTTTCACAGGGAATATGAATCTGGTATCCTCATGATAGTTGAGAGCAGTTCGTCTTATGCAGTTCGACTTTAGTCGCCCTTGGCGTTGAAAGAGTTAAAATTGTCTTCATGGAAATGATGCTGAACACAGTCGGGCATTTGTCAAAACTATATATCCGAAGACCTGGTCCCATTTGAAACCATGTGTATAAATTATAAACTAACAACATTAATTTAAAAATAATATGATTGATCATAATTTATCCTGTAGATCTGTATGTATAGTATAGATCTTAATGATGCAAACAATCAAACATCACTGCCAATGGCAATGTCATCGTCATTAAAAATAATAACACAACAAGGAGACTGAGAAAGCAACTAAGTAACAACCCAGTTGTTCATACCTCTGGGATAAAAATCCTCAGTTGAATGTCATCGCAGGATTTAAATGTGAATAGTTTCGTAGAATCAACGTTTTGTGGACAAGTCATAACCTGCGCTTTGCGCTGCTTTTCACAATTTTGTGAACATGTTGAAACATTGCAACCACCATGACATCAAAATAAAAGTGTCCATGTGGTTTCCGCACGGCCGCTAAAGATATTAAAAAATCACCAGTAATATGCAGAAATAAATCGATTTGACTCCGTCAATGTAAAGATAATAAATGTATTAACTTGTAATAAGATCCCTGTGAATTAACTAAAGAAATATTGGAAGCATTTATCTGACATGTGTTGAAAAACATTTATTTTGCATGTTATAAGAGGTTAAATTTGGCTCATGACCTTGACCTTCAACCTGTTATGATGGCGGACAGAAAGCATTCCAGTAGGAATGCAAGGAAGTGTGCCGCATTAAACAAGATTTTGGTCAAGGAGGAGCTGAGAGCACGAGTGAGACAGGTATGTTTTAAGTTAAAGGATTCTTACATGTGCAACTCTATGTTGTTTTTCGCCTTTGTTTTGGTTTAAACAGCAGTTATAAAGTGACCTAGATACTTAGAAATGTAATGTTGACTCCAATCGTCATGGCTCGGCCTCAGGCCGCAATTGTTTGTCAACACAGAACATGTAACATACAACATACGTGTGCATAACGCCCATAATGACGGTTTTCATCTTCATATAAATATGTCCACATCGCCAGCAAGATTACTACAGACTTTTTAGACAAGGGGTCACTTTAAGTTACACATAATGCGTGCATGGATTGTTACTTCACATTTGTTAACTTGGTGTTGTGGTTATGTTATGGCTTATCAATATCAGCCTTATTCTCCCTTCCTGCGTGTATTATTAGTTATTTCAGCACAGACTTTTTGTGTAGATTGTAGTGTACACGTAGCAAAAGATTATAAAATCATTATCTGACGAACTGCTTAGTCCAAAACGTGGATTTTAATAAACCTAACCTGAATCGCATGTGATCCGATGCAGCATTGCAGGGCGGACCAGTGTCAATGACACTCTGAATCTGATGGGAACTAATGATATCCTCCTTTTCTGTGGTAATGTTAGATGTCATCAATATGCATGTCAACCCCCATTGGCACTGACAAGAAAAAGCTGACCTCTGTTCAATATTGAGCGAACTTTCTTTAACATGAACTAAATACAAGGTAAAGTCTATATGAAGCATGATCATAAGTTAATTACATACATCATAAGAGAGACAGAGAGAAATACATCACCATTGGCATTGAACTTAAATATCTACATGATCTTGTACTAAGGTGCAACCCATCCAATTTGTAATCATGTTTTCAATAACAAAGTTTATTTATAGTAATTTTTTTTTTTTGAACAATTGTAAACAGGATCAATAAATCAGATTACAGATGAGCTTACAGTATCATGTCCATTTCTCATAGACATTCAAGCATGTGAGATTTCAGATATTTAGCAGATTTCCGCTATTTTAAGACTTGATTGCAGCTAAGTTGATCATATACATGTATTTCCTTCATATTTCACATTAGTTTAGGTATTTAGAACCTCTATTTTTCCTTGATTTGGAGGTATTTCAGATCTATAAGGGGAATATTCTGATATTGTTGTAACAAGCCACTTACATGCCTGACATTATAAATTAGATTCTATCATTGATCAGTTATTTGGATGTTGAAATCGGATAAAGTACTACATGTAGGCCTCTAGATTCCCAGTCAAAGTCAGAATCATACATGTGCTGGAAATAGAGAATCTTACATGGCCATGAGTGAGTTATTTTCCACACCAACAATGATCTCGAATGACAGGAAAATAGTAACTCACTCTTCAGCCATGTAAGATTTTGTTGATTGTAATTTTTTGTATGTTTAATTGGGTATTCATCACAAAAAAAAAAAAAAAAATACCCTAGGCCTACTTTCCACGCCAACCTAGTGTGCTGTGTTTGTTTATGTTCCTCACAGTTACTTTTGAATTTCACTCTAGAAAATGATAATTCACTCAGAAACATAGAATAATAACAAAAATGTGCACCAGACAGTGCTTGGAAAGTCCGTTTCTGAAGCATATTAATGGTTTGTTTTTTTTTTTTTTTGCATTAATAAAATGTTGGTAGGCAGTTTCAGCCACTTGTTACTGTGAAACTGGAAATGTGTTTCCTCACATGGTGTTGCACTTAACATTTAAACATTTTTACACTATGGCCCCTGGGCATGTGCATGTCAAAAAAAATCAAATGAGAAGAGGAGTCCAGTGTGTCCCAGTTCTTAACTATCCTCTGCACTTGTGGCAGGTCACCTCTGTGTCTGCCATATAGCAATGATGGAAGCCAGATGGCCAGTCTCTAATTTTAGGCACCATTCCAGAAGATTTTCATTACACCTGCTTAATCTCTTTTTGATGCAATTTGTTTTGGACCCCGGAACTATTTTATTAATTGAAAATTAGGTCAGTCACACTAGTGTTTTATAAAAGACTAAAAAAGGGATAAAGTGACAGAAGTCTCTCTCTTTGTTCTTGAATGATTTATTGATAAATGCCAATGTTTGATTCGCCTCGCTTACTACTGCTGCTGTATGCATATTTTTAAGTGGTTATGAACTACATATAACCCACCAAGTCTTTATTCTGAATCACTTGTATGAGATCAATGTCATTCATGATGAGACCTACCTTGGTTAGGCAGCCAGGGGGTTGACAGTTCACTGACATGTAAGTTCATGTTGTAAACCAGGTTTCAATCACTTTTTTTTTTTTACCAATCAGGGTATGGCAAGATGACAGATCAAGATAGGCATCTGAAACAAAACTTTAATTGGACAAAAACATTGATGTTTGAGTTGCACAAATTTTGCACAATATATGTATTAACCCCTTTCCCCTTAAACTAGCTGGTGGTCAAATGTCTTCTGCCTATTCCAACAGTAATGAAAAACAATTTGACAGAATTGTAGAAAAGTGCCAAATGAATTTTAGGCCAAGTGAAAGTGGTAAAATCCATCTTTTCTTTGATTGTCAGTTTCTCAAGGTTACCAAAGAAGAATGAGGAAGTGGTTCTCGAACTTGCTCAAAAGAACTAAAGACTTCTGGCAGACTCATTGTCAAAGTGTCAATGAAAAGAAACCAAGGTTTCATAATTTCAATGTAGGGCATAGTTGTGTCATGCCAATAGAGCGATTCAAATTAATACATACATGTAACGCTATGTGTGCCCTATCAATGGAAGTATTTAGACACATACATGTAATCCTGTATGCTTGAGTGATGTCCCATTGTCTTGATGTTAAATCACTGTAACTCAAGAATAATAAAACATGTTGAAAAAATAATACTTTTTAGATCTGAGTATTTACTTCCATTTTCATTTTTTCTTTCAAATTGAGTGGTACACGTGAATGTAAAAGTTCAAAAAAAAAATCTTGATGTCTTTCATGGCAGCTGCATTTATATGTTAACAATAACTGATAACACCTGATTTACATAACAGCATACAGTAGTTGAGTAACTAAGTTTCAGCACATTCACTAGATTCGCTAGAAATTGCCATTTTGTTGTTGCCATTCAGGTACAGTGGTACCTGCTCTAAAGACCACCTCCAATTTAAGACCGCATGTCTTTTTAAGACCGCTCTTTCAAGACACTTCGCTATATTTCCTTGTTGAATATAGCTTCAATTTAAGACCACCTGCAGTATGAGACCAATTTTTGTAGGCTGTAGGGGTGGTCTCAAATAGCAGGTACCACTGTACCATGAAAACCAGTCAGACTACTGTAAAGCCTCCTACATCTGTGATCACTAGTTTTTAGCTCAGCTGACTTATCAGTCAGCTGAGCTTATCTTATGGTCCTCCGTCCGTCGTCCGTCCGTCCGTCCATCCGTCCGTCGTCCGTCAACAATTTACATTTTCGACTTCTTCTCCGAAACCGTCAGCCAGATCCACTTCAAACTTGGTGGGGATGTGCCTTGGGTGGGTCTCTACCAAGTTTGTTCAATTGGTCATGGTTCATTGATTTTTGGATTTTTAATGAATTTTTTTGTTCTTTTTTGGGCAAATCTTAAAAAATCTTCTTCTCTGAAACCGCTCACCCAATTACTTTGATATCACACAGAAACACTCCCTGGGACACCTAGTTCTTAATTTGTTCACCAGGTGGCGCTGCAATTTTTTTCTATTTTTTTATGAATTTTTGTGTGTTCTAGCTATTTTCGACTTCTTCTCCAGAACCGTCACTCAGATTAAGCTGAAACATGGTGGATATGTTCCTTGTAGAAGGGTCAAACAAAGTTGTTCACTATGTGAGAATGCTGCAGATTTCTGATTTTTAACGATTTTTTCCATTCGGGTACTTATCGGTCAATGCAGCTTTCCTATTGATTACTATGGAAGTCAATGAGCATTCTAATGCTAATTCACATTTTTGACTTCTTCTCCAAAACCGTCATGCAGATTAACTTCAAACTTGGTGGGGATGTACCTTGGGTGGGTGTCTACCAGGTTTGTTCAAACGGTCATGCTCCAGTGATTTTTGGATTTTAAATGAATTTTTTTGTTCTTTTTTTGGACAAATCTTGAAAAATCTTTTTCTCCAAAACCGCTTACTCAATCACTCTGATATCACACGAGAAGACACCTAGGGACTCTGTGTTCTTAATTTCTTGACCAGGTGGCGCTGCAATTTTTTACTAATTTTTTATGAATTTTTGTGTGTTCTAGCTATTTTCGACTTCTTCTCCAGAAGCTTTACTCAGATTAAGCAGAAACGTGGTGGATATGTTCCTCCTAGAAGGGTCAAACAAAGTTGTTCACTATGTGAGAATGCTGCAGATTCCTGATTTTTAACGATTGTTTCCATTTGGGTACTTATGGGTTAATGCAGCTTTCCTATTGATTACTATGGAAGTCAATGCGTATTCTAATGCTAATTCACATTTGAGACTTCTTCTCCAAAACCGTCATGCAGATTAACTTCAAACTTGGTGGGGATGTACCTTGGGTGGGTGTCTACCAGGTTTGTTCCAATGGTCATGTTCCGATGAATTTTGGTTTTTTTATGATTTTTTTTTTTCAAAAATCTTTACAAAAGTTTTAACGTGGGAATTTCTTGTAATGGTTATAGCTTAAATAATTTTGGCCAGATTTACTTGAAACTAGGTGGGGATGTGCCTTGGGTGGATATCTACCAAGTTTGTTCAAATGGTCACGCTCTATTGATTTTTGGAATTTTTATGATTTTTTTTCGTTTTTGGGGGCAAACCTTAAAAACTCCTCACCTGTGAAACTGCTCACCCAGTTGTTTTGATATCGTTCATAGACACTCCCAGGGACACATAGTTCCCAATTTGTTCACCAGGTGGCACTGCAATTTTTTCTAATTTTTTTTAATGAATTTTTTATATGGTTTTGTTATTTTTCACTTGTTCTCAGAACTGTCAGCCAGATTAAAGTGAAATGTGATGGATATGTTCTTGTTGAAGGGTCAAACAAAGTTGTTTACTAGGTGGCACTTCTTTAGATTCCTGATTTTAAAGTATTTTCAACTCGAGTACTTATCGATCAATGCAGCTTTCCTATTGATTACTATGGAAGTCAATGGGTATTCTAGTGCTAATTCACAGGACAACTGACACAAAATTTACTGTTTACTTGATAACTTGAGATCTGTTTTGAGTTAGTACTGTGATGTTGCACATGTTAATGTTTTTGTATGAAGGTCATGCTCAGACAGTACATGAATGACTTTGACCTCATTTCTGGGGTCACAGTGCAATATACATGAATTTTACTCTTCATTATAACTTGAGAACTACTTGAACCTTGATGTTGCACATGTTAGTGTTCTTTTATAATGGTCAGACTTACTCAGAACATGGGTGACCTTGATCCTTTCCCAAGTTCATAGATCTGCAAGTGTGATGAATGTCAAGATCAGCTGAGCATGGGCTGTTCACACAGCCCTCTTGTTGTATTTTATCTCATTTACACCAAACATGTCACATTGTTGACAATGCAAAACCTGAAATTCAAAGTTTGTTAACAATACATACCTTGTAGCCCTTTTCATGAGCATCATATGTTTTCATTGGGAAATTTGTGCGAAAAGTCTTAAATACTGTTAATACCAAGCTGCGTCACTACTTGTTAATGCACTTTGTTTTGAATATGCATTTAATAGGCTCACAAGGACATGAGTCAACAGCTTTCTTTTGGGTGCTTGGTGCAATGTGCCCCAAAAAGTGCAGATGAAACCTGTTGACTCATTGCATTTTTGGTTCTTGGTGAAAAAAGTAGACAGCATTTACAATGCTAGACCACTTGTGGTAATTTTTAACCCTCTCCTGGTCAGAATTAAGTTTGAACCAATAACCAAAATATGTCAAGATGGAGCTTGAAGTGACAAAGTGTATTCCTCAAAGTGTTTAGAGTGGTAAGAGGGTAACAAAACTTAAGTGCGCTTAATCATTTTGATTCAATTGATGAAAAAAAAAAATGGATGGAAAACATGGACAAACAAGGACCCATCTTGTTCCATACCCAGGCCCAGGGCTAAACAGTTTACAACAGGTTGAGTTAGCTGGCCACTGTTATGGGTATATCCAATTACTACTGTATATTGCAAGGTGTTAAATCCCATAACCAGATAACATTTGTTTGGATAGCTACGGCATTCACGCCTCATCTACACAGCTACCAAGACCAGTGGGCTGCAGGCCTTTCATCTTATTCAGTCATGTGCCACTGTTTGTGACAGTCCACGGGCAGCTCCCAACAATCGGGTGTACAAAATTCCATCTCATTGTACCTTTGTCGTTCATATGGAACCAGAAAATAAGTCAGTCACAGGAAAATATTTACCATTGTTACATAATGAATATGATCTGAAATAAAGGATATCACAAACATGTGTACATGTACTGATGACAATGTATACAGAAACATAAATTACTGCCCTCTAATGGTCGTGAGGTTACTTCTGGGTAGGAGTTATACTAATATTAAAAGCTATATTCGTAAATGCAAACTTATGTTTAATCATCCGTAGACCACACATATGGGAAGGGAAAATTGACTGTTTGTTGAGACTTTTATATACCATAGGCTGTAGCTGTAGCGGTTCTGTGAATGCTAGAATTTGAAACCCTACAAGACCTGGCTCATCCTGACGCAAATTCCAATTTTTTTTGCATTCATACTTGTTCTTGCTAAATGAAATTATATAAGTTTTGATAGGAAATATCTCTTTTGCAACAAATTATCATTGCTCAGATGGCAAGTTGGGATTGTTCTGGCTGTAGGCTACCACGGCTGCGCTCCCTGCAGTACTGGTGATGGTAGGGTTCTGGGCGTCCCCTTGTGTGTAAGGCTGAATGGTCTTTTTCATCAGACCACATACATAAAAATTTCAATTCATACTCTCCGAAATCACTCTGCTCTGTTGTATGTGCCATAACTCTTGGCAAACTGAAGGTACTTTGGGTTAGAACACATACACCGTGGCCAGCAGGTTGCGTTGTGATGTCAGTAACACTCTCTCACATCGGGCCATGATCGGAGAAAATTTGCACGGTTTCCTGTCGCAAATGTGATGCACTTTTGGAGCTAAAAAACACTGTTCAAAAATAAAATTTAAAATTTTGGTTTTCAGATATAATTTCTAACGACCCTAAATATCAACTTTGTAATTTGTGGTGCCCATTCAATCAATGGGACCTATAAGTTTGAAAGGAGACATCGATCTGTAAACTTTTGCTCGTTAGTGCGATACCATCCACAGTTTTCAAGTTAGCCCAATTTAACTTTCAGGACTTAAGAGTGTAAAGAAAAAATCTACGCTGAATTTGATATTGGTGATGCCACTTACATTATTATATAATATAGGGGTCAAAATGTGAAAATCTTTTGAATACTCTAGCATCTTTAATTTTTGGTGGATTTTCACCAAATGTGGTGGGATTGTGGGAGAAGTCAAAGTCTAAGTTGCTATTGATACTTGTGGAGCCACCTATAATTTGACAGAAATTATGAGTCAAAATGTTTTTTAAGATGTAAAATTCCATATTTGGAAAAGTAATTGGATTAGACTTGCCAAATTTACATACTGTTAACATCCAAAGATTATTAGAAAGTCTGGCTGCAATAATCTACAGTTTTTAGACTTGTCTGTTTTGCTACTTAACTTTATCTTTTGGCATCTTTCTGTTTTAATATTCACTATCAGACATTTTAGGCTTACATGTTTTCTGTTAGGTAAACCCCCAGGGGCTACAGGTAGCAAGAAGCGGCCTACGACAGTTGCATGTTTGCCTAATTGTACTTAAAATCCTGTTAAGGAAAATTGTTTTGATAGCATGTTTTTGGCATAAATGCTAATGACTTCCATTCTTTTCTGACATGCCTAAATGCACATTTACTCACTATTAAAAAATTACTCAAAATTGACAGTATTTTCTCAAGTGTCACAAACCTGACACATTAAGTTGACACATTGACTCAGGGTTGGCAGTTAAATAGAGATTAATTGTTTGAGGAGTAGGTGTCATCATGGAGTTTGTTTTACATCTCTGGTACAGGATGTACATTGTTGCAGTCCTTGTTAGGATTTTCCTTGGTTTGTACAGGTGGTCTAGCTGCAACTGTTTATTTTACAATCACTGGGACTGAATATAATGCCCCAGCTTGTTTCCACTTCAGTTAAACATTGGCGGATGGTTTAACTAGGAAAAGCTGTCCAGCTAGAAAGGGTACATTTTGGTTCAGGGGTAAGTCAAATTGTTCTTATCTGAACCTGTACTATGAAAATTTGGTAATTATGGTTTGTTTGACAGGTATTCTTCTTTGATATGAAGCTCTGGATTTACAAGCAAAACTTCACATATTTAGCTAATTCATCAATTGCCACGTTCATATTTATTCATTATTATGTGGGTTGTCTTTGCTGAATATTTAGCTTAGGCAAGGAGCCGCTACTCAGAGAGACGTGTACGGGTAAAAGGCTCCGAAACATGTTGAGTAGTTACCCGCTGAAGACCCTTTAATTTATTTGGGCTGATACAGCCTATGTCAAAATTTTACAGAGGAACGTGTGCAATATAGACAATAGTAATTCCATATATATACAGGTTAGACAGGGACAGGTTAGCTTATGGAGAGTAAAGAGTTCGAACTGCGGAATAGGATATTGACTACTAGGAAGTGGTTCTGGGCAAAAAGACATAAATACAATTCTGTTCGCTTTGAACCATTGATGCTTGGTGGATAGGTCTGTACAGGCTGGTCCCCGATCTATGATTTTCAATGCATACTGGAATTCCAGGTAAAGTCTTTAGTCCAGCACCCATTTGGACTTGTTTTAGTTATTGTTATTGTTATTGTTAATTTCGTTACTCGGTGGACTTAACAACGACGAACCAGGATAAGGTTTGGGGACATGACTACAGATAAACGGCATGATGGGCTTTCAAAATTATGTTTAAAATTTAATACAATCATGAACAGTCAGATAAACAATGAAAACGGTTCAGCGTTAGCCTCGAGCGCTGATTTTGGAATATGTTTTGATGGAAATTGTAACTGTCTATTCTGCAAGTCAAATTTCACAAAGAACAAAGAGTTTCACAGTAACGTTACAAACAAAAAATTCAAATTAAGGAACCTCCGATTGGAAAATTTGGTATTATCTTGTGAATCTACCAATATCATTTATTTGTTATCCTGCATCAAATGTAAAGCACAATATGTGGGCCTAACTACTCAATCAATTAAAAAGAGATTCAGTGGTATGATTGGTTTGCTTTTTTTGTCACATCAGCAATGCCACCATTGGGAGACAAACAAGTGTTCTGTAAAGATGTCATGGGTAAATAAAACCCCTTGGCTGGCTTAGAAAGTTAAGCCAAGAAATACAAGTTTTGTTTCAAGTACTTCTTGTCCCCAACTCTGTTGTGATTACTGTGTCAAAAAAAACAAACAAACCCAGCTTCAAGTCAAATGCACAGTACCTCGTCATCAGATGAGTATGAAGTTTTTACACTCATTAGAAAAAAATGTATGCATTATAGTCTATAGGGAAATTTAGAGTACATCATGTGACACTAGTTGTTAGTACTGAATCATGGCTATGTGAGTGTTCAGTGCAGGAATTTGTGAATGCATACCAAGTGATTGTTTTTTGCTGTGCAGTGAATGAATGATTAAATCAGGATTGGTCATTATCCCATTCCTGGTCAGATTAGGACTGAATCAGTAATGTTCCTAGGCATGCATGGATGGGGTGCAATGTGCCCAACCCATGTCAAGGAAAGTTATTGAGCAAGGGTGTGTAGGGCCAATGATTTTCCATTTAAAAAAAAAAGAGGAATTCCGCTTCATCAGCAAAAATTTTTAAAACTCTGTTTCACTGCTATATATCTATATATAATTCATATAAGAAAAAAATGTCAAATTCTCTTTCAAGGATGAAAAAAGTACACAATTCCACTTTTGTTTCAGAAAAAACAAAAGGAAAATCATTGGCCCTAGGTGTGCAATCATGAATGACCATACATACAAATCTCAGCATAAATGAAAACATTAAGGCAGATTACAATAATTTATTTATGAAAAGTTAGCAAGGCCAGTGATGGAAAATGTCCTGTTTGTGAGATTCCCGACCGGTTTTGTTTGTACTTCAAACTCTTCAGGGGAGAACTGAAAACACAGTGATGTAATGTTGCTTATATAGCAAATGGAAAAGGTAACCAAAAAAAGATTGCAATTTATATCCAGTCGCATTTGGATGATTTGACCAGGAGAGGACTAGACTTGGATGAAACAGAATCTCATATGTGCTGAGAAGCTGCTATGTTCAGTCAATGTAGATCTCTCATATACAACAAGATGCTTATTGATATTTCCAACATTTTAAAAATGCAAATGAGCTACAAATCACAAAAACAAAAAAACAAAAAAAACAAAAAAAAAGATTGCAGCAAAATGCTTTCATTTGTAGGTTTCAAAGATTCTGAAGAAAACAGAGGTCAACAGAACAGATGCAGAGAGGCAGATCTTGAACCAGTCCCCAGAAATAGTGCAGTCAATCAACAATAATGCACACAAGAGAAAGGTGGCCAAACAAAGGTTACAGGAGGTACAATGTCACTTTGATTTATTTTTGTTAAATTCATGCTGATATTAAAGACATTAATATTCCCTTGATGATATTAAGAATTTTCACAATTGGAAATGTATACATGTTAAATACCTGTATGTCTAGAAGTATCTGAAGAAAATTGTACATCATACATTTGTTGAAGTTACATGTACAGTTGTCCCTCTTTTGAGAGACCTCCCCCAGACAGGTCCAGAAGTTGTCACATAAAGCAGATGGTCTCTCATTGGAGATAAAATAACATAGAAAAGACAAGCTCGAGGGCCTGATGAATGTGATCTTGAAGAGCAGGTGGTCTTTAAATGGAGTGGTCTCTCAGCATCAGGGCTACTGTATACTAAAATTCAAAATTGTGTTATGCTGATTCCAGGTAGAAGATGAGTGGGAGATGCTGCAGAGCAAGTGTAAGCAGCTTGCCACGGCCATAAGGCAAGCCACATCTCTGGTCATCTACACTGGAGCTGGGATTAGCACTGTAAGTACATGTACCATCATCCCTGCCTTGAGGGCCCGTTTCCTGACAGCCTTCTGTAACTGCCGTGCCAGTGCTTGCTACCATTATTTTATTTTATTTTTTTTTATGTGTATACTCTATTCAGATCTATTCGTGGCATTTAATTTGCCCATCAGGATATTCGTTGTTGATTTCATAGTATGCAAGTATTTTGCCCCTCTGCTGATGGGAACACTCATGTAATTCCAGCAGTGTTTATTTTGACAAAGAGGTGAGAAAGGCAAATACAGTGTACATCAGTGATAGTCACTGGCTGCATTGTCCCTGAGATAAAACACCACCCTCCTGACCCCATCCTTCAAGCTAGTTGCACTTTATTCTTCATAATCACTGCCAAGGGCACAAGGAAAATTAATTTTCTTTGTCATTGTAGCAGTGGACACATTATATGTTAAAACTAAAGGGGATATGATATCGATTGGAATTGTCTGTAAAACTGATTAACTACTTCAAAGTATGTATATAGGTCTGGCATGTTAGAGAAGGCCAGAAATTTGGAGGGATCCTAATTAAGTTGGAGGCAGTATCTAGGAAAAGTGCAAGACTGAATGAACAGCCATTTTGAAGAGCATCAAAAGTAGATTCAAGGGATTGTGTGTGGTCCATATGATAACTGTAGTGTTTAACTGTCACTGAAGGTGGCAGCACTGTAAGGCTATTATCTCATGACCTTCTCACCTAGCTGTGCATCAATCAGGAAGCTTAGTTGTGAAAGTCACTTTGTCTGTGTCCAGGCCTTGCAGACTGATGTTACCATGGGAACCAGCGGAAGATCAATCACTGACCTGAGTCACTCTGTCATGGCCACACTCGAACCAGTACAACCTGAGGGCAAATCCACTGAAGCAATCAAATCAGAAAACTTTGATTTTCCAGGAAGCAACTATGAAGTTTAATGTTGAATACAATTACTCAGCTTTGATATTTGTAATGTGTATGTTTCAAAACCCTTTTTCTTGACAGGCTGCAGCAATTCCTGATTACAGAGGTCCCAATGGAGTGTGGACATTGTTACAGCAGGGCATACAGCCAGAGTAAGTCTGATTTTGATAGGAGCATACATACCATCCCAATTCTCAATTCAATATGTGAATACCTATGTGAGTAAAATAATTAACAGTGGCACTTATAAATATTTTTTTTTTTTTTAATTTTTACATCCAGCTCCTCTCCATATGATCTATAGTACATTTATTGTCACAGTAGTGTTCAATAAAAACCAAGGGATTTAAAGTTTTTTTACCACAGCAGAACAAAAAAAAAATTTTTCTGCTAGCCCCTGTGATAGGGCATCAGGTGCAAAAACACGCAGTTCACCTGGTAAACGGGTTTCAGTATTTAGCACTGGTTGACCCAGAACCAGTATGTTGACTTTCCTTATATGGGAAATAAACATTTCAAACACAGGTTTGAAAACTGAAGTTACGTGGTAATGAAATTGAAACTAGGCCGTAGTCCATAGATGCGCATGCGTACATACGTACACAGCGTAGCAACGTATTTGTTACCCCTGACTATATATATGGAACACTTTGAAATCCCTGTCAGTGCCTGATGAGACCTAGACAGGTCGAAACGCGTCGCACATTTCCAGTTGCCTCTTCTTGGCTACTTGCTTTGTCTAAATCGCTGGCACTTATAAATAGTTTCAGTTTGGTGTAGTCTCATTTATGTGTGAAGTACATATAACAACCAGTTTTGCACATGTGTTTCTTTGCATATTGGGTATTTGACCAGTTTTTATATCACAACAGTTATGTTGCATTGCTTCATATTTGCTTCTTGATGTACATAAAGCTACTAGGTCATCCCCGATTAGGACTGTGGTCAACATCTCTGCTTTCAGAGCAACAAGAATTGAAACAGTGCCAAACATACAGTTCAGTAGTATTTTCTAGCAGAGCAGTAATAATTAAAAAAAATAAAATAAAATTAAAAAAAAAAATGTAAATATGTAAAAAGTTTTTATTGGGAAGTTGCTGATATTTTCAGCTTTTGAAGTGCTCTGGACACTTCCTATGGCTGGGATGGTATAGTGGTAAATTACTGACAAGAGGGAATTCAAAGAGCGCTTTCAGGCTGCACTACCAGAATGAGACCGGACACAATTTGTTTAAACTCGTTGTATGGCTATAATTTCAAATACTTTCCAGGTTTTAGTTGTTATCAAGGTTTGTAAAATACAAACAGAGGGGCAAAATTTATTTTCTGATCAACGGAGAAAATGTGTTTGTCTTATTTTTAGCCCATGGTTGTCATAGCTAAGGCATCACTTGGCATTGAACACTAAAACTTGAGCTAAAATTGGCACTTAAGCAGCAGCAATTTGGTGAATTTATGTCTTTTAACATGCTCAAGTGTCAGTTTTCAAAACCGGGGTATCTAAAGGAGAGACACTCCTGGGGATTTTCATAGTTATGGACCATTCAGTACATGTACAGTGCTTACCGTTGAGTGGCATTTGAGCAGGCCCACACACAGCATGTATTGATTACCATCATCATTATGTAGGAGGGCGTTGTGGAGTTGACTGCCACCATGTGGCAAATTGTGGAACTAAAAAAAATTTCTTGCCATGATGTTTTATGCAATGGATCAACATACCTCATCTGCAAATATGCAACCAGTCTGTGCCAAAAGATTTTATTGGCCATCGGTTATTTCAATGATATTTCAACCGATTGATATAGTTAAACTCGTACATTTTATATAGGTGCTAGGAATTTTTATAAGCAAAAATTTAGCACTACTGACTTCTGGCAGACTATGCAACAGGTCAGGATTAGACTGATGAAAAGAGTATGACAAAAACCAAAATCATGTATTTAAAACATTTGGTAGTTTGATTTGATAGCATATGTTTTGTAATGATTTCCTATGTGAGAAGTAAGTTAACAATTAGGACAGGATCATAATATTGACTTTTTTTTTTTACAGAACCCAGGACCTCAGTGATGCTGAACCTACCATTACACACATGGCCATACAGAAGTTACACCAGGAAGGTCTTGTAGGTGTACTTCTTAATTTTACCCCAAATTTTGTAATTATAATTGAAAAAAAAATCAATTGTTTTGTTAAAATTTATGAAACAAGTCTAAAATCAATGGAGATATATAATTTATGCATATTGAGAATTGTAAGCTGCATCTGTGCACACTTATATATTTGTTACACCTCCTGGTTTTTCTTATGTATTTCTATGTAAAGTATCACAAAATTTATTTCAAAAACTCCAGCCTTACAGTGTATAAAGTACGAGTTCCTACACTGTTTTTCAGACATATTTTCAAAATAGGACTGCCATGCTAAGGCCACCTGTCTTAAGAATCCACGCATCTTTCAAAGTCCACCCTTCCACGACAATAAAATATTTTTCAAATACATTTATCTGTATTAACAGACCATCTGTAATATCAGGCCACTTTATGATGGCAATAAGGGTGGCCTTAATAACAGGTACTACTGCAGCACTCAAGTTTTGGTAAATATTATCTGAGGACAACTTTGTGACAGTGCATACTTATAAACCATTGTATTTGCATTTGCTCAGTCCTCATGGTGTGGTGAAGAATTGATGTTTCCTCGTCTCTTAATTTCAGGTTAAACATGTGGTGTCACAAAACTGTGATGGCTTGCACATGCGGAGTGGTCTTCCCAGACATGCCTTATCTGAGCTCCATGGCAACATGTACATAGAGGTATGATTGTGGTCTGCATTTTGATTTTTTTTGAAATAATTTAAAGATAGTTAGATACTGTAACTCTACATCTACATTTACTAAAAGCATTTTGATACAAAAGCCACTTTACAGTTGTTGGATGAAGTACATATAAAATGTTTTATTTTTCTGTTTACCTTGCAGTTTGAAATCATATTCCTACATGAAGTTTTATCGTGCATAATGAGAATTGTGTCCTGCTGTACACTTCCAAATCAGCTATAAAATGATTAAGTACAAATATTATTTTATCCAGTGTTTCGTTGCTTTATGTTGTCATGACCAGCTGTGCACCAACTGTGATCCACAAAAAGAGCACATTCGTCTGTTTGATGTGACGGAGAGAACCGGTGTACGCCGACACAAGACCACACGTATGTGCCACAGTTGCAAGGAGGAACTGAGAGATACGATTGTTCACTTTGGAGAGAAGGGAGGCATGGAGTCTCCATATAACTGGGAAGAGGCAGCTGAAGCAGCTGATGATGCTGATGTAGTCCTATGCCTTGGGTCCAGCCTTAAGGTACCCTTCCTTGTATCTCCCCTGTATACCATACATGTATTTGTTGAGACTATTGGGTAAAGTTAACAGATGCTTCACTGATACTTTTAATGCATATACACACCTGATTTGAATTTTGTGCAGACATTATACTTGAAATTTCATGTCATATGGATTCCAAATTTGCTTAAGTTTGTGATATAAATTTGAAGTAAATTTTCAGCCTTGGTGGTTTTGATGGCCTACTGCAGTTATTCATTGAGTTAACCCACCTTCATGACCAGCCATAGGGAAGGAGAAGTGTTGATCAAGTGTACAGCGTACTATTCTGATAGGTCTGACAGTATCACTCAATTTATTTTTCATCAAATAAAAAACTAAGTGAAAATAATGAAGCAGAGAACATTTTTGAGTTTCTTGTCCTGTGAGAATGGGTTGATACCTGAGTGATACGAAAAATGTATACTATGCAGACAGATCATGTGCTGTGAACTGGTGTGAGCTGCATGTAACCACCCAAAAATTTTTTTTCTGATTTTTAAGGTTAAAAAGGAAAAATATTTTCAGGTACAATGTACAGGTAAAGTATATACATCTGACTCATTTGTTTTTTGAGAGATTCCCACTATCACTATTAATACTTATGTTCATATGTCAGCATGATCTGTACACGTACTGATGATCGGTCAACTGTGAACTAACAACTAATGTTTTTGCATACAGGTCCTGAAGAAATACCCATGTTTATGGTCGATGCACAAGTCAGTGTCCAAAAGACCGAAGCTGTATATAGTCAACCTGCAGTGGACCCCCAAGGATGAGACATCTACCATGAAGATTAATGGTGAGCTTAGTTTGTCACAGGGAGATGGTGGAAGTGCACTATTAGTGTATCACCTTATCAGATCACTTACTATTTGTTAAATATATCACTTTAGTGTCATCATAGGCTGGCAGTTACATTTAAACAACTAACCGCTCATGGGAAAATATTTGTGGTGCTGGGAACCCTGAAAAACTAGAATTAAAAATGTTCTTAGTTGATGTTCCTTAGTTTGGGACTGATAATGTGAAAACAATGTATGCAAGGCTATTTTAAAGTTATTAATTTCTGATGAATTTTCAAGCAGGGCAATGTTTAAATGAAAGCAAAAAAAAAAAAGCATTTATATTACTCACATCAATAAGATCAATTGGATAAGTGTATGTATATTAAATTTTAAGGTCCACAGAATGAAAATGTACATGTATGGGCTTATAGGGGTCTTTCAATGATACGCATACATGTACATAAATTTTTATTTTTGAACTGAACATATTGACTTCCATGATTGATGGTGAGCGTAGATGCTGGCATCTTAAACTTCAAGATAAATTTATTTTCACATAGAAGAGTGGCAGTGTAGCAGCAGACATTGTGTCTTGGTCTGGTGTTTGATGGGCATGAAATTGTGATACACATAGAAAGGGCAATTGCTGTTTTGTTAAAATCTTCTTTCGTTTAACCCTTTCAGTGCCACCTGCAAGTTAAGTTGAAGTGTGTAGGAGAAACTGCTCTGGAACTGCTCTTACTAAAATATGGTAATAGGGGTGCAAAATTCATGTTTCTTGTAAAATACCTTTCATTCAAGTACCAGCATACCTATAGTTACATGGAGTATAATAGTTTAGGTCCATAGCTTTCCTCGGTGTACTTTGGGTGCAATGCCATGCTGTCAACTGTTGACTCAGCCCAAAATGTGGCACTGGAAGAGCTAAAGTCCCCTCTTTGGAATTCTCGTGGACTTTCTGAAATTGATGTATTCTTATTGTACATTTTGCCATCATTGTGGTGGAACTGTATGCGGCTACAATAATCCAGACAAAGGTCCATAATAGAGATTTGTTGTCAATTTTGAAGCACTTGAGTAGTTCAATACGTAAAATACTACAGGGAAACTTTGCCATAATAACACCATATGTTCCTGGTGGGATGTATCATATACCATAATATTCAGATAAGTGAGTCAAAATAGCAAAGGAATTTGACCTTAAGTTCTTCAAAAGTTGTGTCACTCAGTGAATATTTCGGGTATGGATGTATCATTGTTGTTTAGTATCACTGTACATGTATGTATAATCTGTGTGTTCTTGACTTTGGTAGGAAAGTGTGATGAGGTAATGGCACTGGTCATGCAGGGACTTGGTTACACTGTGCCTCAGTATGTCAAGTAAGTGTCACTCACGTCAGTCGTCATCCACAGCTTTATCCTGATACCATTTTTGCTGGAAAAAGGAGTTAGTGTCTTCTATGTACGGAAGTAACCAAGGAAGGAAGCACTTGCCATTATCATGATCTAACTTTGAGCTGTAGTACATGTACATGATACAGGTATAAATTATAGTTGCACAAATGCCTTTGACTTTAAGTGACTGCCACATTTGTATTCGACCAGAAATAGAATTATCCTATGTTGTCATAACGTGGTTTGATCCTTTATTATAGGAAAGAAAATAAGTTGTGCCATGCATTCATAGGTTACTCATGCAGTGGATGATTCATTGCCCAAGAGCTTGGCTGAGTGATGTACAATTCAGCGCCAGAATTTTGCAAAATTTTGCGAGAATCTATTTGAATTTTTGTCAATTAGTTTTCTTTTTAAAGAAAGACAAGTTTAGGGGAATCTTTACGAGAATGGATTCTTTGATTCTGGCCAAAATTCTGGCCCTGCTACTGTTCATGAGACTTTTGTGTGTGTGCTATATGTTGCAAGGTAGGATTACTACATTGTTAATGGCCAAAGTTCCCATCATCAAGACAGTGTCAGTGGTTATTAAAACACTTAAAGTGTGCATCCCTGAACTATAAGGTTTATTTGTGACTCAACAATTCACATACATGTAACAGTGAAGAGGCTAAGTGGGCATGGGAACCATGATTAAAAAGTAAGAGACGTATATACAGTTGTTGCCAATTCATCACTGAACTAAAAAATTCATTTGGAACTCGGCAATTACATACAATGTACATATAATACTTCAGAGCTTAATGGGCATGGGAACCACGATTAAAAAGTAAGATACATATTATACAGTTGTTGCCATGGTCATGGTACTTATACAGCATCTATCACTAGGAGAGCCAAAACACTGAGAAAGGGCCATCCTCGGTGCTTTTTGCTGAGAAATGCTGAGGAAATTTGTACAAAAATCCTTTTCTCGGCATCTTTCGGTAATTTTGCTGAGAAACGCAGAGAGAATGAAGTTTGTCTGTTTTCTCTCAGTGTTCCTCAGCATTTTTGTTCAGAAACACTGAGGTCTGCTGCAATGCTACTCTCCCATCGGCGTTTCTGGGCAAAAATGCTGAGAAATGCTGAGGTACCATTCTCCCTTATGCTTACTTACCTCAGCATCTCTTATATTCCTTGACTTGTTTAAAATGTCACTTACTAGCAGGTATCAGTGATTCTCATAAATAGTAAAGTATATATACAATCGCTTATGTCCTACAATGAATAAATGGGGTCTATCTTGTTTTGCATTACCCTAAAAAATGCCTACCAATATGTCTCATGAATATCTCCTTCCTAGAATGTTGGAAAAATGCCAAGGTATTTAAGTCTCCGATCCAATCCTAGGCATCACCTTGGCATTTCTTGGGAAAAATGCTGAGAAATGCCAAGGTAAGGAGTGGGGTGAATGGTTTGTCTGTTTTTTCTGTTTTCTCAGTGTTTTGCCGAGTAAAGGAGTTTTGTTAAAATTTCGTCATTTCTGGGCAAAAAGCACTGAGGATTGCCCTTTCTCAACGTTTTGGCACTCCTAGTGTATTTAAAAGTTGCTGTTATCAAATATGTCGTTGTGGTTGTTGCAGACACTTGGATCCCATCTTCAATCTTGCCACAGCATTACTACCTCATGAGCTGGAGACCACATCCAAGAAGATGTTGACCTTGCCAATATGTCAGGAAGATAAAAAGACAGACAGTGTCTCAGGTCAGACAAAGTCGCTTGAATATAAACTAGAGAGTTGTGAAATGCTTGCCAAAGTAAGTGAGGACTGTGCACAGGTCAAATGTGATATGCATGTCAAAGGTGACTCAGAGGTCAAACATGAAGTGACCACCGGAGGAAAAATAACTATGGAAAACATTATTCCAGAGAGAACAGAAATGAGTTGTAGATTTAACAAAACTGAAAAGACAGACAATGAGGAATATGAGTTTCCCCCAGGCCAGCCCCCACCTGCTAAAAAATATAAAGTGCTGAAAAACTTACTAGATAAACCACCAGTGTGCCCCACTGCATGGGCAATAGCTGGCCTGCAATGGCCCATTGCCAGAGAGGACAACCTTAATGGTTACTTTTACCTACAGAATCCAGGCCTTGGTCCTCAGTACATTTCCAATGGGGTTCAAATACTGGAAGAAGTGAACAGTATTGGTTATTCCCACACCTGTGGGCAAAGTACAGATCCACATGTGGAATGTGAAGTAAAAGCTAGGGATACTCACCAGCAGTTGAGCCAACAGAATCAGAAAGGGAAAAAATTGACAGAAAGAAATGGTGAGATAATGAAGGCATGCCAGCCATCAGGGACTCTGGAGGCAGCTTTTATTGGTTTAAGTTGTGGGCAGCAGGATGGCAATGTGAACACATTGGCATCCACACAGCTTCATACAGGTAACTCATATAGGATTACCTCGTCACGGAGCTGCCCTGGTGTTGTGACCACAAGCACAGCCACACAAGGTTACACAGGCATTTTGGATACCTATAGTAGTCCAGGAACTTCCACAGAACTTCAGGGATCATCTGCATCAGTGTCAGGCCCCGCACAACAGTTCCCAGCCATAGTTAGTGCACTGCTGGGGAACACAGGGTCTGATGCTAGCAGCATGACACAGGTAAGCCCAGCAAAAGATGCTGTGCACTTACCTACCAGGCAGCAGGACTGTGTGGCAGGCTCAACTGCTCAACTCTGTGGTCTGCTACCAAACCTTCCCAGTCAGGTGTTATCTGGTGCTTTGACTCAACCAGGGGCCATGCAAGGGGACCCTAAAGGACTCTCTGCTTTACTACTGCAGATGGTGAGCATACAGAGCCTGGTAGGTAATGCTGCTGAGCCTAAGGTTAGCATTCCATCAAACCAGCTGGCAAGCTGGACACATCAGGCACAGTGTGACAGGGTGTCTATGACAAGGACTTTGGCCGTCTCACCTGGTGCTAAAACAAACATCCCACACAATTCATTCAGTCAGCTCTCAGGGTCACCTCCTGCGCAGCGCGAGACTCCACAGGAGCATCAGTTGCTTGACAAACACCCTCTTACTTCTGTGGTAACGCGAGACCATGATTATTGTACTCAGAGGAAAGGCCACCCAGAGCACAATACAACAAATACCGTCCAGTATGAGGACAGAAAACATACTTCACCGAGGTCCAGAAAGCAGAAACTAGTATATAGAGAAGAATATTCTTGTGTTAAGGATCATGGGTATTGCAGTACAGCTGACGAAGGACAAGACATGGATGCTAGCTCACCAGGCAGCATTGCCACAGTGGAACATGTAAACATATCTACCTCCACAGAACAAGGGGTAAAATCCAAGGACACAGGCAATCGTGATATGTCTGTTGCAGATAGCCCCAAAATAAACATTACCAGTGTACTAAAGCCAAGAGTTAGTTGTGCTGCCGAAGAGTCAGAAGTTAGCGGCAGTGCATGTAAGGTAGTTGAAGGCAGCACATCAACAGTATTCAGTAACCCTGCACAAGACAACCGAGGTTCAGGGGAGATTAGAGAGAAAGAGGTGACAACAAGTCCAACACAGACTACAGCTTCGAACAAACCTATGGTCAGCCAACCAGGTTGGTTTGGCAAAGGCCTCAATGTTCGCAGAAACAGGAGAAAGAAATCAAAATAGTTGTTCTTTAGAAAAAAAAATCTTTTCTCAGTTTTCTATCTTTTTCATTGCCCTGTTATTCCTAATTGATGCCAATGTCATTTTAACTCATTCCATACTATGGTCACAGGCCTTGGTCAAGGGTTCTGGCAAGTCATGCTGCAGCTGCCCTTTGCAGCAGCTGCAGCATGACCAGCCAGGCAGTGCCAGAACCACTGACTTAAGACTATAGGCACGTTAGTACTTGAATGAAAGCTCATTTTATGAAGAATTTGAATATGCAATTGTCGTCTTAAATCTTGGTAAATATACGGAAAAAATCAGCGACTGTTATGGAATGAGTTAAGTGTTCGTCTACTTTTGGTACTGAAGAAAAGAAGCTCTAATAAAACCAGATGTATTAAGTGTGGCTTTCATTTGATCTTACAAAGTCATAATTTTCAAAATACATGTATGGGCACCTGGGTGCTGGTCATTTCAATCTCGACATGTCATGGGTTCATTTTGGGGAATAATATTGTATTATTTTGTCAATGTATGCAATCAGAGATAAACTTAATCAGGGACCTTAACTTGGAGTACTAGTGCCAAGCATGCAAAAAGAAATATGGCTGCTGCCCTCACTGATATTATATGTACATGTTCAGACATGATATTGCATTTGTAAATACTATTTATTTTCTAGTAGTATCATCTTAGAATGGGCACTGGTTTCTTGTGATATTTTATTCTGGAAAAGAAAATGACACATAATATAAAGTTTGTATTTGTATATAAAAATATATATTTATCCACCACTGTTTTTGTTACGAGGATTTCATCAGAGGTCATTCAGGAATGTAATTGTTTTTTAAAGTACACACCACAAAATATTTTCACTTCCACACTGGGTTTCCCTGAGGAGACACCAGTACTTTGATAATTCAGTAAAGCAGTGACAGGCTTTTTGTTTGTTTGTTTGTTTTTTTTTTTTTTTGCTGAAATCTTACTACCATTGTAAAGGACTTAAAACCAAGAAATTAAACTACATTAAAAATACCCAAAATACAAATGCTTGATCAACTTCTCTTAGATTCTGTAAAAGTATAAGTGCAGAAGTAAAGTACATGTCACTCCATTATGTACTAGACTGGTGAAAAGCTGTTAAAGTTGAAATGCAAAGCTTTTATAGAAATGAAAGATGCCTCCTGTTTAGGGGTAATGGAAATGATGACATGAAAAAGTGATGAAAATACTGTCTGTACAAGTGGTAACATTCCGTTCAAAATTATTCAAAGTGTTTGATCTTCAGATCTGACAAATTTGCATGTCTCCTGGCCCAGGATGAGTCAAATTCTAATCAGGGCAAGTTAGAATTACAAAACGCCAGTCCTGGGGCAACCACAAATTTTAGTTTTTCTAAATGATATTTGCATGAATGGACAAGCCAACTTGGACAAAGGGCTAGTAAAATGCTAAACTTACTAGCCCTGAGGACTGCTACTAAAAACAGAATTGCAGAGCCTGGGATCTTACGCAAATAATATTGGAAAATTAAATGCTGTAGTCCTTTTTTATAACATACAATGTACTTGTAAGGAGAGGCTACCCCTCTGCATGTGTCACTTCTCTGCAGTATATAGCAAATGGGACTCTCATACATGTATGCCCCCATTTCTTTTTAGGCCACTTTTCTGGTGCATTTTGGGTAACCATATCAAGAGAGGACCCCTTTGATTCTGTATAAAATCAGTTAAAAATGTATTCTAACCTATTTCTGATCTCTGTGTACTTAAAAAAATGAGGAAACTGACTGACCTCTTGTTGGACCTGTCTTTGATGGTAAAAAAAGTTTCTGTATAGGAACAGGTACAAATGCACATCTTATGAGAAACACTGGTGAGATGGCTCAACGTGGATGAATGACAATAAGCTGTATGTATGTATATATTAATACACTAAAAGGAATTCACATATATTTTCAAGGTGTTAGTGTATAGTATAATACCAGGGTGCTTGGTGATTGCCTTGGGAATTCCGTGCTGAATTAACACAGCTTATCCTTGCATATGTGTGAAAAAGTTTTGCTGTTTTGTAGTATGATACTAATTTAATGTTGATATGCTGAAAATGCTTCCTTCACCTTGATGAATTCTGTGGCACCTGGGAAAAAGAGGGCCCATCCAGCCATGCTAGGGAATGAGTCTGCAGTATACTGTACACTCAGGGGCAGCTATAGGTCTTGCAGGGTCATGACATATAGCTGTGAGAGAGAGAGAGAGAGAGAGAGAGAGAGGAGAGAGGAGAGAGAGAGAGAGAGAGAGAGAGAGAGAGAGAGAGAGAGAGAGAGAGAGAGAGAGAGAGAGGAGAGAGAGAGAGAGAGAATGAGAGGAGAGAGAGAGAGAGAGAGAGAGAGAGAGAGGAGAGAGGGAGGGAGGGAGGGATGGGAGGGAGGGAGGGAGGGAGGGAGGGGAGGGAGGGAGGGAGGGAGGGAGGGAGGGAAGGGAGAGGAGAGAGAGAGAGAGAGAGAGAGTACAGTTTTGGGCACATTGGGTTAAGGGTCATCTTTGGGCAGGGTCATAAGCTGGGATTTATATATATGCAACACATGAGATAATCTGTTGAATGAAAAAGTACAAAGGAAAAGATAAAACTTGAACTTACTGCTATGTAATACATGTTTCTGTTGTCTTGGATAATGGTCTTTTTCAGACTGATGAATGGTATTTGTATAATGTTAAATTTTTGCAAGAGGTAAACACTTCAAATTTTTATCCAAGCCATTCCATTCAAGAATATTTGACTGGAATTTGTTTCCAAATAGAACATGTAGAAGTTGAATCAAAGTCAAGAATATCATTTTGAAAGTTGGTAGAGTTTTGATCAAAGTGAGGAATATGCATAGCCTTTTAAGGCACTATCCAACCGATTTTGGATAATTTCATTCATTTTGAGATTTGGGGACATTTTGTTAGACATGTATGTTGTCCATCACATGTCCAAATTTAGCAGTTCCAACCCCTATACAATCTAAGAAATGAACAAAATATTTTAAATGTTAACACGGTAGTCTATGGACTGTGTGAACATTTGAATCTTGATTACTAACAACATGTATCTGCTCTAAAATGTCCATTTCTTGTGGCTACTTCTCAAAAATGGATTCTCTGATTTTAAGTAAATAAGAGCTGATTTATTCTAAAAATTCTTTCGAGTATAAATGTATCAGGGATTTTCTAAAAAATGATCAGATCTTTTTAAATACATATCAAAGATGAAGAGTCCCACAAGCTATCAATTTTACAAAAAACAGCCATTTTCCAATTTTGTATCACCATTGTGAACAAACAGATACAGTTATGAAAAAGTTTAGTATTTCCATTATATTCTCTCCCTCAAGAGAGGCCACCCCTCTTATAAGGCCCCTTTTTGGCTGCATTTGGGGTGGCCTTGAAAGAGGGAGGCCACTGTGCTGTATTGGATTATAATGGCACAGATTTGACGATTTTGTCTTTAATTTTTTTTAGAATTACCCAAAACACTTGTGTTATTACAACATCTTTGACTTTTGTGTTCTATCTTTAGTGCAGACAAATTCTGAATAAAATTGCTATTAATTGAGTATATGGGTTTGTAATGTTGGAAATGCATGTTTCAGTAATATTTGACCTAAAAATGGCTTCTCTTTTCCAGGTACGATATTACCTTATAGGTTTTTCCTTGTGTTGTGTATTGGATGTCAATGCTTAAATGTAGGAATACTTCTAATTGTTTCAAGTGACTTAAATTGTTTGGCCTAGAGAACATCTTGTTCAGCCTGTCTTTTATTGGGCATTGCATGGAAATCTAGTTACTAGTTTCAGGTTTTTCTCTTTTGCACTCTACTTAGTGATTATTTTGGAAGAAAGAAAAATTGTTTTGTGGTCAATCCAGGAAATTAACACTGAGAATGTAACTAATTATAGCATGTGTTGATGTTGCCTTGACCTTGGCAAGAGGATGATGTTACATACCCTCAGTACTTTTATGGTGAGAGTTTGCAGCTATTTGTGTCAAAAAAATAATTTATAGATAAGGAACTGTAAAAGAAAAACAGGGAAAAACACTGTATGGCTCTGTGAGCACACACCTGTACATGTACATAGACCGTGACCCCTAATTTGTAGACCCTTCCAGTTATGTGTTAAAGTGCCCCCTTGTAGTTAAATTATGTGATTAAAATGGTTGGCTCATGATATAGATCTGAAACAGATGTGAAGAAGTTGGGAACTGCTGAAATATACCACATGCAGTAGTGCGGTATGGAATGATTGTTCTTGTATAAAATGGAGACTGAGTGGATATACTTATAGATAGAATTATAAATACACCTAAGGTCAGTGGTATTGTATTGTGCATGTAGAAGTAGAATTTGCCTAGACTGTCCCTGCTGGTCAGGGGTTTCTACAAATTTCACTACAAAATCTTTTAAAATCCAGATATTTCACAGGAAATTTTTCAGAGAGAACTGTTACAGATATTACAGGTTAAAACACTTTCAGGGATTTTAGAGAAGTGCAATAAAAAGGTCTGATATATGTATATATATTATGTAGTTTTGTATTACACACATGTTCAAGTAAGTGATTGCAGCAGGTTTAGAGTCCCACCCAAAATAGGAATGTGTGTTGTTATTTGATCTATACTCACTGAACTGGTGATAACAAGTTAAGGAAGCTGCTATCCATATTAAGCTCAGCTGACTGACAAGTCAGCTGAGCTTTTCTTATGGTTATCCATCCATCGTCTGTCTGTCAACAATTGCACATTTTCAACTTCTGCAAAAATACTGGCTCGATTCTCTTGAAACTTGGCCAAGATGTACCTTAGATCAATCTCAACCAACTATATTCAACATGTCAGATTGTTCAGTGATTTTTTTGTTCAATTTGACCAAATCTTGAAAAAAATCATATTCCCCAAAATCACTTCGCATTTCTTCAAAATTGCATAGGGACACTGCTTGGTACTCCAGACCTTAATTTGATCACCAGATGGTGCTGCAAATTCTAATCCCTCACAGGAACCCATGGGGCTTCAGGTTTGCAATCATCCCATATGACCTTCCATCCTTCTCTCCTAAATTGTATGTCCAGGTCATATTTCCCACACTGCAATACTTACAGATACCAAATATGGTGTATGGATACTTATTTGGATAACAGTTTTTCACTTACCAAAATTATGGGACTGTGGCCTTGACCTTTGACCTGGTGAGAATATGCTGGTCCAGCCCATATTCCTCTACAGTAGGAACTAGAAATGCCAAAGGTGGTGTGTGGATGCTTCTCGGGATAGTTGTAGGCCTATATCACCTACCAACAGCAGGTCATGTTGGCCTTGATCTTTGACCCTGCCATAGAAAATACTAGTCTGGCCATATTTTCTACACTGTAAGATTTACAGGTTCCAAATTTGATGTGGATACTTCTTCGCATAGGGATGTGATGTGTACGAAAATTAGGACACCTTGACCTTTGACCCTTGATCCTATATAGAAGATGCTTGTACATGCTATATTTTCTAGACTCTTAAGAACTACAGGCACCAGACTTGGTGTGTTGTTACCTTTTGGAGAGTGGTTAGTGGTGTGGCACATACCAAAAGTAGGTTACAGTGAGCTATACATTTGACACCATCATAGGAAATGTTTTTCAGGGCCATATTTCCCTTACTGAAAGAATTGCAGGTACCATGGACAGCTGGGTGGGGACTCTATGTGTTGCTACATTTTGTGGCCAGACCTTAAAAAAATCTACAAAACTGCTTGGCCAATTGCTTTGAAATTGCATATGGACACTTTCAGGTGCCCATTGACCTTGATTTGTTCACCGGTGGAGCTGCAATTTCTAAATACTTTTACATGAATTTTTGTGTATTTTCATCATTTTTAGTTTTTTCCAGTACCAGGCACAAATATCTTCAACAAAGGTTTAAATTTAGTCTTAACTTTGCTCATTTGGTAAGGATATTTTTTCCCCAGAGATCTGGGACTTTGGCCTTTGATGGTAGACATTGCATATATGTGTACAAGATTAGGATTAGCATTGCCTTGTATCGAGATAAAGGTGCTTCCTAGGTGCATGGGCACTGTTGAACATGTATAGGAATGTACCTACGAGGTTTCTTCTGGTGTTGTTACTTTTCATCTTCAGTGACCTTGAAAGATTAAATTGAGATCAATGACTCTAAAAATTAACATCTTCATCTTATAAAATTTACCGACCACATTCAATGCAAATTTTGTTGGGATGTTGTTAATGGGTGCGTTACAGAGCAATCATTTTTTATTTCATTTCTGCATGATAACTTAAACAAACTGTTTTAAACTAGTACCACTTTCATGTTGCTTAAGATTATATTCCTTTATAAGGTCTAGGTTGAGTTCAAAGAAGGATGACTTTGACCTGATTCCCAAGATCAGAGAGTAGTAATTTTATATTCCATTTCCACATATCTTACAAAGTTTTCAAGTTGGCCCTTAACTTTTACACAAGGTCATTGTGCTCAATCAGGTCTAGGTTAAGTTAGAGGATGGACAACTAAAACCTGATTCCCAAAGCCACAGAGCTGTTATTCACGAGTTCATTTTCCCTTGTTAATTTCAAAAAGTTTTTAAGCTAGCATGCTCATATTACACAAGTTTATTCTTCTCTGTAAGGTGCACAGTTTTGGAATACAAAATCAGCTGAGCACAGGACTTCCACAGTCCTCTTGTTTTTTAATTTCATTTTCATTTGCATGAACAGAATATATACAGTGGTGAAGATCATGTTCTTTTTGCTCAAATTGCACAAATCTGGATGGCACACAGGGTCAGTTTTAACCACTTTGATCAAAGGCTTAAATAACATGAAACGAATGATCAGACAAACTTGTGGAGTGTAGTATCAAATACAGTGAGTTACCTACTTAGAGACCACATATGTTCATATCAGTATCTCTGCAATGTTACTATGTCAAGGCTGACTCACATTGTTTAGGATCATGCGAAAAGTCTTGTACTGTAATACAGCTGTTGGAAAAAGATTTTTGCGCCATGTGTCTGCTTAATCCCGTGTCCCAGCTCATTTTAGCGCATTCTCACGATCCATATTTTACTTGCTGATCCTTCCATGTGTAATCCGGCCAGGGCAGTCGAGCACAAAAGGTAAATAAAGCAGGGTGCGCTTCGCAAAGTGAACTGAATAAACCTGAGTCCTATGAACTGGTCAATTGCACACAGGCAGTTTCACACAGATCTATAAACTAGGACTGTCTGTTTTCTGGGCCGTTGAAATCAGCGGGGACCATATCCACAATGGCAGGCATGACATAGGTGATTATGAACTGTTTCAAATTTGTCATTATGTGTTCGTGACAGCTAGTGTACTCAGAAACAATAACACAACAGTGAGATGGAATTATTTCAAAAATTGATGCATAAATATGGACAATACAAAGGGAAGTTTGTCTATCATTACATTTAAAATGAATAGGTCCACAAATGGCGTGGTTTGATCAATTGTGGGTAAGATTCCCGTTGATTTCAGCAGTCCATAAAGTACACAGTCCTAGTCCATGGATCAATGTGAAACTGTCTGTGTAATTTTGAATCTTAAAACTTTTCCATTAAAAGTAGCAATTGGCACAATGTTTTCTGGAAAATGTGCCTAAAATGAGCTGGGACATGGGGTCATTAAATAGACGCACAGAGCAAAAATCTTTTTCCCACATGTACTCAAAAGGAGTGTGCGTGTTCTCAGATTTGTTCCTATTGTTGCCACTTGAACCATTGTGTGTTCGTCTTTTATGTAAGCTGCAGTGAGAAGTTTAAAGTAGCACCTGTCGATGATAATAAAATGCAGTGATAGGTGCCCTTTGTGTCAACAGATTTCATATGACACAAGCATATTAATTTGTAAACTTACCTGTGTGGAAAGGCAGTTGTTGTGAATGGCCATTTTTTGAAACATTGGTGAATGAGTGTCCATACAGTGAAGGAACTACTGTACTGAAATTTTGTACTTTTGAACTTTTTGTGTTATTAGGTGAAATGGTTCAAGGTGTTTTGGTTCATAAATACATTAAGATATTGCACATGATATTATATGCTGTGGGGTAAATTATAGTTACTGTACATTTTTTTGTTTGAAAAAAAAAAGTTTCATGATATTGAAGGGACCTTTTTTATATGAATAAATCATTTGTGTGTGTGTGGCATAAGTTGCCAAGCCACTGCTTTTCATTACATTGTGGGTAAATTGAGAGACATTTTCAGTAAATGTTTTACTTGATGTGGTGAATGGGAGTTATAATTGTTGGACAAATGCATTGTAAATATCAGACATGTGTATATGTTTTTGGGACTGGAGGAGTACATGTTACTGGGCGTGTCAGATGCACAGTTCTGCTTGGTAGAACCACCTGTGTCACATGACATTTTCAACCAATGAATGAAGCAGGTTTTGTTTTTCCTTCAGGTGTCTCTGCCCACAACAGTTGGATACTAGGTGAGAGTTACCCATAGCACCACCTACAGGCAACATGTTCAAATAGCAAGGTTTTTCCACAAGAAATTTAAGGTTTTGCTTGCAAAATTAAGGGGAAAACTTCTTGACTTTTCATTCTGTGAAAACAGGGCCTGAAGTTGTGATGTAAAATAATATTTTTCCAGGGTTTGACATTATGGCAAGCCATATTGTCTGGGACTAGTAAATTTTCAGACTAGACAAGTAAAAATTTGACCTTTAAAGAGAATTAACCCACTAAGTGTCCAAACTTTAGACGAAAAGCACTGTGGGAGCAAGAAATCAAAATCTTCAATGTCAAGCTATGTTTAAGGTACAGTTGATACCAGGATATTCCACAATCTGATGATTATGTCTGATTAACGGATTCTTAAAGAACCAAATTCTAGAGAGTGAAAATCGGTCAAAGTGTTCCTTAGCCCAAAGTTTATTGATCCATTGATCTAGTTCAGCTGAAAATGTTGGAAGATAGTTTGGGATATTGTTGCTTATGATTATACTGTCACTGATATTCTTTATATCAAATTTGTCCAAAGAATTGAATGCATATGATACTGGTTATGAACAGGGAGGTGAAAAAAAAATATTGTAGGGTTTCATGAGATGTACTTAATGTACATTTGAAGGATTTCTGTTATACTTGGCACAAGGAACAGCCATTTGGACAAGGGGAGATTCTGAGGTCTTTTCATGAGCTGCAAGCTACACACCTTACTTTGGCAGAGGTATCAACCAATATCTCAATATTATAGGTGTATGGTGGTGACTGGGGCTTTGTTAAGTTAGTCCATTTGTACACAGCACAATATATTTCTTCAATTTTTACTCAGGAGGTTGGAGGTGTGTACATGTACCTGGACGAATAATGTTTGAACTTTGCTTAACTCTGGTTGTGCTACAATTTTTCCCTGAAACACTGCCCAATTGCCACATACCGAGTTTTACCCTTGTGGCCCCTGAATCTCAAATGTCATTGTGGTTGCCATGTAGTGTTGCTTATGTCTGAGCTCTGTAAACTTGTTGTGCTTTGATATATTTACATGAAACTTGACATGTGTGTATTATGACAACATTATACAGTCTCAGCAGGTGGTGAAGGGACCATTGTCTTGGGTAGTGATCAGTTGGTGGCAGCACCTACAGTCAGAACTTGAATGACCACAGGTAACAAATCATTCAAATAAATCCGGTGTCACACTGTCATTAATGCTGTAGCATTATGTCAGTGCCAGGCATGATCACCTTACATGTGCAGCCTCACTCAGTGCACATCTTACAGAAGTGGCAACGGGTTGGCATCCAGTTGACCACAATACATGTACAGGTATGTGGCATGGGCATGTTGCAGTCTTCAAAATGGCTGCAGATACATGTACTGGCCTAGGGGTTCTGAAGACTTTCGAGCTATGTTTTTGGTATATTACGGAACAGGGCCCTGGCAGTTGACTAGAGGGATGCTCAATGGCACTGCCAGAGTTGAGCAGAAGTGCATGGGTGCTGAATATCCACCTGCACCACATTGTTTCACAAACTTATGGCAGATTATGCCCCTCTGAAGGGCCAGTGGTCGAAGGAATGCTGCATGAAGGAAAATCTGCTTTGACCTTGAAACAAAAGAGGGATGGCTTTACAATATGTGTGATAAAAATTTGTGAGCGTAAGAAAGTTGGCCAGCATATCTTTTTGTAAAGGCTACCATGTTGGGCAGCATTTTCAATTGCCAGTGGATAATTATTTTATATAAGGCCAAAAACATTAATGCTTATTTTATCAGGCACCTCCCACATCTCCCATTTAACCCGTCAAATCCACTGTTTTTTGACGTTTCCTGGCCAAAGATACTATAAGATACCATTTTCCTTATTGATTGCACTAAACTTGCCCAGTAAGGTAGATTTTGTATAGTGAGAAACTTCCAACATTGTGAAAAATGCAACATAAATGTTCAAAAAAAGGGCTCGCTCATCAAAGCTATTTCAAGAGTGCCTGAGAAACTAAACATTAAATTTTTGTGGCCTAACAGTACAACCTCTGGGTACAGTTTTTATTTTACAGAGAATGCAGGATATTCTTAGCTGTAAAGGGGATGTAAATTAGGCCTGTTTGAAGTACAAAATGTGTAATATTGTTTCTGCATTCAGGGACTAGTGCACTTTGTGACCGTCTCTTCAAATGTTCAGTAGTTATTACCTGTGTTTTCAATACAATACCATGAAAAGTACATGTATATTTTCTTGACCCTTTCCTCCTTGAAATAAGACTGAGTCAACTGGATTCTTGCCCGTTGTTGACCTGATAATGTAATTTCAATAGCTCTGATCAACAATTCTTCAAATCATTTCTTATGTTGAAATTGGTAAGACATTGAAATAGACGACATTAGGCCATTTATGATGGCATGCCCTACATGTAGGTCAATAGCTTCCCTTGGGGCTGGTCGGGCCCAATGTGCCCAACCAGCCCCAAGGGAAGAATTGACCTATGTGTAGGGAATATCAGCATGTGTGCTTCTCATTCTATACATTAAAAATTTTCAAACATTTACATCAAATGAAAAATAGCACTGTTAAAAGTGATAGCTAATGAATGAGCACATGTCTCTTCAAAACCATATCTACTTATAAGAGTACTTTCTTCAAATGTTACAATTGATGGAAATCTTTTGGGAAAAAAAAACAAAACATTACATTAAATATTAATGGGGTCTAAAATTTGAACTGGACTCCATACCAAAAAATGCATGTATTGTTTGCAGTCAGTATGCACGGTATGGTGGTTGTTCATTTTCCATTCAAGAAGAATGTGTACCTTAATCAATGTTGTACAAATTTAGCTTTTTAAGTGAGCTATAGCCTATTAAAATTTAATTTTGAACACTTATATAGGACTGTTTCAATAATTTAAGATCAAACAACATGTCGATTGTAAACAAATGTGTAGTGAATATGGGCTGACATGAATGCTTTACTCTAGGAGAGCCAAGACACCAAGAAAGGGCCACTCTCGGCATTTTTTGCTTTATAATTAGCATACATCTTAGAAAGTTCAAAACAAAGTCACATAGTCTAGATTGGTAATAGTGTTGTGAGGTGCAGCAACACCTTACCTCATGCCATACCAATGTAGGGTACAAATTGATAATTTGCATGTCATGAGTAAAAAAAAACAGAATCAATATTTTTTTCATGTTTATAGTTACCTCAAACGGAAAAAATGTCGGAAGAAAAATTGTTGACCTGATTTCAGGTACAATCCACAGATCTTTTTTTTTTAACTGAACATATTAAAGCAACCAACAAAGAAAAAAAATGTTCAGCTCTTTGTTAATTGGAAAAGAAGTTGTAGTAATCTATCTGCATGTAACAAAAAAGGCAAAATGTGTGACTTCCCTAACATGGAAGGGTTAATTAAGAAAAAACTGCAGATTAATACCCGATGAAGTTTTTATTGTGCTGCACACTCCCTAGCCCTCACACTCCCTAGCCCTCACACTCCCTAGCCCTCACACTCCCTAGCCCTCACACCCATAAACCAGCTAAACAAGGTGGATATAAATCGTCATTGCTTGAACAATTTTTCATAACCTTTGGTGTTAATGAAAACAGTTTGTATTAAAATTTGTAGACGATCCCCATGAGAAAAGCATTCCTCATGTGGACAGCTTTTATAGGGGCAGGTTGGGTGCTTTAATAGTGTCAACTTGACCCCCAGGAAAGCTGTTGAACCAGTCTCGGTTCAAGGGAGAAGGGTTAATGTATCAAAAGTCTTGGACATGTCGAGGGTTCCACATGTCTGAATTCTTTTGTGTGTACCTTTGTGTGAACTAACTCATTCCATACTATGGTCACAGGCCTTGGTCAGTGGTTGTGGCACTGCCTTGCAAGTCATGCTGCAGCTGCACTTGCGACAGCTGCATCATGACTTGCCAGGCAGTGCCAGAACTACTGACTTAAGACTATAGGCATAATGGTACTTAAATGAAAGCTCTTTCCATGAAGAATTTAAATATGCAATTGTTGTCTTAAATCTAGGTAAATATACGGAAAAATCAGGGACTGGTATGGAATGAGTTCATTTTGTATGCATGCAGATATTTTTCCTGCTGAACAGACCAATGTAACATGAGTGAGTTGATCTTAGAGGTGAGCCAGTGTACAGTGTGCTTCTCAGGCTAGTCTACAGTTACATGTACTGGCAGTATATTAGGTAGACAAAGCGTTCTCTATAATTTATATGTGTGATTCGTTTACTCTGCTGCAAGCACTACAGCTTACTATGCTCAAATTCCTGCTGTTTAAACAAATAAAAATATTTCATGGAACTTTTTTGTACAAGTGTTTTTCTTGCTTGTGTGGGGGCATGGTAGTAAAGCTCTCCATTAGCTTAAAACTCCCACACACTTCCAGTAGTGTGCAGATAGCAGGATTTGGCATTTCATTCTCTCACACTATTAAAGGCTAAATACAATGGTTTAAGATCCAAAATTGGTACACATTGGCTTGGTCTATGCACTGTTCTGCATGTGACCCCAATATCAAGGTGCAGTCTATTATGGTTGATGCGGGGAAGTGCCAGATCAGCATGAGGTATCAGGCCCTGCAGACATTGTTGCCACTGATTTTGTGAAAAATGTAGGTTTTTTATTTTGTTTTTAAAAGATAGGGGCCTTGACATCTGTAACTCATGCTGAAGAACACTTTTTTTGCTTGACATTTTGCCTTTGCTAATTTGGCAAGTGCATCACAAAGTAACATAGCATAAATACTCTGTGAAATTACACAAAAGTTCCACTGTTGTATATATGCTTGCGCCCAGCCAATCCAGAAATATATAAATATATACGTGTATATATGATTGTTACCTTAGTCCTCATCAGAAACCCTTTTGGGGCTTGGGTCAAGACATACAAGGTCTGCACAGTTGGGTTGCTACAACAAGGCCCCATCGCCGTACAAAAGTGATCAAATAAGCACGTGACTATAAAATTAAGTTAACCCTTGGGGACTGAGTGTATAAAATGAAGTTAACCCTTTGGGGGGCTGAGTGTATAAAATGAAGTTAACCCTTTGGGGGGCTGAGTGTATAAAATGAAGTTAACCCTTGGAGGACTCAGTCAACAACTTTCACTAGCAGACTCAGCGTGCAAAGTGCATGATGGAAAGGTGCTGACTTAGCCTCTGATCATTCTTCATGGGGAAAAGTAGCCAGTGGCATTTGTGTCACTGGACCATTTCTGACAATTTTGAGTTTTATTTTGTTTGTTTGTTTTTACATGCAGATTCATTGGCATTTAGTCCCTCAAAGCATATCTGCCAAGAATATATCATATAAATCATGTTTTAAAAAGCACATTGTTAATCTTTTCCCATGCAAATTACGATGATTACATGCTAGAAAGATTAATTACATCTCACTCAGCATATTTAGCACATCTGACTGACAAAAGCAAATTTAAAGGAAGTTCAACCAATTTTTTGGTCTAAAAATTTAGGTTTCCAAGTTCCCATGTCTTTTGCTGCAGACACTTTAGAACAACAATGCCTATGAATATACACTAAAGTGAGTTGGGTGCCAACAGCCTGCAGTTTCAGTATATGTACTGTCAAGATAAAAAAAAGTTCAGGACAAACCCAACTGTTTACCTGGAAAAGATTTGTTTTGAAGTAAATCTGTCTGTGTAGCTCCAAAGCATGCATACATTTAATTGCTACAACTTTGGTTTATTGGATGTACCTACAGCACAAACCTATAAATCGAAGTTAGAATATGGCACCTCTACCTACAAGTTTGAAAGATATTCAACAATCAAACTTTTGAAGTACCCCTAATTAGCATAAATTATAATTTTACAACTTTTGTGCTTCATTGGATGCACCTACAGCACAAACCTATGAATGGCAACTTCCATCTGTGATAGTTCTGAAGATAGTCAAGATTGAACTTTTCAAATGGCCCTAATTTGCATAATTTTCAAAGCCATAACCCCTCTTCATTAAAAGACAACTTCATGTATGTAGAATTAACATCATATCAATTGAAATTGGGTTCACCCTTGCCTTTGTCCAGGGTATCTATTTTGGGATAAATACTTTATCACCCAGGCAATGATTACCTTGGCAACAGACGCATAAAGGGTATATTATAAAAATGAAGTCTGTCTCTGTTGTTGTCATTGGCATGTAACAGTGCGGTTCTTGGTAGGCATTTTTTTCATGACGTTGGTATCATGACGTCATGAAAAAAATGCCTACCAAGAACCGCACTGTTACATGCCAATGACAACAACAGAGACAGACTTCATTTTTTATATTTATATTCATATTAACATTAATACTAGAATTAAATTTGTCATGAATAGGCCCATTTGTGCATAAAAGTTTTGATAGCCACTGCGAAGGATCTTTTGTTTATCAGTGAGAGGAGCTATGGGTGTGGCCAGCCGCTAATACGTAGGAGCAAGTAGGCAATGGCACGTGCCGTGCTGTACATGATGTTACCATTGATTGATGAAAACAAAATTTGTCCTGATTCTTTCAATGCTAACAAAAACTCTGAATGTAAATATTAACCATTAAAGTGCTAATCACTGCTATAGTTGCTTTCTTATTACCATTAAACATATAATGGTTAAAAGAGTCAAATTCCTCATGAAGATACCTTTCATTCAAAGACCAGCTAGCCTTGTCTGAAGCAAAAAGTAGTCTTAGTCAACAGCTTTCCTCAGGACACTTTGCACACAATGGGCGAAAAGTATCCCGAGGAAAGCTGTTGACTCAATCTTAAATCAGCACTTTAAGGGTTACTTTATCAGGAATTCATGAAGAAAAAGCATGCAAGTGGTTTGTTATGCGCAGCAGGAACGCATATGCAATATTACCTGCTGAAATGAAGGTTAATAAAGGCCAAGAGTCTTACCTTGTGATACAGTGGAAAGCATATGGGGTTAAACAATTTTGGAGCCAGGGGAGAATATGGAGGTGTAAGGATTTAAAACTTGCCAAAAAAAAAAAGTTCAGCATAAAATGTAGAAGTTGACAGAAAAAAATTCTTTTAGTTTTCCTGACTTGTTAGGCCATTGTACTTGTATGTGTGGTTGTTCTACCACGTGTACTGCAGCTTGTTTATTTGTATATACAGTGTACATGTTTGGTGGTTCTACCATGCAGGCTCTTCAGTATGTTTGGGGGTTCTATCATGTATGCAGGCTTTTCACTTTGTTTGGTTTTACTATATATGCAGGCTCTTCATTTGTATGTTTGGTGGTTCTACCATGTATACAGACTTTTCACTTTGTTTGATGGTTCTATGTACATGTATGCAGACTCTTTCTTGTATGTTTGGTGGTTCTACCATGTATGCAGGCTCTTTTCTTGAATGTTTGGTGGTTCTACCATGTATTCAGGCTCTTTTCTTGAATGTTTGGTGGTTCTACCATGTATGCAGGCTCTTTTCTTGTATGTTTGGTGGTTCTATCATGTATGCAGGCTCTTTTCTTGAATGTTTGGTGGTTCTACCATGTATGCAGGCTCTTTTCTTGTATGTTTGGTGGTTCTATCATGTATGCAGGCTCTATTCTTGAATGTTTGGTGGTTCTACCATGTATGCAGGCTCTTTTCTTGTATGTTTGGTGGTTCTACCATGTATGCAGGCTCTTTTCTTGTATGTTTGGTGGTTCTACCATGTATGCAGGTTTTGCACTGTGATGATTCTACTATATTTGGTGGTTCTCCCATAAAATGCAGGCTCTTCACTTGTACATTTGGTAGTTCTACCATGTGTGCAGGCTCTTCACATGTTTGCATGGTGGTTCTACCATGTATGCAGGCTCTACACTTGAGTGTTTGGTAGTTCTTCCATGTATGCAGGCTCTACACTTGAATGTTTGGTAGTTCTTCCATGTATGCTGGATCTACACTTGAATGTTTGGTAGTTCTACCATGTATGCAGGCTCTACACTTGAATGTTTGGTAGTTCTTCTATGTATGCAGGCTCTTCACTTGTATTAGTCAGCTATAATAAACATAGCCTCCCTGTCTGTTCAGCATTATTGATAATGACCATTGCACCCATGTATACAGACTTTTCACTTTGTTTGATGGTTCTATGTATGTAGGCTCTTCACTTATGTTTGATGGTTCTACAATTTATGCAGGCTCTTCACCTGTATGTTGGGTGTTACTATACAGGGTCCTGTTTACTTGTATGTATAGTGGCTCTACCATGCATACAGGCATTTGTTTACTAGTATATAAAATGTGGTTCTGTCATGTGTACTGATCGACACTTGTTCACTTGTGTGTATTGCGGTCCTACAATGTCATATCTACAGCTGCTTATAATTAGTATGTGTGGTGATCCTAGTGTATGTGTACAGTTCCTTGTTTAATACTTCTATGTACAAATATGATGGTTCTACTCTGTATATAAGTTTATCATTATTAACATATACATATAAATTTTACAGAGGAACGTGTGCAACATGGACAGTAGAACTTCTATGTATAAAAGTTAGACAGGGACAGGTTAGCTTATGGAGAGTAAAGAGTTCGGACTGCGGAATAGGGTAATGACTACCAGGAAGTGGTTTTGGACAAAAAGACACAAATACAATATTTCAGTTGTTAAATGTGTGCACTCTTGCATCTGTATAAACAGCGGGAGTTTCTGCGTCTTAAAACCAAATCATAACACACTCAAAACTCAAAAAATTATGCTTTATTCTGGATCATACACACTTGTGTACGTGTCTTGGGCATGTAGACATGTACAAATATAAGCATCATAAGTATCACAGCTCGTTGCTTTAGATCAGGTATAAACATTTAGGATCTAGGAGAAAATTATAGTGGGTCTTTCTCAATGGTTGGCATCTGGGAATAACGCCATTTGCCATACTCAGCTAAAAGTCATATCAGAATAAAGTTGCATGTAAAGAATATATGTCGATCTTTACATAAAAAACCTGGATTATCATGCAGAAATTGGAAATATTCCATGCTTATTTATATTTACCTAAATTCATATGTACATGTATAAGTTGACATCACAGAATGCTCCTTTATTAGGTGTATAAACTTCATGGTGCACCCAACATGACAAGAGTTTATCTCAGTATGTTTTGTTTGTTCTGGTTAAGCATTTCCTGATATAAATAAATTGATATATGAAATCACTTGGGACTGGTCTTCAGGAAGATAGGACACATACACTGAAACTACAAAAAGATCAGCTTTTGTGTCTTCACAATTGAGCAAAGGGGGATCTGTGAGAATATAAACGGTCAGTCAAGATCTTTGAATTCTATGTCTCATGTTTGCTGTCTGTACTGCTACCTGTTTAAATCTTATTTTGCTTTGCTTGCCCATTTTTTTTTTGGGGGGGGGGGCGCAACATTCAGTTATTAGGGAATTTCATTTTTTGTAATTTTTTTTTTCTTATTCTTTTAACATATTGAAATTGTTAAGAGGCACAGTTTTGAGTCTCAGCTAACCATTTAAAGCAACTAACAATTGCAGGGCTGATTAAACCATTAACTCATTTATTTATCTGCACCTCAGTGAGATGATCAATTAGTGATTGTATTGTACTGAGCAATAGGCTACTTCAACTATAATATCGACAGAAATATCATATTTTCTGCTTTTACATCTGGAAAATATAAGATTCTGCAGATGATTTATAAACTGCATATTTATAATTTTTAGATTGTGCTTAAATACATGCAACAGTCTTGTGCAGGGGTGCTCAATTTTTACGCATTTAATAATTTAATACAACCCTGTCCTCATTTTTTTGTCTCTATAAATAGGCTGTGTAAAGGCCGGGTCAGTAGCATGTGCTATTTCTAAAAACCAATAGATTTTTCCATCCATCTTCGTTCCCAGTTCTTGCGATCCATCAGTAGCTGGTCCCCAATCATGTGCGAGTCAACAGCTCGCTTGGTCCTCCCTGCAACAGCCATCACAGACAATAAGCTTCTGAACACATACAGTGAGGTTGAAGTGATGGCTGTAAAGTACAGTAGATTCTCCAATTAAGACCACATCCATAAAAGGACCATGTCTGCATTGAGACCACCAATATAGTCCTGTTTTTTGTTTACTTTCTCAAAGTATATCCCCTATGAAAACTATTCTCCTTATAAGACTATATTTTTGGTCCCTTGGCTGGTCTGAATGGGGAGATTCCACTGTATCACACTGGGAAGTTAAAATTTTGCTTTAGGGATGATTCAACATTATCATCATTTTTGAATTAGTGCTTAGGGTACTAAATTTCATGACTCCCCCTCCCTCCCCCAGTTTAGTACTTAAAATTGATGATCTCCCAAGAAATAATACCAATATATCACAAAATTTGGGTTACAAATGACCACCATTTTCTATAGTCTGTAGAAGTGTACAGGTTCATTTACTCCCTCCTCCCCTGCGTACTGAAAGTACTGAATTAAAAAATGATTAAGGTGGAAGATGTGAAGTTAGTGCACAGTTAGACTGGCAACTTTGGATCAATATTACCCATTTAATTTTTTCACAAACACATTAAACCTTTATCTTTTCTGATTACTACATAATCCATAGATTAGTATCCATAGGTTTGATATGCAGGATTGAAATTTTTTTGAGATTTTACAGCATGCTTTCTGACCTGGTAGGATTTTCACATTTTTCACGCAAAGGTCACACAAAATTGCTTTTTCAAGTTGAAATCAGAAGAAATTGAAAATATATATCCCATCATCACATGTCACCCTGTTGGCATGTGGTTTAATGACAGGCCATGCACTGATTAATAAGTGGGGTTACAAAGGGTTTAATTCTTCTCTGTGAGTACCCATGATAGAAGACTTATATATCCACCAGGGAGGGTTCCATATCCCTATTCCCAGATCAGATAATGTGTCTGGATCATAAACTTTTTGTGTTTTATTGTAATTTGTTTCACATATTTAGCATATGTTCAGTAATGGCTTATTTTCTATACTGGTTAAGCCTTGATCATTTAAGGTAATGGCTTCCTTTCCACATAGGTTTGGTGATGGCTTACCTGCTATATAGGCTTGGCCTCATAATAGAATGGCTCAGTTTGCAATGAGTAATGACTTACCTTCTACATAGGTTTAGCCTCATTACGACAACCCCTTACCTTGTAATGAGTAATGGCTTACCTTCTTTATAGGTTTAGCTTCATGTATTTACAGGCAATGGGTTACCTTCCATATAGGTTTTGGATGGCTATATATATAATTACCTTCTATATACATGTAGTTTTGAATGCCAGTGACTTGAGAGACCACGTCACACTCCAGCATATAACAGCTGCCACTCTGACATGGGATGTTCAGTTCATCTCAGTTCACTACATTCATACACCTTATTCTTTTATAAAATAACATGCACACACACAGGGACAAGGTCTGTACAACTCAAAGTTGCACAGACTCCCTCCCCATTACCAAGGTTTAGTTCAGTAAACATGGGGACAGGGCCTCCTATGATTTTTATTTGCAGGTACATGATCCCATACTTGGGACAGGTGTACCTGTAAGGCTGCAGGTGTACCTTGCAAATGTGGCACACCTCGTCATCTGGGACAGGTGGACCGCTTTTAGCTCAGCTGACTTGCTGCTCAGGCTGAGCTTTTAGGAGGCCGAGTCATTCCTTGTCCGTCCATTCACAATTTTGACTTCTCCAAAACCATCAGCCAGATTCACTTCAAACTTACTTGCAATGTACCTTGGGTGGGTCTCTACCAAGTTTGTTCCAATGGTCACACTCCATTGATTATTGGATTTTTTATTAATTTTTTTGTTCTTTTTTGGGGCAAATCTTAAAAAATCTTCTTTGCCGAAACCACTCACCCAATTGCTTTGATATTACAAAGGAACAAAGGAACACTTCTAGGGACTCCCAGTTCTTAATTGTTCACCAGGTAGTGCTGCAATTTTTTTTTCTATTTTTTATGATTTATTGTGTGTTTTTGCTATTTTCAATTTCTTGTCAAGAACCATCACCCAGATTAAGCTGAAGCTTGGTGCATATGTTCCTTGTGGAAAAGGGTGAAACAAAGTTGTTTGTTAAGTGGCAGTGTTGTGGATTATTGATTTTTAACAATTTTTTCAATTTGGGTACTTATTGGTAAAAGCACTTTTCCTATTGATAACTATATGCGAGTCAATGGGCATTCTAATGCTAATTCACATTTTTGACTTCTCCAAAACTGTCATCCATATTCACTTCAAACTTGGTAGCAATGTACCTTGGGTGGGTCTCTACCAAGTTTGTTCAAATGGTACGCTTCACTGATTTTGGATTTTTTATGAATTTTTTTGTGCTTTGTTTGGAAAATCTTCGAAAACTTTCTTCTCTAAATCCACTCACCAAATTGCTTTCATATCACACAGGAACACTCCTTGGGTATCCTTGCTCTTAGTTTGTTCACCAGGTGGCACTGCAATTTTGAGCTCAGCTAACATGCTTGTCAGGCTGACCTTTTAGGAGGCTCAGTCGTCTGTCTTAGAAATACTTCCAAATGTCATACGCACTCAGCTAAACCTCAACACAGGTCTATTCAGTTGCAAACTTGAATTTGTGGGACAAGCTTAGGTCAGCTGAGCACGGGCTGTTCACGCAGCCCTCTAGTTTCAACAACGTGTGCCAACCCAAGCTGGCACATGACTCCTGGGATCAATAAATGTTATTAATGTCCCACCATACAATACAAGATGTTACAAACCCTTATCACTTCTCGAGAAGTTGGCACTGCAGCCACTATATTTTAAGTTCCTGAAGAGCCCCACTTTGGTGGAACCAGTTGAACTTTTCACTCTGCACTTCACGGAGCCTTGCCTTTGTTTTGTATTTTTCATTATATGCAGGTTTGGCCTCATTTAAGGCAGTGGCTTACCTTGTAAATGGGTTTGGCCACACAGTATCAGAGCCATACGTCAATATGCTTTGAAAATCACATCCCATCAAAATTGACTTGAGCAATGGGCTACCTTCTTTTATATGGCTGACATTGGATAGAACATTTAGTGACTTACTTTGTGTGATAAACCTGGCATTGCATCAAACAATGGCTTACAATGGGCCTGACAGTCTGCATAAAGCAACATACAGCTCACCTTCAGTAATGGGCTTGACCTTGTATGGAGTGATAGCCTCCCTGGTGTACTTGGGGCAGCTGTTCTTGCTCCACTCCAGCACCATGCCCTCCACCACCATACTGACAGCGTCCACCGAGGCGCCCTGCTCTACCATCACCTCCACCCCGGTCACCTCCTTGTTGTAGACCATCACTACCTACAAGATGTACCCAATACCATGTGCTAGCATTCACCCTCAATGAAGCACCTGGCCACCATTTTATGAGGTGCAATTTCACTGTTAACACGTGTCTAACATTTTCCAAGTACAGTGGTACCTGCTGTATGTGGCCACCCTTTCTGCCAAGAAAAAGTGGCCACATACAGCAGGTGACCTGTCACCACAGGTAAATTTTACAAAGAAATTGACTCCTAAGTCTGAGCCTGGTCACCACATAAGCAATGTGGCTGCTCATGGCAGTGGTTGCATACAGCAGGTACCACTGTAAATTTTTACCTCCTACTGCCATGTTTGGCTCCCCAAAAAAGTTGTCACAGCAGCAGTCTTGTATGTTACACTTTTGTATCATAATTATAGATTTACACACTTGAACTCTCTCTCCCCTCCAAACACTATTAGTATGAAAACTTTGTTTCAGCCATATGGCAATTTGCCAAAAGTACATGCACAATTTTGTTTGCATACTGTACTGTACTTTATAAAAAATATAAACATTTCACATACTCAAACTTTATGGAGTGCAGTTGGAAATATTTATGCGAGATAAACTTATCCCTTAAATTGTTTTTTGATTGATTTGGTGTAAAGTTTATAGTCTTATGTGGGTGTATGTTGAATACAATTGCTTTGTGCTGCGCTGTAACTTAGTGGTGATTGGAAGCACTTTGTTTACCTCCATGGCACTTCGGAGTGAGGACATCTCTGTTTCATCTTTGACCCAGAACATGACCTTGCCTTTCGCATGAATGCCATAGAGCCTGGAGATAATCTCGTACACTGGCAGAGGATTGTCAGCAGCTGAATACAACTCCTCTTCCATGCTCTTTCTTGGGTTGGGCCGGTAGAGGTAGTCCACATGGGGGGCTGTATGCACAAATATGTAGTTTGGGTACTAACCATATTAACATGCAACAGTACATGTATATGACAGTAATCAGTAGTCAGGGCTATAAAAGCGTACATGACATTCAAAACTACCAGCCAAAAGATGACTCTACAGTTAGCAACTACACATTTTTGATATGCATGCATATAACAATATCCAGTACTAGTGGACAGTGATGCCATGATGGCACCTTTTATTTATGACCACCAGCCACAAGTTGTCATGTACATGTATGGCAGATAGTTTAATTACAAAGATCTACTTTGATTTTTGAACTAATTTCAACATTAATGAAAAACAATTATGATGAGAATTGTAGAGGAGACCAGTCAAGATAACATGCCCCATGTCACAATTAAGCTTTCCTTGATAAGAGCACAGCACCAAACCTTGTCAAGAAATGCCATTGACTCGGCCTTAATTCAAAGGAGAAAGGGTCAATGAAACAGTATATGAGATATGAGTGCCTTGCCAAAAATTCTGCTGGACAATAGTATATCCTTGGAGAGGCAGGATATATAGGGTGTGAGTGAGTGTTATAGGCAGCTCTGAATTATGATATTAACTCATTCCATACCAGTCCCTAATTTTTCTGTATATTTACCTAGATTTAAGACAACAATTGCATATTTAAATTCTTCATGAAAATAGCTTTCATTCAAGTACCAACATGCCTATAGTCTTAAGTCAGTGGTTGTGGCACTGCCTGTCACCATAGTATGGAATGGGTAAAGGATGCTAGATTCATGTTCATTGTAAAAAGACCTTTCATTCAAGTGCCAGCATGCATGTAGTTTCACAGAATATAATAGTCCAGGCAAACAACTTTCCTCATATGCTTTGGGTGCATTGCAGCCAAAGTACACCAAGGAAAGCTTTTCACTCAGTCCAAAATGTGGCACTAAAAGAGTTAAGAGTGAAAATACACTGGTGCATGGATGTGGCTTGATGTAACAGGATAATACTATACATGTAAACATCAACTTGTAAAAATATAGGAGGAGTCTCAGGCAAGATGCAACACTCCATGTATATGCATGATGACTACACACGCAGGAAGACCATTAACTGGTAAGTACATTAGATAATGTCAAGTCTAAGTGAAAGGGGGTGAACAAAAGCACTGTTCCATATTATATTGCCCTGTAGCCAGGATGTCCCACATACCCATCTGGGAGAAAACTGGAGTCTGTGCCGGACAGTGGCGGCCTGCCTCGTTGCAGGCATGATGCTTCAGTCCAATGTTGTCCCGAGCATAGAAGTTGGAGAGCACTGAGTCCATGTCGTTCATCAATGTAAAGGGAATCCAGTGTAGGAAGTTGTTACAGTGTTCCAGCTTGTCTTCCCACACCTCACCTGTGATGGCAGAAGGTAGATCATAATAATTTCATTAAATTTATAGCATTAAACTTGTTCTTATTACCACTTATATATTAACTCGCCAGTACTTTCAGACCTGTATCCACTATCGGGGCAACCTTCTCCATTGAGCTTTGTCTTTGACGCAGTGGGGTGCCTGGCACTCGGCCAATTGCTGACCCTTATTTGATTGCCTCAGGGCGACTTCTATGTCTGATACAAGATACTATTTCTGGGGCCTACAACTGGTCACTGTTTGTCATAGTATTTACATTTTTAGGTAATGCTCACTCTCGAAAAGTCCCATTATATATTGTACATTACATTCATTCGACAAAGTAACCTTCCCTTTACACTAATCACACATATATATTGGACGCTACCTCTTCAAAATACTGTAAATTGCTTTATTTTCGCGTGTATAAATTTTGACGGTTTTTGAATTTTTGACATTTCACTGTAGTTTTAATTTCACTGTTTTGGACACAATTCCCATTCAAACAATGTTAAAATACTATTTCAATGTGTTTTTATTTTCACGGTTTTGTGCCATCAGCGAAATAAGCGAAAATAAGAATACAGCGAAATTAAAGCAATTTACAGTATCCAATTGACATGGCTGCCATTGTGAAAATGTTGAGTTCCCCACCCAATGTCAATGGTTTGTGAATGAGCATTGGGATGAACTTGCCAAGTGGGGGTGGGAAGAGGGTTAAAATATATGAAACCAAAAATATATATTATGCAATTATTTCAGAGCATCAATAATGATATATATGCTGTAGCCGTGATTCACTTTGATATCCAAATCAAGTGAACTTTTGTGAGACTGTCCCGCAATCAATGCATTAATTGCGCAATGTTCAAAATGGCGCTCGAGCGTGCTGTATTGAATTTGGATTTGTAACTAACAATGATAACTGCTTCAGACACAACGGAGCAGGCACATTAAAGTTAAGATAGTAAGTCGTGTTTTAAAAGTACTTTAACAACCGTTTGCCCTGGTAACTCGCAGAATGAACACTTTGAACCGTGCTGAAAACACATGGCCATGATGACATGGGTAAAGAGGGTGGACCTGGAACATCTATGCATTCAATGACCCAAATAGGGCCATATCTGCAATAAAATATTGTGTATTCATCTGTGCAGTCAATTGTTTGTGCTAATAAGATGGTGGTGGATGGGCCTAAAACCACAATGTCGTCACATGGAGCTCCTACATAAGGTTTGAAACGAAGCTCACATCTGGACCACCATCCCGCTTTATGTTTGGCATGATTTCTCCATTTCTGTACACACCAAGAAGCTGTAACTCACCAGCTTACTCCAAAACTATTTTCTACAGGTATATCACACAGATAATCCAATGAAATCTACATATATCCACAGCAACACGCCTATAATTGTCGAAAATGTCCCACAAAATTCAATTCGGGCAAAAAATCTGACATTCCAGTGCCAAATTCAAACGGGTATCCCATCCTGAATCGAGTTCGTTCCGTGACACATGTCAACATGTTCTCAATTGTCAATCAGACCATATTCTTTGATCCACTTGCATTTTTATCCTGTATTCATTTCCGAAAACCGCGTGAAACCCAACCAAACTTGATTCCATCAGTGCTTCTCGAATGTAATCAAGTTTTTTAGCGGCCATACTTTTGACCGGACACAGACTGGTAGCCCAGCTGCTCACTAATTGGTTTCACGAATTTTCAGCCACTGAAGCTTGCCTTCAGCCCTTTGGGCAGTGTAGGTCACATTCTGGCCACTGAAAAATTTTACGGACATTTTTGGTCCGCTTGGGTCTCTGACTGAGTTTGTAGCACTGGCCTGGGTCGACCAGTATTTATTAGGGAAGGGCGACTTAAAGAAACTTTTGTTTTTGTTCCATTAATTTAGGGTTGGTCTGTTTTAGTAGGGTCTGTCAGGTTACCAGAACCACACGGTTACTTTTGTTAGGCCTTGGGTAACTTGAACATTTGTTGAAACATGTTGGAAATGTATGTTCTTTCCCCTTTTACACATTACCATTTTTGACGTCAGTTTAATTTGTTACCTGGGCACAGCCGGAGGCACTTGTCTGAACTATAAGTAAATTTAATGGACCAGTTATATCAATATGTGAAAGAATAGAATTGATTCATTTTAAGAAATATTTCTAGGGCATTCCAGCAGGGTAAGAATAAGAGATTCTGAAAAATTGCCACATAAAGCCTCCCTTTGAAAATATGGTATCCATTTACCAGTGAGACAGGTTCCACAAGCTCCAAGACATCCCTCCATGGCCTCTTTGAGCTCAGCTTCGTTCTTGTGTAAATGTAGTCTCTTGACTTCCTTCCACAACAGTTCCATCTGCAAACACCATAGAACATTCAGTACAGGACATCCTGACTCTATACAGTCCCAGAAATTACACTGTATTTTTCATCGTAAGTCACCTCATGCAAATAGCTTACTTTTCAATTTGTATTTTTAATATTTTAATTGCCCTGCAGTTTCATGAAGGTAGAATCGTGGTAAACTGACTTATTTTTGCAAATTTGCAAGCGACAAAAGTGGCAAATTAGTGTAAATGGCTTGTCCAGGCCTTTGTCTATGGGTTGATGAAAAAAAATTGTTTACACTTTTAGTATCAAGTTATATTCGGACAAGTGGATTTTGCATACAAGCAAGTGGATTTTGAAATCTACCTGTCCTGTGGACAAGCGATTTTTTCAAAAATTGTCGAGCCCTGTATTTGCCTGTGTGAGGTTGTATGAAACAAAGATGAAGAAGATAGCTTAGAGCTGAATTTCTCACTATAACCTTACTGACCTAGATGAAATGTTCAAGGTTCTGATACACATATGTATTCAGCTTCTTGAAGCTAAGTCAAAGTTCAGTAATGTTGTACCATGCACATAGCGTACATCATCTCTGCCTTACCCATTCACATGTTACCATAAGGTGGTACAGGTCATTTCCAATTATTGAAAGTGACACAGCGTAAAATTCATTGCAAATCAGAAAATGGCAGCAGCCCCTGCTAATGAACAACTTTGGCAGCACCTGGTGTTTTTTTTGTTTTTTTTTTTTTGTTTTTGTTTTTTGAGCAGAGGAAATCATACAAAAGACATGCTAAAAATCTGTTAAGAAAAACAGAAAGTGGCACCTGTTAAGCAAAGTTTAAACTTGAAGTCCCCAGAAGTGAACATGTGATTTTGAAGCAAGTGACCAAGTATATTCAGAGAATTTTGAAGGACTTTCCCAATTATGAACAAATTCATAACAAATCCCAGTCACTGAAGCATGACCATTTGAATAAACTTAGTAAAGACTCCCTGAGGTACACCATGACCAAGTTTCAGGAGAATCCATCCAATGTAAAATATTAACATTTTGAACCCTGGGATCCTGGGAGGTTACCATGGTTACACATACGTATTTGGCATATGTATATGTAAATTATGATTTGCTTCTGGAATTGACTTAAAACATATTATATAATATATATTTTTGCAATCCTCAGACTAGAAACAACATTATTATGTACATAATATAATTCATTATTTTCAATATTATGCAAGCTAATTAGCATAATTTGGTATTCAAAGTGGCTGCAATATAATTTTTGAAGAAAAAATTCATATTTTTGAAGAATTATTTTCATTTGGGGCTTCTAGTTTTCAAAAAATAAGTAAAAATATTAACGAGATAAGAACAAATAATAAAGGCAGAGGTCCTTAGCTACCTTTTCATATATATTATGTCACCAGTTGCATGTCATACACATGTATATCATAACTAGAAAAGATGATTTGCTGCATAGCAAATCAGTGTGTGTGTCTTCAAAGCATATTGGTATGGCAATGTACAACTATTCCATAACACAGGAGTAGAAGTTGGAATGGCATCTCTATCTATTACAGCTTTGAAGTTATTCAAGATTTAAAATTTCTAATGGTGCTATTTAGCTTAATTCAAATTGCTACAACTTTTGTTTTAGATTCATTACATGCGCAATGGTCAGGAACCCCCTAGTAGAAGTTAAACTGACATGAACATGAACCAAATTGGATGAAAATTTACCAAGTTATGGCAAGATGAAACTTTTAAAGGGCTTAACGACCTTGACCTTTGAGCTTTCAAGGTCACGTGTTCTTATAAAAATGTGCAGTGTTGCAGTACCTACAATTTGAGACTAACATGATTAGAATTGGATGGAAAATAGCCAAGTTGTGACTGGATGAAACTTTCAAAGGTTCAAATGACCTTGACCTTTGACCTTTAGAGGTCACACATGAATTCTCAAATATGCAGGGTTGCAATATCTACAATTTGAGCCCAACATGATCAAAATTAGATCAAAATTGACCAAGTTATGGCTAGGAAAGTGGCCTTTAACCTTGAAATGACCTTTGACCTTGAGATGACCTCTACCTGAAGTGAACCTTGACCTCAAAAATGACATTTTGGCTTAAAAGTGACCTTTGACCTTGACATGACCTTTGACCTTGACATGACCTTGACATTTGAGATGACCTTTACCTTGCTATGATCGAACTCCTATACACTCAGGACCACATCTACTATAGTATATAAGATATTGAAGATTTAAAATTTTAATTAGCCCTCATTTGCATAATTTTCAAAAGCGTGACCTCTCATTATAAAAAGGCCAGACTTTATCCATAGAAGTATAATTGTGCAAAGTTTGGAGTTTCTACATGTAGTACTTTTCAAATGAAATGTCGGACAAATTTGCCGGTAAAGAAAGAAAGAAAGAAGAAAGAAAGAAAGAAATAAAGAATTCCTAGAAAAACAGAAAAGTGTGCGTTGACACACACACTTTAATTATGACTCTGATAAACAACCTTAGGCATGCAAAGCTATATGTGCCATGTTGGATCAAGATTAAAAGCACATGACCTATGACCCCGTTTCAATGTCATTTGCCACCTGCTGCTATTTACCCACTGCTTAGGGCATAAAACAAGTAATACAATATAATTATCAACTAATTTAATTATTAGACCAAGACATATCATAACAATATATTTTGTGCTGTTCAGCTTTTATTATGTTAATAATATGCAAATTACATATGTGTGGGCAGAAATTTTGGTCTACCAGGTTCATAAGGTTAAATTGTTGACATATTAGGGACAACAGATGGAATCTCCCTATAAAAGGGACTGAAAAACTGTGGTTTTAATAGGGATATACTAGTCATTTAATTTAGGATTAAGAAAAATGAGACTGTAAATTGGTAGTCTTAAATTATAGAAATGGTCTCATAACAGGGATGGTCTTCATTGGAGATTGTACTGGATAACAGACAGGTTGCCTGCAAAGCAGACCAAGTTACGTGTTACTACACTTGGTCTGCCCTTCTTCGACAGGATTTTATTTATAGTAAGGGAACCAGTACTATATTCTGACCCTCCCCCTAGACTGAGACACCAATCAGGAAGTTCATCATTATCGCCTAGACCAGTAGCAGCCTCTGGTCCCTAGTGTACTGAAGCCTGTTACCACAGTAACCTTACTCAGCCAATTAGGAACTGAGTCACTTTTCCAACGCTAAAACAGTGACCTTGTCAAAGAAGGGCAGACCCCAGCGGAGTAGACAAAATACGCAGCTTGGGTCTGCTTTGGAGGCAAACAGACAGGCACCTTGTGATCTAAATTTTCTTGTGATTTAACATTCAGTAATTATCATGACAAGATATTAGTTTTTTATATTTTATTTATTGCCCTATGTATATTTGTCATTGCAGTATGTTTATTTGTATGTTTTGTGAATGCTCAGCCACTGAAAATAGCCATGTACTAAGGGTGTTACTGAGAATAAATAAAATTATCAATTATTATTTAGCCCTACATATGAGTGACAGAAGAAGATTGGAAGATCGAATGATAATGTCATCTCATGTCATGATGCACACTTTGACTGTTAATTGCCTTCAAAACAGCTGATGCTGGGGCACCCATTACTGTACAGGTATTTATACCCACCTCAGCAAAAACACAAAAATATGTTAAGCAGGCAACTGTAGGTATCAAATTTTGGAAATGTTAAAAACAAGTTTAATTAAAATGCAATCAGAGATTACTTGATCCATGCCCCCTCGCCTCATTTATAACCTTGTTAATCACAGGTCTCATTTTGGAAAGACTGTAGTCAATAAAAATAGGCTCTCACTGTGACCCAGATACTTGACCTAGTGACCTGATTTTATGCATGACACACTCTTATTTCCAGATATACAGGTGTGTAAAGTTTTATGATTCTTAGAATTACAGCCTGGACATGAAGTGTAATGTGGTTTTAAATGAATGTATCACCGTGACCCAGACATTTGACCCAGTGACCTAGTTTTGTTCATGATACACCTTTAGGTCAAGATATAGGTGTGTGGAGTTTCATGAAACAAAGTTAAATATAAAGGAATTATAGCCAGGACACAACTTTATAAGGATATGCCAATGCGACCCAGATACTTAACCCAGTGACCTACTTTTGGTACCTGACACACCCTTTTATCCAGATGCACCTGTGTGTAACGTTTCATTAATCTGCATTGAAGGACAACAGAATTACAGCCCAGACATGAAGTGTAATGTAGTTTTACATGGTTGTATCACCAGGACCCAGATACTTGACATAGTGACAAAGTTTTATTTCATGACATACTTTTAGATCAAGATGTGTGTCTGTGTGTGTGTGTGTGAAGTGTCATAAAATTAAGGTAAACAGTAAAGGAATTATAGCCCGAACACAGATTTTATAAGGATATGTCACTGTGACCCAGATACTTGACCTAGTGATCTAGTTTTGGTACATGACACATTTTTATGTCCAGATGCACCTGTGTGTAAAGTTTCACTAACCTAAGTTGAAGGACAACATAATTACAGCCCGGACATGAAGTGTAATGTAGTTTTACATGATGGTATCACTCTGGCCCAGATACTTGACGTAGTGATCTAGTTTTGTTTCATGACACACCTTTAGGTAAAGATAATAGATATATGTGTGCCTGAATTTTCATGAAACTAAATTAATTAGTAAATTAAAGGAATTATAGCCCGGACACAAATATACAAAAAAATGTGTCATTGTGACCCAGATACTTGACCTAGTGACCTACTTTTGATACATGACACACCCTTATGTCCAGATGCACTTGTGTCCAAAGTTTCATTAATCTAAGTTGAAGGACAAGCGAATTATAATCAGGATATGAATAGGTGACAGATGAAAAAAGCTATTTCTATAAGCCCCTCCTCCTCTGTTAGGAGGCACTTGAATCTGAAGTAAACAGAATTCTTACTCTCCTCTTTCTATGCTCCAGGGTGTCCACACAGAACTTGGTGTCCCTCCTGGGGACGCATTTCTCACTGCTGCCTGTGGTGGATGCAGCCGCATTGGCTACAGCTGGAGAAGATGTAGTAGGAGAATTCTGGGGGGTTGTGAAATTTTGGGAGGTTGAATTATCAGAGGTTGAATTCTGAGAGGGTGTGGTATACTGGGGGGTTGTGGTGGTTGGTGCAAGGGTTGTCCTCCGGGCCCTTTCCTCTCTCACTGCCAGTGAATGCACAAAGACATAATCAACACTCTGCTTCTGTGGAGGTACAGCACGGCGGCAAGCTTGTTCCAGATCATCAGGGTCAATGAATCTGTTCTCTGCAAAAAAAGTAAGTTTCAAAAATTGAACCTGTCAAGGTAACCCTTTTTTTTAAACTTTTCAAACATTGTGATACTGCAGCAAAGTAAGTCAAGACCTTTTTTTCTTTTCTTCATACAAAAATCAGTACCTATTTACAAATACAATATAATTCACACCTTTGCATATATTTATTTTTTCAAAGCTAAAAAATCTTTCTTAAATAGTTCAAGGCATACATATAGGTGGAATTTTTCATCTACACATTGTGAACAGAATGGCCCACCCAGATGCTTTTCAATTTGTATGATATACAAGATCTACACTATGCATTCTTTCCACCGCATTTGCAAACATTACACAATAAAATACATATTTGTGTATCCTCAATGTTATGTAATGCATTACCACAAATTAATGATCACGTGACACTGGACACCAAGAATATTACATCATTCCCTCTAATTTGTTAGGTACGCATGAGAATGCAAACATGGTCGCAGAGTATCAGACTCATCATACTTTCCACTTTGATTAAAGTTCGTGCATGTGTCACCATCACAGAATAGGACATCTAATCCTTTTATCACACATCTGCACATTAACTCATTCCATACCAGTCCCTGATTTTTCTGTATAGTTACTTAGATTTAAGACGACAATTGCATATTTAAACTCTTCATGAAGTGAGCTTTCTTTCAAGTACAAATATGCCTATAGTCTTAGGTCAGTGGTTCTGGCACTGCCTGGCAAGTCATGCTGCAGCTGCCACAAGTTGCATAGTTTGCCATGCCTTATATGAGCTTCTGCACTTACAGTCTGTTCAACTGTTTTTGATAATGTCCTTCAACTCTTTCACTGCCAACTGTGTCTACGGTCGAAGAAATTGAATGAACTTCTCTGAATTATCAATAGATGCTATATTAATATTTTTTTGTGTGTAAAAATGCCTTTCATTCAAGTTCCAACATGTCTATGGTCCAATAGAATATGATGGTCCAGGTCAACAGCTTTCCTTGGTGTGCTACGGCTGCAATGCAGCCATAGCGCACCGAGGATACCTGTTGACTCAGTTCAAAACTTGGCACTGAGAGAGTGATTTCAGTTAGAAACGGAAAGTTTGCAACACATAACTTAATTTTAGAATGCAGAAAATTAAGTTTCATTTTGCAACTTTCTGGGAATGGTGGAGATTTGTAGCCTAAATCTCTTAGATTGTCCTGCAAAGTACTTTTTAGTAACACACAGATTGCACTGCTTGACAGGTATACTTCCTCATCGAGCTTGTTTGTACACCTGCATGTCAGAACCTACCCACTCCAAGCACAAACTTCTGAGCCATGGCATCAGTGTACTGTTTGATGGTGGTGCCGGGAGGCAGAAGATCCTCACTCTCCACCCACACTTTGAATTCCTCCTGGATACCCACATAAACAGAATCATTGTACAAGCCCAGCCCCATAAACTGGTTATCCTCCTCAAAGAAGATTCCCGAACACTTCTGCACAATCACGTCAGCTAGGCGATGAATGTTGTATACTGTGCCATTGAAGTCTGATGCAAAGGTTTCCACCAGGCTGTCGTCATACTTGAGGTGCATGCCCTGGCCCAGGTTGAAGCTGTTAAAGCGGTGATCAAACAGAGGGTCCAGCTTTGCCTTTTGTTCTGACTCACTCATGTAGGCCTGTGACACTATCACCTTGACCACCTCTGCAAAATACACACAAAAGTGGTTGGCGTTCAGTATGTTTTAAGTATCAAATGGGACGGATATCCCCAGCACAAGTTTGACCCCTTTTTTGGTCCAAAATGGCCAAAAACCTATCTTCTGAGCTTGACCTGCAAGTTAATCCATGTGTTTACCATTCCATACCAGAGCGTAAAAGGCAACATGGAGCTTTAGATCGCGATCTGATCATAAGAAGCAATGTTTAATTCTCATCAATAGCAGGTAGGCCTATTTTGTATGAGAACTTCAGTACAGCCCATGATTTTTGGTCCGACCAAGCAGGCCTATAAGTTCCTTGCTTGCATTTATAGCATCAACTTCTTGTGCGATTGGTGAGGTTGGCCTGCCATTGGTGGGCAGTATTTGCATAGAGGTAATATTTTTGCATGCTAGCCAGCATGCTGGCCAAATTTGCACCGTGTGTTTGGTGGGCTAGCAATTAATGCTATTAGGCAGTTGCACAATGCGAATTGCCATTCATTATCTGTGGCACAGAAGGCAGTCCCAAGCACCCATTCCTGGCATCAAATTCCCATGTTGCTTGCTAAACAAAAAAAAAAAAAAAACTATGAAGCTAGGGGATAGTGAATTTTATGCAAATCAGCTGGAGAGCATGTTGAGCATGTTCATGCTCAGAGTGGGCAATGGCCACGTGCATTTGGTCATTGCATCCCATGGCACCGCATAGCATTGTGCCATTTGAACCCGGAAGTGAATTTGCACTTTGCCAGCATGTGCCATTGTTTTATTAATGACCACACTTAGCTCGATGTGAGCAATGCGGACCAAAAGTCATGGGCTGTACTGTAGGTAGCCTGATTTTTCAATGCAAAATCAAATATCTTCCTGTACATGACTTTAAAAGTATGCATGTGCTAACATGATCAAACACGACACAGGACTTTAGGTGACACTGGCAACGCTATTTTCCACTGAAATCATCCCATTTTAATTAGCATTTTCTCAAAACTGATGAACCGTTTTTACAAAATATGAAATATTGTAGAGCTAACTTAGGTTTCTTGTTTTGTTGTGCTTTGTGACATATTTTGGTTTTGCAGCTTACAAAAATGAAGAGCTGTCTGGTTTTGTGGCCTGTAGAAATGAAGAGCTGACTGTCTTCATGAGAGTAGGATACCACACTCCATTAAGATTTACCTATTGTGGTTGTATAAAAAAACGAAGATACACCTGCACACTACCTTGAGGTTTCATCACACAAATGTTCAAACTTATAAGCCAAATATTTAGCAAGAAAACCTGAAAAAAATGCACAAATTAGACCCATCTACCAAAGGAGCATTTTCTTTACCATATCATTCAACAGTGCTGGGCTTTCTTATATTAAATTTCTGCTCTTATCATGTTGGGATGGATCGATACAATTGATTTCTGTACTGTACACTTTGCCAGAAAATGTAATCTATATGATTCCATCTTAATTGCATTTTCTGGCAAAGTGAGACCTCATGATGACTGCCCAGTTCAACTGACAATAGGGGAAATTGAATGGAATTAATGAAAAACCTGTACCACATTTGGGTTTTATTTGAAGTATAAATGTATCAGCAAGATTTATTGGACTTATAGGCCTACTGCAACTTTTTTCAATTGTCTTATTAACGTTCAGTGGGATTACACTGTTTGTAAATTACTTCATCATCATTTTATTGCAATATTAAAAGAGTCCACCAACATAGCCCTGTTACTCACTAGCATAATGCTAGTCAAAATGATGCAAATGATGAGTTATCCCTTTAAAGGTTGTTCTTTAAGCTAATTTCCCCCTCACACTTAGCCTAAACTCAGTAAAATATTGTCTGCTTCAATGTTGTTGACCCACTTTAACAGTAATAAAAAACATGTTTAATGGCAAAGCAGATCACCAATAACAGACTGATAAAAGTGGACCACTTTTCAAGAAAGGGGTGTAACAGCCTCATTCTTAAAGCCTGGGACATCATTCCTTAAAGCTTGTGATGTCAGGCCATATCCTGTCAGTTACATTGCTTAGTCACTGAGCCTACTTGAAGCCCTTTCTTTTGGCTTTCCTGTTTGTGTTGACAAGCCTACAATAATTATATCAATAAGAAACTCCAGTAGCACAACGGTAGCCCACATGTCAATCCAGGGTGTTCAAAATGTTTTCAAGTACATGTAGGTGGCACTTGTGAAAAAGTAGGAAGTGCGAAGCACTGATTGGGGGGTGGGGTTGCAGGAGGGGGTTCACCCCCTCCCGTAGGGCCTTCCTGGAAAATTTTGAAAACGTAGCTGTTCAGGGGTGCAGTCTGGTACATTTCTTGGCCTAAAATGTGAGTGGCTGGTTTAGTGAACATCATGGTTTTGTAAGTGAAAAATTAAATGTGCCTGCAAAATATGCTTTTACATCACAAATATTGGGTGCACACCTCTTATTTAGTCTAGATCAGTCTGGATAAATAATCCAAACTGATGTGGACTATAGATTAAGACACACCAAAACTAGATCCTTCACTGTACTGATACTAGTATATTAATTTTTTTTTTTCTAAATGATTGACCATTTAACGAAGAACCAACTTTGCACAAATGTTTATTGTTGACTATTACGTTTGTTTTGAAATATTTGGAGAAATTAAAATTTTATCATTTTATTTCATTTCAAATGATAATTTACATTACAAGCATTTTAGCAGAAAATTTTTCTATGATTCAAATAAAATTCCAGAGATGCCACTGTCTTGTACATATTGTACCTGAAATGTGAACAAAACTAGAAAAGTGCTCGAAGGACACGAATGCTCCCACCTGTCATTGCCCCCATCAGCATTGGAAAGAATATGGCATGTAACTGGTGTAAGACCTCAAATACTTTTTGAGATACATGTGACACAAATGTGACAAGTCTAACATCAAATCAACATTTTCCCCAAGTTATTTAATGACAAGTTAACACGTACAAGATAATTAATCCAAGGGAGAAACAAAACCCCAGATGCACACTTTCATATATTGATAGATGTTTCCACAAAGTTGCATGGTTGAAGCTCAAATAACTTTTGAGATACATGTGACACAAATGTGACAAGTCTAACGTCAAATCAACATTTTCCCCAACAAAAACTTAATGCGCATGCGTCAGAGCTGAATGGTAGCGGCAATTTCAAGGTTGGTAAGAATCAAATATTTACGTGGATACACAGACTGAACCTCAAATCAAATGACACAGTCATTAATGTAAAGCAATAGAGACTGCATATAGACGAGTGTTCCGAAGAGTAACATAACAGAAATTTGGTTTTTTAACCAAATAGTACCCGTCATATTGGATACGCAGCCGGATCTGTATATGTATGGAGCCTTTGTATTGCCTTGTGTGTTTTTGACACTTTTTGACAATCAAAGTAACTATTGTCTCGGTGGAGCGAAATCAAAATGCCAAGATGTGTAGGGCTAATCAATGGCCCATGTCCCAATAACAAAAAGGACAGATCTGTAGAATGCTATGGAGACAACTTATGGCTATGTAAGAATTGCAAAGATGTAAGACACCCAAATCCAGGTAATGATGGAGATGAAGAAACCTGTCTGAAAAAAAAGGCAACATCAAGCCACGAAAATGCATGTCACGAACCTATTGGTTCCATGTCTAGTAATAACGATGGACAAAACACAGTGACTGTCGTGCCTGATAAGACTGATAAGAACAGCCAAGAGAGGAACGATCTCACATGTAATACACAAAATATCCTACTTCATCCTCTGCTTGCGTACATGCTATTTAGTTTACAGAGTGGCACAGCAGACAGTATAAAGAATGCTGTGCTTGGTCATTTCACCGCCAAAGACATTGCGGACACGAAAGATTCTTTATGGAATCATTGTGACTCATACATAGTCGGCGACAAGAAAGGCAGGAAAGACTCTACCGCTCGACCGAATGGTAGAATGGGTAGCGAGGCTAATGTTCAAGACATTTTGTCAGCATTCTCCAAATTGGAAAAAGCCAATAGTATGCCCATCATAGCCATTGATGCATTAAGCCTAGGAATCATACCCCGATCCCATCCCGAAGAATTGAACAATGTGTCGTTAGTTGATAGGCTTAATCAACTAGAAGCACGCTTGACTAACACACAGGAGTCGGTAGACCGAGTAATTTGCGAAAACATGCAGATTAAGGATAAACTCAACAATATCACTTCTGTTCGCCCTGATCGCACATATGCAAACGCAGTGTCACAAGGTAATAATGACCCTACGGGTTTGCCACCACAGGCAAGTGCAGCCGGACCAATAACTGACAACGTACTGATATCACAGCCCCCCTTGACTGCTGAACTGAATAATAACGGTAATGTCAGACCACGTGGCGGGCACAGAGGTAGGGCTTGCGGACGCGGTGCTTTTCGCGGGAGAGGGGTGTCAAGGGACCATTTCATAAATGATGCTCGCTCTGATCGCTCCCCCCTCTGTGACAGGGTCGCTTCGGAGAGCAATTAGTCAATCTTCCATTGATAGAAGCAATGCTAGTATCACCGGGGGTGATGCCATAGGATCTCGAATTTTTTTCCCGTCAGAACGCCCGAGGCAAACTGACGGAGATGGTTTCGCAATACCCGGATATGTCGCAAAAAAGCAACGTCAACGAGAGGCCAAAAGGCACAAAATCATTACCGGTCGAGTAGAGACCAGCAGTCGCTTCAAAGGTGCGCCCGAGCCCAATAGGGACCTTTTTATTTACAGAGTGGACAAGTCCACCACGACATGTGACCTCCGTCGGTATGTTCTTGACGCTGCCTTTGACGTGCGAGCCTTGGAATGTATATCCAACCCAAATGCAAAATTTAAGTCGTTTAAACTTTCTGTTCCCGCCTCCCAATTTCAAGATCTATTTGATGAAACTTTATGGCCGGCCAGAGTTAGAGTCAAAAAATATGTCCCTCCGAGACCTGAATCTGTAGAGGATCACCCATAATCATTTCACCATGTTGATATTGTACTGTACTCTGTCACTGTTAATTCTAATGATGACTACAACGCAGAACCTCTCAGTTGTAAGTTATAACTCACATGGCCACCGGACCGGCCGATTTGAATACATAAGGAAGTTAGCAAATGAGAACGATATTGTATTCATACAGGAGCATTGGTTGTTCAGCAAAGAAATTTGCACACTGGAGAGAGAAGTTCCTAACTGCCATATATCTCTAGTGTCTGGTATGAAAAATGACGATCTCCTCCAAGGGAGGCCATATGGAGGTTGTGCCATACTGTGGAAAAAAAGCTTAAAGTGCAAATGTTCCCCTGTGTCATTTAACTCGAGTCGAGTCTGTGCAATAATTATAGAAATGAACAACTATAAAATATTTTTCATTAATGTGTATATGCCATGTGAAAGTTCATCAGCAGGTGACTCATCACGAGAATTTGAAAGTGTATTAGATGAATTATCCACTAAGTTTCAAGAAATTAATATTGACAATGTAGTGGTCGGCGGTGATTTCAACACCGATTTTTCACGTGTGAGATCCATGAACACAGCGGTCCTCACCCCCTTCATAGAACTTGAGGACCTGAAATGTTTGTTGACACGGGATCCCAACCAGATTGACTTTACCTACGAAAGTAAGATAAATGGTGAAAGATCCATAATCGACCATATCTTTACTTCTGATAACATGTACAATTTAGTGACTAACTACAGTGTTCTTCATGACGCCATTAACATGTCCGATCATTCCGCGGTAAAACTGGAACTGGAAATTGCTCCCTCCCATATACGTATTGTTGCTGATGCCACTGTTTCCCACCCTCTGTGGCACTCGGCAACTAAAGAAAACATAGAAGCATACAAAATATCAGTGGGTAATAAGTTGGACAGCATCGTTATGCCATGGGAAGCTATACACTGTCATAACGTATTTTGTGAAAAACATACTGAAACCATTAAGCAGTATAATGACGACATTGTTGAAGCCTGTATTCAGGCTGGGACTAAAAATATACCACATTCATCCACATGTAAGTCCAAAACTGTTCCTGGATGGAACGAGCACGTTGAACAGTTTAAACAACAAGCTCTCTTCTGGCACTTCATATGGAAGTCAAATAATCGTCCACGTGAGGGAATTGTCGCCGAAATTAGACGCTCAACACGTGCCAGGTATCACCTCGCTATACAATCGGTTAAAAAAGATAAAGACAAATCATGTGCCCAATATCTTGCAGACACCATATCGAATAATCAAACGAGAGATTTTTGGAAGGAGATTAAGAAAATTAAGAATAGCAAACGTGTAGTTCCAACCTCCGTTGACGATGAATCTGATACCCAGAATATTGCCGACTGTTTTGCTGAAAAATATGATAGTCTATACAACTCAGTTTCTTTTGATGAGACCGAAATGCTAAATCTGAGAGAAAAGATAGATTCCCTAATTCAGAATAATAGTACCACAGATGATTGTTATGCTAACTCACTTCATGTGTCAGTTGACAAAGTTAAACTAGCCATGAGATCACTTAAGTAGGGAAAGCATGACGGAGACAGCGGTCATTACTCTGACCATATCATACATGGCAGTGACAACCTTTATGTGCATACTGCTCTTCTATTTAGCGCAATGATAACACACGGCTGTGCTCCAAGTGGTCTGCTAAATGTAATTCTGCATCCAATTCCTGAAAACAAAAGAAAATGTCTGAATGACTCTGAGAATTACAGAGGCATTGCCCTCGGCAGTGTTCTGGGGTAAACTCTTAGACTGGATTATTATAAATGACAATCCTGCTGTACTGGACACTTCCAATCTGCAATTTGGTTTCAAGCCGCAAAGTTCAACGACTCAGTGCACCTTTGTTGTGTCCGAAACTATAAACTATTATCAAAAGCACGGGTCTAGTGCTCACGTAATGTTTTTGGACGCCAGTAAAGCGTTTGACAAGGTTGAATATGTGAAATTGTTTACCCTATTGCTAGAAAAAGGTCTGAATCCCATCATATGTCGTCTGCTGCTTAATATGTATGTCGGTCAAAGTGTCAGGGTTAAATGGGGAAATACATTATCAAGACCTTTTGACTGCTCTAATGGCGTCAAACAAGGTGGAGTCCTTTCTCCCTTACTGTTTGGAGTATATATAGACGAATTGCTACTTAGGTTGAAAGAATCAGGCTTTGGATGCCATATCGGAAATACTTTTGTCGGTGCCGCAGCATATGCAGATGACATAGCTCTTTTAGCCCCAACTATCACTTCCATGTCAAAATTATTATCTATTTGTACATCCTACTCCAAGGAATATAAAGTACAATTCAATCCTGATAAATCAAAATATCTATCATTTGGATGTAACGGTATGTCAGATGAGGTTTCTTTAATGTTTGAGGGGGAAAATGTCCAGAATGTTAATTCTTTCAAACATCTTGGCAACATGATCGGCCCACAGGCTGCTGAAGAAAATATCCGTAATTATATACGTATGTTTAATGCCGAAGTTAATATATTGATGTCTCAATTCAAGCATGTGTATGCCACCACAAGATATAATTTATTCAAAACGTATTGTATGTCTCTGTACGGTTGTCAACTATGGGACTTTTCTGGTAGGGAGATAGATCTTTTTTATACCGCATGGAGAAAAGCAGTAAGACTATTATGGAAGCTTCCGTACAGATGTCACAATAACCTACTACACGTAATTTGTAAAGACCTAGACATCGAAGTTCAACTCCACAAGCGATTTCTCAAATTTTTCTATCAGTCATTTCACAGTAAAAACAGGATTGTGAGTACCCTGGCTAAACTGGCTGCTGGGGGAAGTGGTTCTACTGTCTGTAACTCTTTGAATTATATCCTTTCCAAATATGCTATCTCCAAAAATAGTTTCTTTTTGTATAATTTAAATGATTTAATGGTGACTCTTAAGCAACAGATGCCTCAGCCATCATCTGAAGTAAATGCTGCAGCAAAAATTATTCGTGAGGTCTGTGAAATAAGGGACGGAAGCTTGATAGCTAACTTATCGCAGGCCGAATGTCACGAAATCATTGAACATTTGTCAACTAACTGACCGCTCGTTCGCCGAGTTGTCATAATGACCGACTGAACTGTTTTGACATTATTGTCTAATGTGTGTGTTCTTTTTCCTTTTTCTTGTCATATAGTGTACTACTGCTTTAGTGTACGAATAAAGATATATAATAATAATAATAATGAATGATAAATTAAGACTGTATAATCAACCCAAGAGACAAACAAAACTCCAGGTGCACACCTTCATATATTGATAGAATATGTTTCCACAAAGTTTCATGGTTGTACCTCAAATGCTTTCGGAAATATGCACCACACAAATGTGACAATTTTAATGTCGGACAGACAAACGGACAGACAACAGCAAATCTATATGCCCCCCCCCCCCCCGTAGGAACATAATTACCTGAAACCTCTGTACCTTTCTTATTCATGAAATTTCAGCTGTTTTCATAAAATTGAGATATTTTTATAACCACAGATAGCACTACCCTGTTTCCGCAATCCCATGGGCACCATATATAATGTTCGATGATGGGCTCTCTTTGTCATGCATAACCTGGGTACCTTGCACTGTAAAAATTGCCTCAAACGGAACAACTCAAAATGATTTCATGAGGTCACAGGGACCAAAAGAAAGCAGAGAAAAAGAAAGAGTTATCAAGCATGAAAGAAAAGTAAATTAAGAAAGTGTTATGAAGAAAACAGGTGCAGAAGAAGGTAAGCAGAGAGAGAAAAAGAAAGGGAAATTAAAGAGAAGAAAGCAGAAAGGACAGACAGAAAAAGAAAGAGAAGAGATGCAGGGAGAAAAAAATTACGAAAAATGAAACAAGAATAATGAAAAAAAACAGAGAAAGAAAGGAGTGAAAGAATCATCCAGAAGAAAGAAAGAAAGAAAGAAAGAAAGAAAGAAAGAAAGAAAGAAAGAAAGAAAGAAAGAAAGAAAGAAAGAAAGAAAGAAAGAAAGAAAGAAAGTTCTGCTCCTGGGTGTACTGATAATACAGCAAGTGGTCCTATCCAACAAAGTTCGTTAAGAAAAACATACTATTAACTTGTAGAAAAATGGTAAATTTTCATAGGTAAGCCAAGACATTTAAAATATATTGGGTATATCATTATGTGAATTCAAAATAAATTTAATAGATTTGATTTACAATAAATACCAACTTAAATCACAATACTTGGAAGCCAAGGGCTATCACTGATAAGGTCTGGTATAAATATCAGAACAGTCTACAGTAGTCCCTCCTTTGAAAGACCACTCCTTTGGAAGACCACCTCCTTTGAGAGACCACAGTTGTCAGGTCTTTCTGTAGTACTTTTCATGTTATTTATACCTCCTTTGAGAGACCACCTGCTTTATGTGACCGCCTTTTGGGTGGCACTAGGGGCGGTCTCTCAAAGGAGGGACTACTGTACTGTCTTGCAAACATTTGCTGAAGTTTTACAATTGTGAAAATAATTTTCGACGTGTTTGTTATAAATCGGTGAAACAGTCAGAAACACTGACTCATCTTTGTCCATTTAGACAAAAAATAATGTAATGTTGGCTGACTGTGCTTTACCGACTGTGACATGGTTGTCTCCTTAGCCCTTTACCCACATCGTTGTCTGCTATAGTATCCTGAGTATAGCAAGAGTTATTTCCGCATGTTTACCAGGACAAGTTCCAAGTATTCTTTAACGTGATTGGCAACTTGGATCACATGGTATGAATGAGCCAATCAGTGCCCGCCACACAGAACAGCTCCGTCACAATTTTATTTCTGCCATTTGTGCAATCAGTGCTCTTTGGTGTTAACTTTGCCTATTTAACAATGATTGAAGGTGTTAATGGACATTTCTTTTTATGTGTGTTCTTTTTTTTCACTATGGGTAATGAAATTAAAGTTTTATTGTTAATATGGATCATGGACGCTGGGATTTTAAACAGAAGGAACTTAGCTAGGAATGGGGAAGGTTGCCAATGATCATTACATGGCCAATCACATGTGCTCTTAATTGTGAATTGTAAATTGCGACAACAGCAAAACATCGTAGTTACGGCAGTGACATTTGTTCTGTGGCAAAATCTGCCTATTCATCAGTGATAGATGAAGGGCCTTGCTGAACTTTTGCTTTGGTTAGGAAGTTGAAATGGGACAAATTAGGTACTTTCTGTGATTTTCTTGCTATGTGTTGCCACTCATAGAATACATAATTATGTACATTGTAAATGAGTCTCATTGGAACCTATTTATAGGGATCGGAGGTGCCAAATCAAAACGGAAACATAAACAAACAAGTGGGCAAAAAACAACTGACAGGGTTCAAGTTGCATATTTGAACTGATGATATCAAATCTTACATGTACCTGCCTGTATTTTTGTTTTCCTTTTTTTTCTTTTTAATTTTTTTAAGTGGCCGGAGCCAGCACTGACATACATGGTGGAATGCGCCAGGTGCCGGCTTATTTTGAACAACCTGTAATCAAGGAAATATAATAACAGTGGCTAAGCATTTGTTATGCTTGTTTACCACCAGATGGCAATAAGTAATCAGTAATAACTTTAATGATAATTATATTGATGAGATCACCATTACAGGTCCAGGTTAATTACCATATTTCCTTGGCAATGCCCAGGTTGGATGCTCAACCCGTGCAAGGGAGAGCTGTTGACTCAGTCATCAGCTGAGTCTCAATTCAAAAAAGAGAGTGTTAAAAATGATGCAACATACCTGTATTGTTGTACTTGTTCTCCTTGAACATGATAGCTTCATAACACTGTACCATCCGTGGATCCAGACGGAAGTATCGGAACTCCTCATCCACAGATTTGAACATGCCCAATGTTGCGTAACTTCCAAGCTTGAGGGAATCCTGGTGTGGAAAAATACTCTGTGTATCTTTTATAATAATATGAGAAAGGTTTGGCATTTATTTTCTGGAATATTACAAATTTTAACAACATGAGGAAACTTAAACTGTACGTTAACTCTGGGAGTAACCAGCTGTATCCAGCCTGTCATTTCCTTCTGCAATGAAACCTATATGTATGATAGTTGAACACTTTATAAACCTAAAAAGTGTTCAGATATTGCAGGTGTTTGTTTATTGGAGGGTTTTAATGGGTCCACACCATTGTAAAGAGGGGATGTTATATTTTTGGGCTGTCCATCCCTCCAATTATCTGTTGTTCCATCCAAGGTTCAGTCTGTCCTCTGTTTGTTTGTGAACATGGTCTCATTATACTTACTGGTCCCATAAAATTCAAATTTCCCTCATTTTTACCTTGACACCATCTCTTGACTTAAATACATTTTGGACACCTTATAATTAACCTCATTTAATTCAATTTGAGGTCACAGGAGCTGTGTGTGGGGAAACGTGGCCAATGATTCAATGCTTTACATTGAAGTGCCTCCAGTTACATGTAATACTCGTACACTGGTCACACTGTAATAAGCATGATAAGGCCCCTATAACATGTATAGCTCTCACCAAAAGCCATGCATATCTCATGTAAGGCTAGAGGCTCCAACCTAGCTCCTGTTGAAAATAGGAGATCTCCCTCCTGCAGGTACTGAAAAGTGATACAGCGAGCACTTCATGAAGGCGTGAAGCATATACAGCTGTAGCTAGGGGGGGGCATGCACCAAGGGCAAATTTGAAATTTCCCCCTTTATATTTCCTGCATTTTGAGCCAATTTTTAGGCATCATTAGAGACACTCTCAGTCAATGAAAATAATCACCCAGCACCTCTGACAGCTAACAAAATGAAGATGAAATAACAGTGCTTCTTTAATTTGCAAAAAGCAGGAGAGTGGTAGACTTTGTTAAAAGTAAAGAAAAAGCAGGAGATATCTCCCACTGAGGTGGAAGACATGAGGCCTCCATAAGACCACAGTGACTGTATTCAGTGTTCGTGCAAAATGTGTCCATTTCTACTGTACTCTATCAGAGTATACAAAAGTGGACACACAGTGTAGTTGTCATGATTCCAATACATTAAGTATACTTTTCCCTTGAAGTTCATAATAGTAAAAATGCCAATATGCCTAGTACATATGCATTTCAGTCTTTAAATTCAGTTAGAATGATCACAAAGTGTTTTCATGCAATAATTCAAGCATAAAGTGACAGTGTACGCACATGTACATGTATTTTGTATGACAGTAAAATGTCTTTTTTCATACCTTAAAAAAAAACACAATACATGCAGGTAATTTATCATGTATTTTTGTTGTTTGACAAATATAAAATCACTTTCTTATGGACCTTGTTTGTGTACGTCCACAAAAATGTAATCTTTTAATCTTTATATTGTTTCTTGAAAATTGCCTCTCAACTTGGTAAAAAAAAACCCCAAACTACTATAAAGACCATTGCGCTAAATGCATTGTACATGTATGAAAGTAAAATGTTTTCTTTTGTTAATTGGAAAATGTAACGCACTGCATTTCTCCAGGGGTAAACGAGAATTATTTTATTTTCTGAAGCTGTAGTTGTGGACCAGGCAATACCAGCATACCAACCTAATAAACCACAGATGTCATTTTCGGTAAATGGTAAACATGTAGGCCTACCCCTACCCTTAAACCTCCCTTTTTTACCAATAAGAAACAACATATGATTTGCACCTGGTTGTCACTGTCGAAGAGGGGCATCTGTTTTCTCTCAGTTGCTGAGAAGGCACTGTCCAGTTCGTAAGTCTCTTTCTCAGCATATGTTGGAACTACCGCCAGCAAACGCCCGCTACTGAAGTCCACTTCTTGTGCCTCATATTCTGCCTGTTTTTTGACTGCCACAAATATGTGTTTGGTTGGGGAAGCTACAATGAATGAAAACCTTAATTTCAACCATTGACACTTTGCCCCTTAAACCCAGGTCAAAAGCAACCTGGTGTCAGATTTTGTCTGTATGAGTGTTTTTACTAAGGTTTCTTGTAAACAAAGAACTTTAGCTGCTTCTCATGCAGTTTTTGATACCAATGCACTGGATTATCATAAAACAGATTTAATTCAGTCATAGTACGTAAATTTGTCAGGTGCAACATCTAATTGATTACAGTGGTACCTGCTATAAAGACCACCTCCAGTGAGACATGCATACCTTTAGAAGACCACCCTTTTATCACACTGGACTCTATTTGTTATACCTGTCTTTAAAGACCACTTGCATTATGAGACCACTTTCAGCTATGATAGAGGATAGTCCTAAATAGCAGGCACTACTGTACACTTCTGAATCCTAGTTTTAAAACTTAACATATTCCGAAGTATCAGAGCCCCTGTTGGCAGACATACATAATTAATTGCTGACCAAAAGCTATAACCATTTCACAAAAGTCATCTGTCATGATATGGGAATATTCATGTATACACCATGTATGGTTTAGCTCTCCATAATTCCAAAACAAACACCCTGTTAAAAAATCTATGGAAGGCTTTTTTAGCCACATGTGTTGGGAGTAATCCAGCATAAACAGATTAAAGTTTGGTTGAACCAGTAAGAAGTTATTTCCGCATTTGTAAAACCATGTTTCATTGAAATTCAAGATAAAAGAAATGGTTGTTTATACAACACTTAGCATAAAATGGTCATGCTGTTTGTTTATTCACATTCTGATGGTCATAACCTTTTCAAAAATGTATATTTTGCATATGTTTACATGAATACTTTTCGCTTTATTTGGCCAGAAAGGGGATTGTAGACTGATTTTACTGGGGCATGACCATTTCATCTTAACATTTGCAGTATTAAATAATATTTATTCTAAACAGATGATGATACCTTCTTATATCAAGCTTAATGTGTGCTTACAGATATGACTTTTTAAAACAGTCAATCACTTCCAACTTGAAGTTGTATTTTTTGCAAGTGTAACATGTTTTGTCTTGTTTGAAATAGAGATCTGCCGACACATATGGGGACTTTCCTGTCGCGTGGTAGTCGCCAAAACAGCCCTGCAGCTAATGTGAATGTCCCATATTATGAGTTATCAGGATTATCCTGGTAAAATCAATGACCAAAACACACACATTATTAATGAAAACAATAAATTAATGCAAACTTAAGATCATGATAAAAACATCTTCTTTTGGAAGTGTGAGAAAATTGCAAACAGAAGTGCAACAAAATCCACATTGCTTTCGGCATCAGGATTATATTTTTGTTTAACATCAGAATGGCCAGGCCCCCAGCCAGTAACCTCAGGCACCTTTTGGCCTGCTGTAAAATAGGCAACACACAATAAAGTATGTGGCCATATGGCCATTCCTAAAAAGAATGGTTCATGGCAGTTGCTATGTATGAATGGCAAGACGAACCTAGTTGTACAGTATGTTACAAAGTACTGTGTAAACACAGTCAGAATGAGCATACATTTAAAATGAACATAGTCGAGTCCAGCACATATTGCCAGTTTTGACAAGGTTTGCAATTGACCAGGGTTGGATGGATGCAAGTCTAACATGGCTGCCCTGCCCTCCTTGTGTAGAGATGTGGCGGGGTGGTCGCCATTCGGCTTTTTGTCATATGGCTCATCCCAAGCTGACAGAACCTTTAGCTCAGCTGCAAAGAAAGGAAGTGGTCAGATCAATAATATGCAAAGAAATATGTATAGCCACTTATACATATTATTATGAAGTAAAAATGAAAATGAAAATTATTCTGTTCGCATTGTGTAAGAGTTGATAACTATTCAATTGTCTTAAATACTACTACACTCTGTGTCATTTATTTGATCTCAGATTATTGACAATACATGAAGGCCTTAAATACTCACTTGATTTATATAACTTTTTTTTTTTTTTTTTTCTTGGGCATAAGACTAGAGTTATGCTCAACCTGTGGTCAATCATTACTCATTAGCCTCTGATGAGTCCAGTGAAGGACGAAACGCATCAGGCTTATTTGGCACACCGTGTATCTGTTCTTATCAACACTTGCCTAGTCTTCTCATTGCATGATTTATATACCTACTTTTAATAAACTAGTTATGAAACTTTCCTTTCTGTTTTCTTTAATTTTTGTGGATTTACTTGTTTACTCACTCATTCATAAGTTAGCTATTCACTAAAACTTCAAATTAATTTAATAAATGTATTTTTGGCACGTTATTATCTTACAGTTTTTATACCACAGTACATTACATTTAAGTTAAAAAAAATGACATAAAACTTAAAGTACCTCCTTGTATTATATTCCGCACTAACTTCTGGAGTGTCTGCAGTTTGGCATACAATCTGGGACTCATCATGCGATCAGCACACCTACACATAAAATACAGTAAGCACATCTGGAACATTCAAACACTATGATCAGCACACACCTGGTACATGTAAAGACTGCAATCAGCACACACCTGGTACATGAAAACAACACAAACAGCACATCTGGAACATGAAAACAACACAAACAGCACATCTGGAACATGTAAACATCACAATTAGCACCCATGAACATGTAAACAACACAATCAGCACACCCTGAACATGTAAACATCACAATCAGCACACCTGAACATGTAAACAACACAATCAGCACACCCTGAACATGTAAACATCACAATCAGCACACCTGGAACATGTAGACATCACAATCAGCCCACCTGGAACATGTAGACATCTTCACAATCAGCACACCCAGAACATATGGACAGCACAATCAGCACACCCAAACATGTAAACATCACAATCTGCACACCCAAAACATGTGGACATCACAATTAGCACACCCAGAACATGTAGACAGCACACCCAGAACGTGTATATTGGAAATGACACAATCAACACACCTAAAATATGCACAATTGGCACACTACAACAGCTATGTGTACACTCAGTTTTAAAACACAAAACATCATATCATCTGGCAGAATATTTGAGCAAAGAATAGAAATACAATGTACATCATGCTGAACTTGCATGGAGATAGATCAGAGGCCCAGCTATATGTATATGAGATCTGACAAGGCTAGACAAGAATTTTTTTCAGCAATTCCAATTTTGTTGGTGACAGCAGCTTTTAATGGTACACTGTGCATCTATCTTGCCACAATGTCACTTTCACAGACAGTGTGCATCAGAATATGGCATATTGATAAGACCATAAACATTTCAAAGATTTCATTCTATGCAAAATGTAAATGCTGATAACAATTTTGTCCAAAAATATAGATATTATACATCATAATAATCTAAATATATTTCCTCTAAATTTTTTTCAGAATTCAGATGGTAAACTTAATTACTTTCAAGTCAATTATGCATGTAAACTGTCCCTTTACATGTAGCAACTAGCATAAATACAGTACAAACTGTGAGAATATAATTAACTTTCCAGTAAAGAATGATCTTATGCTTCTCTCAGACCCAGTTTTTAAAGAAGCCACTACATTAGGGCTACCACGGTACATCACCTGCTGCCTAGAGCCTGGCCTTTGATACCTGCACTGCAGTCAACACACTGAACACCTTGCTTGCCACACCATGCTGCACGCATCCTGGCACTGTCAAACACAGTCCGCTGACTCGGAAACTGCATCAGCCTGATACATAAAATGTACATACATTTAGCTTTTTTCACCCTTTCATATCAGAAATATGTTTGTAAAATTCCTTAGCTTTTAACCCTATCCCCCTTAAATTAAAACTGAGTCAACAGCTTTCCTTGGCATGGGTTGGGCAACTCATGCCAAGGAAAGCTGTTGACCTGGCGCATGCGTGCCTCATAGGACTAATCTCCAATTCTCAGTCAAAATTGCTTTTCATCACTGTTGAAATTAGTTGAAAACGCTGAAACAAACGATATTTGACCACCAGCTGGTTTTGGCTGGTTTAAGGGGGAAAGGATTAAACTTTAAATAAAACAATTTTGCTTCGTGAGACCAGACAATGCATCCAGCTGTCACTGCTGTAATTCTCTTTCCTTCTTGCCGAGATGATTATGGGCATCTGTTGGTGTTAAAACACTGACTCGTATTTAAACAATATAGATCTGCAGTTGTCAAACATTAACTAATGTGTCATCCTTAGTCAGACAGTCCACAAGTGGTTAATGTGTCCCTTGCTAACAGCAAGTCTGGAAAAGTTTGATTTGTTTCGTGTCACTATCATGTGTCATCATTTGGTGCACAAATATCATAATATATTTGTATGTAATGTGTTATTTTTTCACATAACTGCAGTTTACTTTTTTGTGGGGGGGGGGGGCAGTGTCCAAGAAAAATTCAACATTAACAATAAAGGACATACCAGGTAATCAGAAGTTGGCTGGAAATGGATTTATATCATTTTAAAATGCTATAGGTTGAAACAGTATTTAAAGTCCCTGCAAGTTTGTATTTTTCAAACAAGTAAAACCACATATCCTATTGGAATGATGATTGATCAAGTTGAGGCTTCTGCAGAAGAAGTTGCCATTCAAATGAGATATAAAAATGGCTTGAAGATATTCCTGAGTAAGGTATCTAGGTAAGATGGTCCATTAAGACAGGTGGAATCCATTCATGGGACTGCAGTTCTCTCAAGACTGCTAGGGGCTACACTCTTACAATTCACGTTGGCTGATAGCCTAGTTCAAATGAAAATTACCTTTTGAAATCCTCTGTCGTATCACGGGTGACAATGGTGTCCAGCTTTCCCACCACTTTTTCAGGCTCAGTGACACCATCAGGGAATGTTTTCCCCTCAGCCAGAGGACTGTAGTTTACACATTTTGAGGTAAACTGTGGGTCTGTTGTCATGGAAATGGAGAGGAAGATATTAAGTGAATATTTTAACACATCAAATTATAACAGGTGCCTCTAACATTCCACAGGAGGGAAAAAAATTATCACAAATTATACACAAGCAATGCAATTGATGATGTTGGGCAAGAAAATTAAATTAATAGATTATTTTTCATAGATGATCATGATGTACCGAAAATAAATGAGGAAGAACAAAACCCATGTGAGGGAGAAATAACAGAATACAACTTATTAGCCACTTTGAAAAGTTGCCAAAAATGGGAACTCACCAGGCTCAGATGGTTATCTGATCAGCCATCTGAATTTTTTAACTCTTTTTTGATCAAGTTACTGGTACACAAGAAGCAATAAGAAACAGATTGTAAGAAAAGCGCAACATAACTTTGAAAAAAAAATGAATGATTTGAATGATTTGATACAATTTATAAAGCTTCTATCTCGTGCATATATTAGCTTTTTTCACCCTTTCATATCAGAAATATGTTTGTAAAATTCCTTAGCTTTAAATTTGTCTAAATGCAGAATATTATCCACAGATAAGTGCTGTTTTTGCTAAAACTGAAATTGAAACAATTGAACATTTATTTTGGGACTGTAATATGCATGTATAACAAATGATTTCTAGAATCAGCTTTTTCAAAGATGCTCACTGAACATGGTGCAAATAAGTCAGTTCTTGGCAGCAGAAGTACTTCTAGGAAAACCTACTATGAAACCTGTATTAAATCTTATTTTTCTGCTTGGAAAGTAATACATATATAGTTGTAAATATAAGGATATCTTACCATATGTGCATATTTTAGCATTTTTGTTAATCAAATTAGGATAACAGAGGGATATATTGCTACAAGAAAAGGTAAACTTAATTTACGTAACAAGAAGTGGATGCATTTTCATTTTGACACAACATAGTCCTATATGATATATACATGTATTTTGTACCTTTTTGTGTACTTCACATATCTGTATGAACCAACACATTTTGACTGTAGTTTGCAAACTACCACATCATATGTTTTATCGAAAACGTTATAATTTTTCATCCATTTATACAGTTTGCAAGAGGGTCTCAAATATATCTCAATGATTTGAAGTTTTTGTGTAGTACCTTAAATTTACATATTTGTAACTGTAAGGAAATACAAATTTTGTTTTGAAAAAAAATTAAGACAGCAAGATAAAAGCAATATTTTTACACCACTTGAAAGAATAAATGGAAAACCCATGCCCCAAAATGCATACATTAAGTTTTGTAATTCCTCTTTTCCCCTTAAAAAATCTGACTGTAAAGCATACATGACTTCACCTCATAATACTGTAAATTGCTTAAATTTTGCTGTATTCTCATTTCTGCTTATTTTGCTGATGGCACAAAAATGTGAAAATAAAAACACAGTGAAACAGATTGCTTGAATATAACTTATGTCCAAATAGTGAAGCTAAAACTACTGTAACAGTTAAATGTTAAAAGTACAAAACACGTGAAAATTTGAACAGACGAAAATAAATCACTTTCCAGACCTGCGGATAGTAGCATATTTTGTGTGTTTGTGTGTGTTTACTGTTTTTTCTTTTTCTTTTCTTTTTTTTTTAATGTTGAATATGTAAATTCAAAACTATTCTGCACATATATGCCATTCTGACTTGACATCCTAAGTTTGTCAATCATCAATTTTGTCCACAGTTTAGCACTCAGATGCCACTAAAGCTTGAATCTGAACAGTGTGTTGCCCTATTGCAACAATGGCACCAAATAAAACAGCAAAACCTCCCTGGCCAAAAACACCATATAGCTGAACACCTCTTTCAGCTGAAAACTTTTTCATTGCCCCAGTTTTCTTTCCAATTTAATACTGTATGGACCTCTCTATGCCAACCACCTATAAGCTGGACATTTTTCTTCAGTCTTCTGGGAATTTAGCCCAAGAAGGTTTTATTGTACAAGTATTTTCCATTCATCACACTACAATGACCAGGTTAAGCTTCTGTCATGCATAACTTTATTGCTTATATAATATATGAAATACAACACCCTAACACAGACAAGCATTTACACTGTAAGTGTATACACAATGGACGGGCAACCAGGAAGTAATGTGTGAGCTGCCCAGTTTTTCCCCAAAACACCAGCATAAGATGAAAAAACATTATGTGCACATGCTGAATTTGCCTTACACATAAAGGAACTTGTTTTCATGACTAATCCTGACATGCTTATGTCAAAACTTGCTGAAAGCAAATTTGTAATTGGTTCTTACATGAAAGACCCCAGTTTGGCCTGGTGGGCAATTATATACATGTATGGGATATGCAGGGACTGTAAGCCATATAGAGTTGAACACACGCTGCGGGTACACACATGTACGCCTACCATTGGATCCCTTCAATCCTTTAAAATGTATGCATGACAAAGTGAAAGTAGAAGTCCCCATTAAGACATGTGCATGTATATCATGTTAGTACCAGGCACACATTTACAGGATCTGCCAACTACAGCCACTTCCTGAATATATAAGGCTGCGGTGAACCAAATTTTGCATGGGTCAGTAATTTGAATACATGCAGAAATGTATAAATTTGCTCAATAAGCATCCAGAATGGATAGTGGGAACAGACCCATATGTGCTATTCTCCCAACATGTAAATCAAAATGTTGATCAATATCTGGGTCACAATCAACATTTCAATGGAAATAATATTGGGTGGAAGGTGGAGAGTCGAGGGTCAAGTCTATAACCCCACCCTGGGGCTGGAATGTATGTAAGAGGCTTCTGAGTGGCCTGAAGCTGACATACTGTCATTTGTGCAACTGGTCTTTCGCTTTTAATCTGCTTCAGAAAACAACGACACATATATAAAAATCATAGATTTCTAGATAAGGGTCCAAATGGAAAGTATCTTACAAAACTAAATCTGTTTAAATGAAGTGATACAAGTGTTCAAGAAAAGAAGTAAAATTTCAACATTTGAATCTTAAATGAAATTAGCTCCAGCACATTTAATGTATAATACATGTAAATCAAAGATTTTGATGCTGGTGAACAGCTGTACAGTGTATATACATGTATATATTCCAAAATTTGTTTTCCTTTTTTTCTTATTACATGTAGAATGTACTTTTTAGAGCAACAGCATTTCACAATGTAAGTTTACACAAGAAAGGAAGAAAAGAGAGATTCTCATGAATTGAACATATCTTATCAATATATTTTTTTTTATCTTGACAATAGAAATGAAAAAAAAAAATCCAATGAAACTTTAAGAATGCACATATAAGTCTTTTTTTCTTTTCTTTTCTTTTCCTTTTTGTTTTTTTTTTTTGCTCCAAAGTTATTTTTATAGCATTCCACTTGTACAAGCTTATCCAAATGTAAATTCTTCTTTAAAAAATTCAAATATTAATTTAACTTTCAATGCATACACATATATAAATGTACATCCAATATCTTCTGCATGTTGTCTCAATTTTCAGGAAATGTAATATAGTTTTATCAGTGTTTTCCCCAAGATAATGATCGATGAAGACAAATAATGAAACCTTCCTTGGGTCACCATGCACCATTCTCACATACAGGACTTTGCTGCTAGAATATCAGACTTCATGGTGTTCAAACGGTACCTGGGCTTACAGATTTGGGTTTGTTAGGTTTCTCTTTATATTAGACGTGTCACTACCTCTGGCCAATATACTTCCACATTGTGTGCTTGCAACTATTAAGCTTTCCAAGAAACAGCGATTTTTGTTTTCGGTGAACATGTATTGGTGAATGACTGCATGTCAAGCCTCTTAGGTCTTTCAGTCAACTGAATTAATACAGATCAATAAAAAAAAAATAATCATGTGGGCCTAACACACAGGACTGCCTGCTGCATGCTTGCAGTGGCTGCAAAGGCATTCATCTGATATATATATATATATATATATATATATATATATATATATATATATATATATATATATATATATATATATATGATATGATATGATATGATATGATATGATTCGATATGATATGATATGATATGATATGATATGATATGATATAATATAATATAATATAGGGGGATTCTGGTAGGCTAATCAGATGTAAGAACATGCATACCTTCTGTTCTGTGATACTGGTGCACACCCATTTGCCATGGTCTGGTGTGCACATATTAAGCATGACAATAATAACAGTCAAATTCAAAACCAGTTTTGAGGTTGGAGGAGACACAGATTTTATCAAATAGATTTTTGAAATTTAACCGCTTGTGGCTGTATGTAGGCCATACACTGTATATACATGTGACAACAGTTTCAATTGGTGTTTGTCTGTAAACTTGCAAGGACACAACGCTCTGCAGAGGACACGCCGGTTCACAGTGTGATTATCCATGCTTAAGCAGGGATTCTTACCAAATTGATAAAGGTTTTATGCTTTTAAGATGAGCCTGTCACTTCAGATGTTTATGGACACCTTCATTTACCATTCTCATAATTGTCACATGCATAATCTATATCTATGTGAACATATTCACACAGATTTCACTGCATACATCCCACATACAAATTTACATTTACATGTAAAGTCAGTAAACACTTAACTTACAAAATCCAAGGTCTCAAGGAATGTGGACATTTAAATGAATTTCAGCTGGATTAATTAAGAGAAAAACCAATTACAAAAGTACAGATTGAGTGACTTACAGAGCAGCAACATCTAAAAATTTACAAAGCAACCTTATACTGCAATTGCACTCAGTCTGGTTATCCTGTCCTCTTGTCCTCAGGCCTTTCAAAAAGCTGCTATTCCAGCTTATATTAGGGCCATGTTCCAGTGATAATATATTTTTTTGACCATCATGTCATCTGCTTTTTCCCAACTGAAGGCATTCTAATTTTGGTCTAAAAATCTCCAATTTCAAGGGTATTGCATGCATATAAAAGCCTGGTTTGCATTGGTAGGCATTAAGGACAATCTATGAGAAGGAAAATTGTTATTACTTGTCACACTCTGGATCCTGTCCGCATGGGATTATCCAGTTCTGAAATGATCATGATGATGACTATCTAACTGTCTTGTACATACCAAATGCTTCATCCATCTTTTTAAGGCTCCAAGTTTTAAAAGTGTTGTCATCCATGCTAGATCCGTTGGACTTGAAGTACGGCTCTGTCTCTTTCTTGCCACGCATATGTATGTGAAGGCTATAGGCTGTGATGATGAGCCCTATGTCTCGTTGTTCAGCCTGCAGTGAATGCAAACCATCTAAAGCCCATACAAACTTTATGTGATTTGTGCCATACATTTTTGCTGTAAAATATCCAAGCTGGGTTAACAAGGAATGGGAAGCTGTCATATTTCCTACATGTACAGCCATTATCCTTTGCATCAGTACAAACATGCACATTTGAAAAGTTTTGGGGGTTAAACATATTTCATTGTAAAGAAAACATTGAAAACAGACACTGTCCATATAAATTCCTTTTACAACTGTTTGTTTTTTAATGACAAACTGGATAAGTGGTCCAGTGTTGCACTCAGCATACGTATTAATATTTAGACAAAGAACTGAACACAGGCAATGTTGCATGATCATGAAAAGTGAGTTTAGCAGTGGCAAGTTAATTGCCCATTTCTCTTGAATATCTGGTGACGTCATCATACAGCACTCATTTTTTTCACTATCTCTTTTTTTTATATTGCTGGTATTTTACAGAATAGAAAGCCATCATGAAGCCCAAAGTGCAGTGAAGGGGCCAAAATAATCAAAATTTATAGTTTTGGGCTCCATCTTGATCCAGGAGAAGGCTACATGAAATGACTGACACTAACCGCAAACAAGGGTGGACAATGTATAAGTGCTGCCTTTGCTATGTCCTGTACGTGTGCTCCAGTCCTGAAGGCGACAGTGGCCCCACATCCACTGCGGGCATACTGATCCTCCAAGCTATTACCTGCTTCACCAGCAGTCTTGAAGCCACTCGTTACTTTTAAACCCTAAAAAAATAAATAAATAAATAATCGTGATAAAATGTTGTTTTTTTTTAAATTTAAAACAAATAAATAAAATACAATTTTTGTGAATATGCATGTCACACCATAAACCCATGCTTTAAGACCAACTGCCAAGACACTTCCATGAACTTAATCTACTGATGGCGGAAAGCTTATTGAAGCAGCTGGTATTATACATTTTGTACTTCAGCAGTAATGAGACAATGCCATATGCATTCATTTTTTGTTACAATATGAAATAAAAGCTAAAACAACAAAATCAGAGGTCTCTAATCTCTGAGGTACGAATTAATGTCTTTTGATATATCATCAGAACCCAAAACTAAAGCATGCTGTGTGGGCTGAAATCCTCTGAACTGTACTTTTCATTTAGTTATTTTCAAGTATTGATCTGTATTTAAGTCTTACAAGTACATATAGCATGATTCGGATCATTCCTCCACACTGGGACCATATGCATCACTTGATTACATTTTGGGTTTAAGATCATCACATGAAAAATAAAATTCATGAGGGAGCTAATTTTTGCTATGGGAGATCAGACTTTGTATCTGACTTAATATGTACAAAAATACATGGTCCTTGTACAAGTGCCATTTTTTATAACAATACAAGCATTCAATAATCTAACATGATCTTATGTGATGGAATATGCAAAATAAGTACATAAACAGTACATGTATTTAAAATCATAAACTTTTTTAGTTAAACCTTGTAACTAAGAATTTGTTCTTTTACTCCATACTCTCTAACATGTGAAGCAATTTGTAAACATAGTGATACATTACAACCATGCACTGTTTAGATTTATGATACAATCTAACCCTGAAACCATATACATGTAAAACACGCATGTACTTAAACAAAACATGTTAGTAAAACATAGATGAACCCTATCGTCATTATGTTCAACCTCATTGCCCTGTTGACAGTACTAAATGAGGCACTCATGACCTTGGGAAGTGGATGTAGAAACCAAATTCACTAAAGTGGCCTTATGAGCTTGCAAATTAGGTCAAGGTCAACCTTCTTTAAAGCTGATCTAGTCCCAATAGAAGACTATAAAGATGTACAAAATAAAAGCTCTGGCTTAAAAAATACTGCAGTTATAAAGCGGGAACCAAATTCAGTAATGTGGCTCTGTGACCTTGGGAATTGACTGAAGGTCACCCATTTCAGACCTTGACATACCTTTTATATAGAAGGCTATATTCTTCTGCAACATGAAAGCCTAGCTGTGGATAAGGACAATAATCCTGTCCAGTATACAAGTCCTACCATAAACATTTTTCTAGTTATTGTGTGGAAACCAAAACTTATTACAGTACCTCTGTGACCTTGGAAATAAGGTCAAGGTCAACCACCCTCACACTTTACCTAGCCCTTATACTGAAGTATATACCTGGGCATTATCTAAGTCTTAACTCAAAAAGTTCTTCATTTATGGTGTGGTAACCAAAGTCTCTGTTCAGTGACTGACCAACACGAGCAAAGATATATGCCCTGCCTTCTTCGAAGGGGGGCATAATAATGCAATGGTTTATCCAGGATCAAGATCAGTGCAAATCATATTTCAGAAGATAGTTCAGAACTCCTTCATACAAATTAAGGCAAATAATATGAAGCAAGAAGGAAATATCTGCAGATAAGAATAGAGCACACGAAGATTACAGCAAAGAGTCACTGAGTGAAGGTGCACCGCAGGTGAAGTACTTGAGACCCAAGATTTTTTTATCAGGGTGTGCATGCATCTGAAACCATCTAAAACCTACAGGTGTATACCCTTCATTGGCCACTTTTCACAAAATCAGTACCAAACCTTGTCTGGTGATTATTTACCAAAGAAAGTAAAAATTACTGATCGAAACTGATCTCAAAAGTGCCATCATCAAATTTAGTCCTGCATTGATTAATCAGTGTTAATTAAGGAAATTTGGTGTGATTTTGGGTCATCTGGAGCAAAATTCACTACTTTGAAGGAATTTTGAATAAACTGTTAGACTTCTGCTAAGGAATCATTAGGCTGAAACAGATGCATGGCATTGAAAGTGGCATATGACGACTGTGGACACCAATGGAATACATACCCCACCCATCCCCCAGGATAGACAGACAGACAGACAGACACACACATCTGCTGTTCAAAGCCACCTCTTTTGACAACCAGAAGCTGGTGGTCTCCTTCAGCAGGTGGTCTTAATAAGTAATGTGAGGAACAAACAGACTCCAAAGGCCTGAGCCTAAGGGTGTTGTTAAAAAAAATCCATGTCCATCACATGGAGTGTTTTTATAGCAGGTACCAATTCTCCACTTTCCTTGTTGCCCTGAGTGGACACAATGTTCATTTGTTTCACTTTTTCCCTGCCACAAACAAGGAAGTAAGACACTTTTTCTAGGACTAGGATTAACCAACAGACCAATCAGCCCTTACAGATTAATCAATTTTTCGATTTCATGACCACACTGACATGTCCTTTTGGCCCAGATTCAGCTGTTAACTGACAATGAAAACCATTCCATCTTTCCATTACACCCCTGGTTTGTTCACCTAGGTTAAACAGTTCCAATATCCCACCCAATACATAGTATGTACTTTTTTTTTTTAAGAACATGACATGTGAATTGCTCGTGTCTGAAAGCAGTCGCCTGTGTAGATCATGACCTGGGTCTGTGACTCAACGATGTCCAGTCCAATTACAGTATATTTGCCATTTCTAACTCTTTCTGCTCAAATTGCCCTAACACACCCAGATGTAAAATGCCCATGCACTTCAACTTTTTGTAGGGCACATTAAAAAAGTCTCCATTTTCTAACTGCATCCCACGCAGGCCAATGAAAGCTGTTGATCTTCCATTTGAAATGCAATGTCCTAACAGGTCTCACCTACACATCTCACTCTAACTATTTCACATAATTAAGACTATTCATGTAGATATGATATTTTAAGTCTGGGTGTTTTGAGGTAATTTCAGTGAATAGGGTTAAGGACCCTTCAGAGATACATGTATTTCCATGGCTTGACAAGAAGGCACTTTCATCATGTTTACATGAAGATCAATCATCACCTCAGCATTAAGACCGTCACGGGAAGACTGCCTAAATTTTGAAGTAAAGTTTGGACAATGTTAACTGTAAAAATGTGACGGTGGTAAAACATGTGAATGTGAACAGCACATTAAAAAAGAAGCATTCAATATTTTGTACATGTGATTACATAATTTGCAAAATTAGATACGGAAGAAAAAGATAAAATGAAAAATTATCAAAATTATGTATGGTACACAAAATGTATAGTAGACACACAATAAACATGTATATATTATATAACATATACATATATATACACACACACACACACACATATATATATATATATATATATATATATATATATATATATATAGACACACATATATGTTTATATCCATACTTACAATTTTATCCTCACCATCCAAGTGGGACCTCATTTTCTGTAGGCACGTCATGAAGACAGGATGTGCTCGGAAGTATTTGGACTTTTCTGATTTAAAATTTTTCACCCCATAATTGAGGCTGAGTTTTTTCTCGCCGTCTACGTCTGCATTGAATAGGTAGCTCCCTGTAATACAAGAATACAACAACTTATTAATCCCTATTCAGTCATGCTACTCATGGGATTTATACAAGTCTATGGAAAGTGCTTGCATCCTAATATATAATACAACTGGGTTTTTTGGGGGGTACTTCCACCATGTGAAAGAAAACCCTTCTGATTGTCTTTTTTTCTTTTTTTTGCATAACATGTATTGTGTTTTCCCCTGAATTTTGATAACTACACTGTATGTGTGTATGTTTGCATTTACGTATGTTAATTTGTGTGTGCATGTAATGTTTCATTCCTGACTATATGATATTACTTCTCCAGTTCATGCACTGTCCATGACCCTATTTGGGACTGTTATAGCTATCCAAAAAACATTAAAAACCAACAAATGAACCAGCCGACCAACCAACCAAATAGTAAAAGAAGCTGTCATACTAGATGTCATTTCACTCAAAGGTCAAAAAGGCAAATATACATTCCAGGAAACAGAAAAAAAAATGCTGAAGACTACATTGTTCCTCTTGGCCACCATCACATTCCAGAACAGAAAAATAGAAACAACTAGGCCTGAAGATAGACCATGCATGCATTTGAAACTAACCTTTGTAACACGCCAGGCTAGCAGCTAGCTAAATTAGCTGCAGCCAGCAGTCTTCAAAACAATAAACTTGCCCCATGGACTACATGTAGTACTTGTTGGCTCATACTAGCCCAGGCCTAGCTGTTTTTACTAGTCCTAGCCTGGAGGTTAGTGTTAATTTCAACCCTGTTAAGCTAGTGCCCTTCATAAGTTTTGTATCACAATAATATTTTAACCATACCTGAATTTCAAGTTTGTTAACTGTTAATTTCTGTTGCATTGGTGCCTACTTTTGGTGATCAATGTTTTTTTTTCTTAATTTTGTATTTTTCAGTGCACCTATGAAATCTGCATGATTCTGCAAATAACTTAATATAATATGCATGCATCCAGAAATATATATTTTGAATGTGAACATCCTGGATTGTGTCTTCTCATTACTGTCCATTGTAATTTGCCACTTTGTAGTTGAGGAAAAGTTGCTACACTGGTATGCTGAAACACTCAAGCTTCTCACCATGAATATGCATGCAAGATTGAAAGTTAATTCATACAAATTCCAGCATCTTATTAACTGCAATAGTAACCACATGCAGTTACACTTTATTCAAGATTTATACATTCCAATGAAAACACACACCATCCTTAGCCCCCAGAATTTTGTGCGTTGTTCACCAGAATACAAGTACATGTACACATAAACTTGCAACTTCTGACTCCAGGTGACTACAACATCATGCACAGCAAACCTATGGCTAAGTGGTTACTCCTGAATGTACGTATTATAGACCATATAGACCAATGTCTGCATAAGTCATCTCCACATTACTCTTAACTACAGCTGCTTTTAGTGCATATTATTCACAAAAGTTACCCACAAAGCTTTGATAATAATGTATTTAGAAGAAGAACATAGAAAATGAATTCCCTCTCTTTCAGATCTGGGGACATAATTCCACTACAGAACTTCAGACACGATAGTTCTTTTGTTGTTATTTTTTATGTGTTCATTTTTTTTTCTGTGAATTTAATTTTCCTTTGGGACAGCAAGTAGTTCTTTATACATAATGCCCAAGTTTCAGCACACTAACATACATGGTTACCTTCAAGTTCCATTCACATGTTGAACTCAGCTTCATCCTGCTTAATTGTTATGATGCAGAGATGTTAATTTAACCCTTCCTCCATCACATTAAGAATGAGAGAACAGCTGTTCTTGATAAAGTTTAGGTGATAACCAACTGACCCACACCAAGGAAAGCTGCTGATCTGAGGTATATGGCATACTAATACAGATACAGTTTCATCATCAATATTCATTTACATTGTGGTTCATTGATGTCTAAATGATCCACAAAATATTGCTACAGAAAACATCCATCCGCTATAGCCAGTGGTAGTTGGTTTAAGGGGTTTAGGGATATGCTCTAAAAAAAAAAAAATGTTCTTCTTCCACCCATTTAGCCTGTAGAGTGAGTCATTTGTATTGCTACATAACATTCTTTATTTTTATCCCTCAGGCAGAAATCTGGTCTTTTAATTACTAAGTGGGCAACTAATAGTTTTTCTTCTTGCCTGCAAATGTTTATATATTGTTGACTGCAGCACATTTTGTAGGGGTGGGGTTGGGGTGGGGGGGGTTGGAGAAAGAAAGAAAGAAAGAAAGAAAGAAAGAAAGAAAGAAAGAAAGAAAGAAAGAAAGAAAGAAAGAAAGACAGAAAGAGAGAGAGAAAGAAAGAAAGAAAGAAAGAAAGAAAGAAAGAAAGAAAGAAAGAAAGAAAGAAAGAAAGAAAGAAAGAAAGAAAGAAAGAAAGAAAGAAAGAAAGAAAGAAAGAAAGAAAGAAAAAAGAAAGAAAGAACAGTGTGTGTTGGTACACACACTTTTGCAAGTAACTTTGACAGGGGTTTAAAAAAAAAGAAAAGTTTTCCTCATATGAAGTCAATTCACCAATTGTTTGGTCATGGAAATTAGAATTGGGCTGAAATAACTTTTGCTCAATGACCTGTGAGATGCTTTTACCAAGAAGAAAACAAGAGGGTTTTTTTGAACTAGTTCATGAATACAAAGAATGTGCAATATTTGTACATGTACACCATGGGAGCTAGATAGATGAAAAAATATATCGTTCAGAGAATGGATTACCCTCAATGCAATGATTTTTTCCCTCATTTCTGCAATTTTTTCCTCTTTTTTTCCTTTTTTGAGACTTTGCAGGTGCCATAGTACAGTGTAAGTGTGCCAAAAATTTGATAAAGCTGTGATGAATCCTTCTTGAAATATTACGGTAACATTGTCCACTTGTGCACCACTCAGACAACCTTCAAATAAATACTTCAAAAGTTACATAACAGGTTTAAAAATAATAAGAGGAATCTGGTTTTCAATAGGAACTTGGTCCATTGTAAGGTGCATCTCTGATTAAAAATTTGGTGAAGCTGCAATGGATCCTTGTTGAGATATTATGGTAACATAATCCCCTTATGAGTCACTCAGATGGCCTTGAAATAAATACTTTAAAGTTTCATAAAAAGTTTATCAATACAAAAAGAATGCCGGTTTTTATTAGGAACCTGGTCCATCATGATGTGCATCTCTGACAAAAATTTGGTGAAGCTGCGGTCAATATTGTTTGAGATATCATGGTAAAGTCATCAGGATTGGTGCCACTCAGATGGCCTTCAAATAAATACATTAAAAGTTTAATAAAAAGTTTTAAAATAATCAGACAAAGCTGGTTTTCGATAGGAACCTGGTCCATCATAAGGTTCTTCTATGACAAAAATTTGATAAAGCTACAGTGAATATATTTTTTAGATATTGTGGTATATTTATATATATATATTGTATATATGGATTAGAACACACTAAAATAAGAATGGTAAAGTTCAGTACATTACATGTTCTACATATGTCTGGTCATGGTAAATCAAAGTTGATTCCCATACACTGTTTGATGCAGCTCACTTGAAAGTGTATGAAACACAATGTATGCTACCTAGAGAATTAGCTCAAGGTCACTCCATGATGCAGCCCCATCCTACATCTTACTGATCCTCCCTGGGTAATCCTCCTAAGTTTCATTTTGTTTCAAATTATTGCATGGAAATGAAATTACCATATATGGCTCTATAACCCTGAGGATTATGTTATGGTCACCCAAATACAACCCCTGCCTACATCTTATCCAGGTTCACAATCCTACCGAGTTTCATTAGGTTGTGTCAAATCCTTCCATAGTTATAACGTGGAAACCAAATTACCACCTATATGGCTCAATGACCTTGACAATTAGGTCAAGGACACCTAAATACAATCCAAAGTTAGGCCTTATCTATAGTTACATAATCCTTCCTACCAAGTTTCAGTATGTCTTGTAAAATCCTTCAAGAGTTATCCTAGGGAAACCAACATGTTGATGAAGAGGAGGAGGAGGAGGAGAAAAACAATTTTTCTCCCCACTGTACATGGTACACATGTATGGAGGAAGACATGATTTTGCACTTTTTCACATATGATATATTAGATTGTGACATTTTCAACTGTATGTATGTATGTACATGTAGTTTCAACATGCCCACTATCTATACCGTTCAGGTTACTCTGCATGATGCAGGTTTTAGCACACATGCACAGCAAGGCAATTTACAAGTCCATGTGATAATGTCAAGCCTTTCGGAAAACACTGAAGCAGTAAACATAAGGAAAGTAGAACAACATGAAATAGATATAACATGTTCACAGGATAGTAAACAAAGAAGATAGAACATGGTTGTAGGTCGAGCTACCATACATGTACATGACAAACATTGATGATTGAAGTGTCAGTGGCAAACAAATGCATGCTGACTTCTAGTGACGGATTGAATTGCTTGCACAATTGGCTCTGCTGAAAAATGTAAACACACAGGCTATGTGCCTGTTCCATATACTTTGACTACCTATGAGACACCTACACGTGTACCTAAGTTCATGCATAAGCGCAAGCTCAAGCTAAAGGTATCTGATTAATCCTTCAGTGCACTGGATCGATGCCAGTCATCAAACAATCTTTTGTTCCGCTTAACAAATACTGTTTTATCTCTGAACTCATAGTGTTTCATGACGTACTTCAGTTTTTAATGGGATATACATTTAACTGTTTGCCTGTCAATCACAACAAAAGTCTTGTATTCAGCTGAATTAATGTAAATAATTCCAAATTTAAATTCCATGCACACAAAGATGTTTCATTTAAGTACCACCACACCTTTAGTTCATGAGCAAAGGCAGAGCAAGTGTTTTTCACGTTGTTGTTGTGGTTGTTGGTTTTTTTGTTTTTTTGTTTTTGTTTTTGTTTTTTTTTCACACATGGGGATTCCGTATTTATTAAAACGATCAAGTAGAAATAAATGGATGTGCATGGGACCAACTGTCCAACTTAAGACAACTTTCTGTTAAAAAGACTTAAAGGTAAGACAAAGAAAGTAGAAGCCTCAAATTGGGGTGAATTAAGAGGTACTCGTACAGGATTGTCTACTCTTGACGCATAAAGTGAATTTACCACAACCTCACAATTGATCATTCCATTTGCCAACTCTTCAAATGTATCTACATGTGAACTTTTAATGTCTTGTTTTATATTGTTTGTTGACATGATCCTGAACTAAACCAAATCAAAGATGATTTCGCTCATGCTCAAAATAGGCTCTAGTTGGAAATTTATCATTTTTTATTGCTGAAGTAATTTTGGGAGAAAGATAGAGACTTGGTTGAAAAGAAAAGTTAAAAAAAAAAAAAAACAGATTATCAAAAATTTGTTTATAATTTATTTAAATTCCTTGTTGGAAAAAGGAAAATTTGCAATCGAAATAAATAGCAATTACCAGATTACCATTAATGCTTTAGTTTTATTTGTTACTACAATATGTTTTTAAGAGTGACCAAATGGGCCTAAGCCACACTAAATTGCTATACTGGTACACAGGTCTCAAAAACAAAAGGCTCTGTCCATACACACAGGTCCTTACTTATGACAAGTTATAGTGAAAAGATTGATGTGTTTTCAGCATGTAAAGCAGGGAGTAGCTAGCATCATACATGTATATAATCAGGAAAATGATCTGATTGGATAAAACTAAGTTATATTCATGTGACTTGATTGGATCAAGGTGCACAAGTTTCTGGTCATTTTAGAAATTATTTCTCAATATATAAACACCAAAAGTAAAACTGAGACTGTAAACTCAGGGAAATCTAGACAGCATTTATTTGTATTAGTGTCAAGGTAGCAGGATTCCTTGAAGCATAAAGTTTATTTGCTGGACTTCAGAGTTATACATACCCCATACCAGGAATTCCCTAAATCTTACAATGCTGCGTGAGTGACCCCCCCCCCCCCAAAAAAAAAACAAAAAGCTCTATCAGTTCTTCACCAACCGCCACCTTCTGCCAACATAATAACACAATACTCTGACAAGACACTAATAACAGTGAAGGACTATTCCCAATACAAATCATGTCTGATGTGCACAAAGCAGCACAGATGTTAAGAAAAAGTGTTTATTTAAAGGTACTGCTGCCTTGAATATGGTATCTTTCAAAATAAAATAAATGCATCTATCTGCACTACTACACACTGTATACTATTCATGTTGAAGTTTTGCATGCATATAATGTGACTAGTTTCTTTCCTTTTTTTCCTTTATCATTTGTGTGTGTGTGTGTGTGTGTCAGGGGTGGGTTGGTAGGTGAGTGTTTTTCTTGTTTCTGTGCATATTTGTGACAGGGGAATTAGATGTTATTGCATAGTACATACCAACTCTTACCCAAGGCTTTTTCTGCAGTTCCCGATGAAATGCCAAACACAATGAAACTGTGGAACTTCATAAACTCATTGTATGTACCACAGCCTTATGGGGGGAGTATAGTCCTGTCTCTAAGTTGTGACTCTTATACAGGTAGACTGTCTCATACAGAGTCACGTACTTGTATACATATAGCTGCCGCTGGCTGCTGTTGAAAACCACTGCCTTTCATGCCACCAAGAATTGGTGTGTATCACCAAAATGCAGACAAGTATAACCGCCAAAATAATTTACATGTACATTTGTACTAGAGGATGTAATATTTAGTGGTCCCACAGAGAGGGGGGTCCAATTCTGAAACAAGGATATCTTATCGATGTGGCAGACTCCCTTTTACAAATAAAAACAATAAAAGTTACATCTGTTCAACAGGCAGCTATTAGGTAGGCTTCATGCCAAAAGTCTCATTTGGTCAATTGACTCTACAAATGTTATATTTTCATTGTATGCGGAAAAACCTGTGACATCAACTAATGTGTGTGCAAAAATAATCAATATCAAAAGGCTTTTGCATCAACTGACATGAAGCTACAGTGAACTGTCACAAGTTCCTGACAATGCATAAAATAATCAGACCACATGTACTGTTGGTTATAGCCTATGGTGGTGCCATACTTCCAAAACTAGTATGCAAAATGGTAATGTTTTCCTGAGAAAATATCAAATTTATGCTATTGCCTCAACAGATTGCCTTAAGGCAACACATTCTACAAGCATCTTGATAGCCACATTGAGCCATCAGTAAAGTTGTAAAATTAAAGCAATTTCTGTTCACCGGCAAAGTGTTATATCAGTAAAAAATTTTTACATCGAGCTCTTCTCCATATGATCTATAGTACATTTATTGTCACAGTAGTGCTCAATAAAAACCAAGGGATTTAAAGTTTTTTTTACCACAGCAGAACAAAAAATTTTTTTCTGCTAGCCCCTGTGATAGGGCATCAGGTGCAAAAACAGGCAGTTCACCTGGTAAACGGGTTCCAGTATTCAGCACTGGTTGACCCAGAACCAGCATGTTGACTTTCCTTATTTGGGAAATAAACATTTCAAACACAGGTTTGAAAACTGAAGTTACGTGGTAACGAAATTGAAACTAGGCTGTAGTCCATTGATGCGCATGCGTACATACGTACACAGCGTAGCAACGCATTTGTTACCCCTGACTATATATATGGAACACTTTGAAATCCATGTCAGTGCCTGATGAGACCTAGACAGGTCGAAACGCGTCACACAGTTCCAGTTGCCTCTTCTTGGCTACTTGCTGTGTCTAAATCGCTGTTATATTATTAAACTCTCAACCTGTAAGATATTGTACTGCTACTACATTACAGAATACAGAATACAGAATCTTTATTAACCCATTACGCCCCGAGGGGCCAACAGTTACATATAATTTATAAAATAAGAAGGCGCCCTCCATCGGCATGTATAAAAACTACAAAATAATAGCACGTATAAATTACAAGTACCTTGTATCGATAAGCAATCAATGCAATACAAGGGTTACACATTCTACCACTAAAACACACATATTAAAAAAAAAAAAAGAAATGTACAAGGGGTAAGTCCCATGGCACCAACAGTGGGTCATACTCTTGCAGCAAGACACTGTTTAACAAACAGCCCAAACTTGGTTACCATAGTGCACCAATTGTAGCATTACTAAATAAGTAACTAGCCTGTTTCATGGGTCTATCCTCATTGGTAAAAAAATACCAGACTGAGTTTAACATTAGAAGACATAATCCCATTGTATCAGTCTGTAACTTTTTTTCCCATTTCGCCAAATGATGGTTTCATAAATGTTGTCAGCTTGTTTTTGTCACGAAGAATAATATGTGACCATGCAATCAACAGCTTTCCTCTGTATGGTTCGGATACACTGTATGGTTCGGATACACTGTATCCAGAGTGTATCCAGGAAAGCTGTTGGCTGAAAAGGGTGTGCGGTTTCTCAAAATTGGTTTTGGCAAACAGAAACACCATCTTTTGTACTTTCCATGAAGTACTTTATCTTTGTATGTCGTTTCAGTCGGTGATCGAAGTATTATTTAGAATCCTTAGAAAAAGTGAAACACCCTCTATAAATCATTAGATAAGGATCTAAATGTCAGGTAAGACATACAAACACAGAGTCCCTAACCACAGCTGCATACTGCATGTACAATGAGCAATTTATTTCATGTCAAATTGTTCATGTGCCAGGCCTTTTGATCTTGGGACGGGTGAAGTACATATGAAGTTATCACATCAGCTGAACTTTCACTCAGATGTTTTAATGCAGATCATGACATATATGCCCTACATTGTGGGTTGTTTTGGAAAATGTTTTTGACAGACTAATGTCCTGTGACATTCATGTTGGAAAGTTTTCAAAGAAATGTAGTATTTTAAAAAAGTTTTATTCTCATTATAATAATCATCTATACATAACTGTATGAATATTGCCTTTATATGTACACCTGTGTGATTATACTATGCCCACCAAGCATTAATTTGTTGTCCTTGGTCCAATATTTGAAGCACAAAATACATGTATACAGACCTATTTGGGGGCAAAGCAATACTGCATGGAATATAATAACCTGAAACAGTTATTTTCACAAGTTTGATACTTTAAATTCAGTTACATATGGTCCTATTTCACCATATGCATGGTCTAACCAAAATACTCAATCCTTTATAACTACAATGTAATTTAATAAATATATTTGCACCAGTTCTACATGTGTATGCATGTACATCCATAACATGATACTTGCTTTTTACAAGATTTTTTTTTCTAACCTGGAGGCATGCCAGGAAGGGGGCATGAATGTCTCACCAGCAATCAACAACAATGTAAATATATGCCTCAAGGATTATTTTGGCGCTGTGGTGTCCGTCTTGCTACAATAGCATGGAAAAGCCATGACCACAGAAAAAAATTCCACTGGGATGATCTGTAACAAATTACAGGGTAATATGCTGACAGGAATCAGAAGTAATGCCACTCTGAAGGTTTTTCTTGACATCTTTCTGACCTTGACCTTTGACCTCCATGTCATCTGTGACCACATGGAAAATATTTTTCAGACCCACAGATTATTTACCAAATTAGAAAGAAATAGGTCTAAGGAGTCAGAAAAAATGCCACTCTGAAGTTTTCTGTTGATCACTCTCTGACCTTGACCTGTGACCTCCAGGTCATCCATAACCATATGAAAGAATTCCCTAACCCATAGATTATCTGTATCAAAAAGAAGGAAATAAGTTAATATGGGGCAGAAATTATATCATTCCGAAGTTTTTGTTGACCGACAGACAGATGGACAGAAAGTTAGTGCTATGTCTCGCCAACAGCTAAAGTTGTTGAGACAAAAATGAATTAAACCTCAGGCGGCTTGTTCTTATTTTCATTTCCACAAACCTTAATTGCTAAAAACATATCTGCTTCTGGTATAATGTACTGCCATCAACAAGTTAAACATTCTAGTACCTTTATGTTATATGTGTTAATGTTTTTAGCCAGGAGCACAAACTATATATTCTGTGAAATCAGTGAGTTATCAATTTTTATCCATGTACACTTTGGAAAACAAACACTTAAGCCAAAGCGCTTGACCCCGTTCTTAATTGTGAACTGAGAAGGTGGGCTGAATAAGTGACACATACCTGTACTGTATTCCTGGGTGATCTGTCTGTGGACGTGTATCAATGAGGCCATTAGCAGAGGCACATGTATGTGTACTGTATTATTCCTTACGGGAAAGACCAGGAAAAGAACATGTTGAACTCACCACCTGCCTGGCATTCATTAGACAAAATATTTTGCAACATTCTGTAACTTTCTTTTGTTTAACAGCAAACATTTCAGAGCATTCTGGCATACTGAGTGCATCCCTGTTTTTTCTATCCCTAGCAGCCATCACTAATTTGCCCAAAATCAATGTCTGCTCCTTGTGATCAGCCATATTAATTTGCTAACACCGAGATTGTTGTCTTTTCACACTTATTAACTCCATTCACTTCAATCAGCCAGATGTCCTCTTTCCTGTGATATGATTCTATTATCAATGTGATAAGGCTTCCAGGGGTGACAAGATTATCTTGAAATTCAGAGTCTAATTGGACATCAAAGGAAAAGTAATGTTTTGTCGCCAAAATTTTCCCAGGACTAGTTTTTCTCATGAAGGTTTCTGCATCTCGCCTGTAGCAGGCACATCAGTCAGGTGGGCCAGAGTTGTGTATTCCCATGAATTTTCCATTGTAATTTGCAGCACAATAACCTTTCTATACCTGAGTCTTAAATGTATGCATGAATGTATATGTCTTTCATGCCTCATTTTCATGCCAGTACACAGGTATATGTCCTTTTAAGCTTCCGGGACTTGGTTAAATTAGGAAACTACTAGGACAGGACGTCACATGACTGATTTCAAACATATTCGTCTGGCTAAGTTTTCCCCTCAGTATTGAAACAGTTCAGAAAAACATTACCCACATTCATTAATTCAAACCCAACAATGAGAGCAAAGTCAAATACAACAAAAAGGCAGAGATGCAAGAATCATTCACCAAAACATCAGCATTCAGCTTTCAATACCAATATGAGGAATCAAACTTCACTGCCAACCTGAGACAGCAAGTCACCCACAACAAGCAACCAGTGCTTTTGCACCAATCCTCTCAACCTATGAAATATTCTTCATTAAGTGCAGACTTAGCTTTTTCCAAAACATATATTGGCCAAAAATTTATCACCTGTGCCAAAGATAAAAAGAGACATGGCAAGCCTGCCAACCTTTGGTGTTCCTGATTTGTCAGTCAGCTGAGCTGACAGCAAAAGACAAAAGTAAAGTAGGCCTACAATCATTTCTGTGACACTTTGAAATCTGGAACATTAAGAAAAATAAAAGAAAATGTGATGGTAAAGGTAAGCTATGTTTTTTCTATGTTTAACTGGTAAAACTTATGTATATATATACATTTATATACTATACACATTCAAAAGCTAACGTTAAATCTTACACTCTTGAAACTTTGATAGATGCTATAAAATGTCTTTTGGATAATGCTTTTGTTGAATGCAGACCATTGGTTTTTCAACAAATAAAAGGTACTCAAATGGATAGCAACTGCTCCCCATTACTTGCTGATTGATATTTCATCTGGCTTGAATTTAAATCCAGTAGAACCTGCCTATGAGCCCACCTCTGCTAAGGGACCAGTCTCAACATCCCCATTAGCATATTTTAGTTTAATTTTACCTGCCTTAAGAGACCACCTGTCAGAAACGACCATTCTTCAGAGGTGGTCTCTTCAGACAGGTTTCACTGTATATAGATAAATTGATGAAACAGGACTTTCAGATAGCTACAAAATTATCAAACAATGCAAGGTATATTGATGACATTGCTTGTATAAATGTAGCAAATTTCACTGAAACTGCTAAAGAAATTTATCCAAAAGATATCCCTTTGGAAGGTAACAATTCAGATGTTTTCAGAGATGTGTTTCTGGACTTGGATATTTGGGTCATTAATGACAGATTTTGCATTAAAGTCTATCACAAAATTGATGAGTTTAACTTTGAAGTAGTTAACTATCCTTTCCCTGACAGTAATATTTAAGAAACTATTGGATATAATACATTTATTTCACAAACTTTGAAATTTGGTCATATTTGTTCTAAATTTCAGGACCTTGCATGTACATGTAGAACCAAATTTATGTGCAATAAACTTGAGTCAAGAGGATTCAAAGATGTACTTTTGATCAAATATTTTCATAAATTTTGCTGTAAATATCCAGAGATTGTTAGAAAGTTTGGCTTCAATAACTTTAGAGATTTCAGACTTGCCTGTTTTGCCACTTAATTTTATCTTTTGGCATCATTCTGTTTAATAGTTAACTCCTAAGCATCCCCCCAGACTTGCTATTGCTTTCTTATGTGGGCGCTCGTCGGGCGCCCACATAAGAAAGCAATAGTGAGTCTGGGGGATGCTTAGGAGGAAAGTTTAATAGTCACCTTTCAGACATTTTAGGCTTACTTGTTTTATGTCAAGTTAAACCCTAGGGGCTATTCGTAGCAAGCAGCAGACTACGACAGTTACAAGTTTGCCTAATTGTACTTAATCTGGTTAAGAAAGATTATATTTTGATAACATGTTCTTGACTTAAATGCTAATGACTTTCATTCTTTTCTGACATGCCCAAGTACACATTAACTTCATGTAAAAAATTCCTCAAATTTGACAATTTTACTCAAAGGTCACAAACTTGACCAATTTTGTTGAAACATTAACTCAGGGTTGGCAGCAAAATAGAGCTTTATCGTTTGGAGACTTTCAAAGTAAAGAGTAGGTATCATCATGGAGTTTGTTTTACATTTCTGGTGCAGGATGTCCATTGTTGCAGCACAGTACTTGCTCGGATTTCCTTCGGTTTGTACCGGTGGTCTAGAGTTAACGGTTGACTTTATAATCACTCAGACAGAATATAATGCCCCAGTTTGTTTCTACTCCAGTTATAAACTGGTAGGTGGTTTAACTAAGGCAAGCTGGTTCAGGGCAAGTCAAATTATTCTAATCTGAACTTCTACTTTACAGTAATTATCTTTCATTTGACAGGTATTCTTTATTCATATCGAAGCTCTGAATTTATAAGCAAAGCCTCACTTATTTAGCTAATGCATTGACACTTGCATATATTTTTTCATTATTATGTGGGTTGTCTTTGCTGAATATTTAGCTTAGACAAGGAGATGCTACTCCGAGAGGCATGTACAGGTTGAGGACCCCGAAACATGTCCTGAGTAGTTACCGCCTGAAGACCGTTTAAGGGGCCATCTGCAAAGCACAGCATATAAAGAGTTGCAGTATCTTATTCTACTCTCCTTTCTAAAATATTGCCATTAGCCCCCCCCCCCCCCCCACCATACATTTTCTTTTAGATATCAATCTATATTTTCATTATGTGAAGAAAAAAATCATGATTTCTTTAGCTCCAAAATTCTCATAAAAATTGACATTTTTCAAGCTAAACATTCAGCCGTAATGTAGATTGGTACCTAATCTTTCCTATTCTGCAAAAAAAAACAATTCTTGATTTTCTAAAATTTGTGCAGCAAAATAGCTTTACAGACAGCCCCTTAATTTATTTGGGCTAATACAGCCTAAGTCAAAATTCTACAGAAGAACATAACAATAGTACTTCCATATGTATATGGGTTAGACAATGACAGGTTAGCTTATGGCGTGTAGAGAGTTAGGGCTATGGAATAGGGTAATCACTACCAGGAAGTGGTTCTGGATGAAAAGACACAAATACAATATATATATATATATATATATATATATATATATATATATATATATATATATATATATATATATATATATATATATATATATATATATATACAAGCGGTCTCTCAAGACAGGTAGAGCAACATAGACAGGGACTGTGGGCATGCCGAGCGCAAGATGCGATTGTGGGATAGGTGTTGATTTCTTGGCCTCCTTTTCAGGACCACGGCAGACAAGTGGCGCGCCAAAGACGATTATTATATATATATACACACACACACATATAATACATTATCTCATAAGACTAATAAGTAAGTATCGTGAAATAGGTATGTATTGCATAGCCAGTTGTGGGATATCTATAATTTTATCAGCAAGATGCATGTAATATATATCTGATAGCCATATGCATTAATCTTTTATTTCTGTGGGCATGCAGACTGGAGACAGTATCAGTGTAATGATCTCACTTATGGAATATTTAGGAAGAGGAAGTTGAAGTAAGATATGTTTTTTAAAGGTTTATTGGTCAAAACTTGTACATACAGTGAATCTGCAGTTGCATCAACTCATGTGACAAATGGGTAAAGTATTCTGGAATAGGTAAGTACATGTTCTGAAGATAATTGTATGGTCAAATTAACTAAGTGGGTTATCTGAAGTTTATGTGCAAGTTAATGTATCTGACAGTTATATGCATCTCTATAGTTTCTGTGTGCATGCTGACTGAAGTCAGTATCCAGTCTAATATCAAACCATGGAATGTTTAGGAAGATCACTAAGGCCATGCATTTCAAGAAAATTGATGAAAGTTCAGTGCTTACAGTACAGTTTCACCAGAGATAACCCTTTTCCCAACAAAAAGTGGTCTCAAGGGACAAGCGGTCTCTCAAGACAGGTAGAGTAACATATGAGACGCATTGGACTTCAGCAGTCTCTCGTGAAAGGGAGTGGTTTCTCACAAAAGGGATTACTGTACAGCCCAATCAGGATGATTGGCAATACCCTTTCAACATGTTCATGCCCAGGCTATGTCTGTCCGTACCCCATGCAATTATAGTTCTGTATACCCAGACAATGTCTTCCTGTACTCAAACTTCACCTTTTATATGCCAAGATGATACCTTTTCATGCCTCATTATACCTCACCCATACCTTTCTACATCCCAACCTTGCTGCCCCAACCATACCCTTTTAAGCCTGGGCTATACCTTTCCGTACCTCCAACATAATTATTCATCTTTTGGGCCTCATTGAGCTTCAGGTGACATAAGCCCATGTAGCTCAAGTCCTACTATGCTGTATTTATTCTTACCTTTGGTCCAGATTGTCATGCCGCAAGCCCTGTGGTAATATTTCTATATATTTTTCATTAGACTAGATGCTTGAGAAGTCATCATAGATGTGTGGTTTCTGTTGCTAATAACAATCCATATATCATACCATGAAGTTTCAGTAGAATTGTCCCCTCATTCCTCATATATATATATATATATATATATATATATATATATATATATATACATGTATATATATATATGTATATATATATATATATATATATATATATATATATATATGTATATATATATATATATATATATACATACATATATATATATATATATATATATATATATATATATATATATATATATATATATATATATATATATATATATATATATATATATATATATATATATACATATACATATACAGTAAAACCTCCCTTACCGAACACCTCTATATACCGAACACCCCCTTATACCGAACACTTTTTCTCGGTCCCAATTTTTTTCCCATATGCTTCCATTATAAGCAAACCTCCCTATACTGAACACCTCTCTATAGTGAACATGAACACCTCAAATGAACACCATTTTCCCAAAAAACCTCCCTATACTGAACACACATTCAGTATATTTTTGTGTATTTGCAGGGAGTAATTACTGATAAGGCTGAAACTAACCAGATTAACTTCAGAGACAGGTTTAATTATTGCTTATACCAGCAGCAATAGAAACAATCCACAGACAAGCTGTTGAACACCTGTTGTCACTTCTATAGATGGCAACAGCAGGGGGGAGGGTGAAAGTGTCAATGTCACTTAGCAACTTGCTCCTATCCTATCAGGGATAATTGGACCAGTTTTGGGTGTTTTCTTTGATCATTCTAATGAACAATAACTTACAAATTAAGTCATTATGTTTGTCTCACCAAAGCCAGGGGATTTAATTTCAAGGAGTACCAGCAAACTGAAATGAGCTACAGCTCTGCTGAAATAGGTGCAAGGCCCTAAGCATGTTATTTCAATATGAACCTACACTATATGTTATAATGTTCTTTAATAATTATATATATATATATATGTGCATGTATACTTCTGAACTTTGCTCTATCATAGTCAGTACATCTTTCCCAAATCATAAAACAATCAAAAATTACTTCTTTGTTGTTCATTTATTTAATGATGTACATGTAGTTAACATGAGTATCTCCCACCATAATGATCTCAGCTGGTATCTGTATAGTACGGTTGGTAAGACATGAGGCCACAATGTGGAAACCTCCCTAAACCGAACACCTCCCTATACTGAACACTTTTGTTCGGTCCCATGGGCGTTCGGTATAGGGAGGTTTCACTGTATATATATATATATGCACCTGGGTCCTGTAAAGTTCAATAAGGCCCTGTGTTGAGGCTTAATTTACATTTTTGGAAACACCTCAACCATATATATATATATATATATATATATATATATATATGTGTGTGTGTGTGTATATATGTATGCATCTGTCGTGCCTTTCTGCAGCTGCCTTACACCTTTTTGCACCTGTGCTGTTGGGAGCATACCCAGGTTTATAACTTTTTACGCCTGTACATCTCAGGAGGTCTGAAAGGACGTATGCCTTTATATGGCCAGAGTACACGTCAGCAAGTACATGTAAAGCAGTATGCCTGTTTCATGCCCAGATCATTCCTTTTTACACCTGTCTTTCATAAGGATTACTTCAATGATTCTGAAAATTTCATATCATTAGCTTCAAAAATGAGCAGTTAATCTAATGTTACTTAAACATACAATTCAACAGGAATGCACAACTATAATAGCCCAAGAATTTTGTGGATTGTGTTGTACATCAAGCAGAATACACATGAGCAACCTCTCCTATTGGCAACCCCATCTATTTAATCCTCTACCAGATGCAGAAAGAGATGAACAGTGCCAAATATCCAGTATTTTTACCAATCACTTTGATGTTAAATAGCTATAGCTACTGCAGCTTCAACTCATTTTGACTCCCCAGACATACAGGATGAAGAACAGAGGGTGCAGGTACCCATCTTATAGAAAGACACTTCAGCCTGCGGGGCTTGGGTTGTGTATTGCCATCACTTCCTATCTAATTACAACCTGCAATCTGAAAACTGCTCCATGTTGAAAAGTGTGACTGTATAAGAAATGCTTGCAGGCATATAAAGTACTTTGCCATCAGTGGCATTATTTACACAGCAATGAAAATACATGTGCACATTTCCATCCCACTAAAATGTTTGTATATTAACTGGACTGCAGACTCAATTGTATATACATGTACTCACAGGACTGCTTGTGGTAAATCCACACAGATAACAGAAATGCAAAGTTATCAGTTGCAATATTTCATTAACATGCAGTACCACTTGTAAGGATATATAATACACACCTACAGGCCACTAAACTTGGTTCAATATGCACAACACCCATAACGCATGTATGTATGTATATATATATATATATATATATATATATATATATATATATATATATATATATATATATATATATATATATATATATATATATATGTATAATAAATATATATATTATATACATATATGTATATATATATATATGTATATGTGTATATACCAGTACACAGAAGTTAGAATGGCATCTTTACCTAATGTAAAGATAATGAAGACTTAAAAAATTTTAAATATATTGAAAGGCATATCAGTCTGTTAGTTTTAAAGCTTTAAGATATTGAAGAAGATACTTGGACAATATTCAGTTGGTAAAACTTGAAATGCTCCTGACAACATAATGGAAAATTTTACACATTTTTCACAATATTGAATTGCTGAGGTCAGTGATATATGAGTGTACAATGGTCAATCATATATCTCGAAGTTGAAATGGTATCTCTATAAATCATACATTTGAAAATACGTGTATTGAAGTTGCTGAACTGAAATACTCCAAAATTAATAAACATAACCAAAAACATTACACTTCTTGCATAATATTGATTTATTTGGTTAGTTGCATTTGAGGGGAATTCTTTAGAAATATTGGATAGTTAAAATTTTTAAATACCCCAATTGGCATGGTTTGAAATGCTTCAACTTTTGTAAAATATTCATGAGAGGCTCGTCACAATGGTCACTTTTGGAGGGGGTCATTTGACACATATAATGTACTTGAAGAAATGATCCGAACTTAAAGAAAAAAGGTGGGCTCATTTTGCCCTTGTGACAACATGGACAGAATCATCAATGTTGCTATTTATACAACATCTATGAACAGAAGGTTCTTTCACAGACAAGTGGAGGAACAAAAGTGTTTACAAATAGAAATACTCTGTGCGACTTGTCAAATGATGATCATTTGAATGACCCTGCATATGTTGAGCAGCTAACTTTAATTGTGGTCTGTGGCCAATTTAGCAAATTCACCAAATCTTGATTATTTGTTTGATCAGGGTCCACCATGCTTGTCCCTGTGACCCCCTACTGCAACAAAACATGTGGTTATAAAAGACAATTGATCTCTCATGATAGCCAGGTTAACATGGAAAGTATAGGACTTGTGAATCTGCACACTGGCCTCTCACTATAATGGTCTCTCATGACAGAGTCTGCTGTACAAACAAACAATTAATACTTACTCCTGAAGACTTAAACATTGATCAGCCTCTACAGATTGGTTGTTTTTATTCCATTCTTGAAGATCGACCCCACCCTCACCTCCACCCCCACCCCACCTCCGATGTTGTCATTGACTAAACTCACCTGTCTCCTTCGGATCAGCCACCTCACTGGGATTGGGGACAGTTGAGATGTCTACAGTAGTCAGTGAAACTCCACTTGGGAACTCTATGTCTGCAAGAGAAAAAAAAACATACATAGGTTAGACCACATGTGTAAAAGTGCTTGTGTATCTTTCTTTCTTTCTTTCTTTCTTTCTTTCTTTCTTTCTTTTTTTCTTTCTTTCTTTCTTTCTTTCTTTCTTTCTTTTTTTCTGTCTGTCTGTCTGTCTGTCTGTCTGTCAGGGGCGGATTTAGGGGGGGCCGCGGGGGCCTTGGCCCCCCCCTCAAAAAAAAATGTATTCTTACAGGATTTTCCTCCCAGGAAACACTATTATTTACCCCTGAAAATGGTGAAAATGCAAGAGCTTCCGGGGGCTTTGCCCCCTGGACCCCCCATTGGGGGCACTGCCCCCAAACCCCCGTTGGGGGCCTAGGCGGCCCCCAAACTCCCGGCCTTTTGGCCCCCCCCTTTGCTAAATGCTGGATCCGCCCCTGGTCTGTCTATCTATCTATCTATCTATCTCTATTTATCTAGTTGGTTGGTTGGTTTGTAATTTTCTAATATTTTTTGTTGTGCATGAAAAGTGGGAGAACAAAAGGCCCAGCTAAAAGGCAAAGCATCTCCTGCTTGCTTGGGAGATCTGGCACCTTCACACCAAATGCAGCTCATTTGAATTCAGACTTTCAAATTTCACTGGTAGCTGGCTGGCTGGGAATAAATGGTATATTTCTCTTATGGTTTGACAGAAGCAAACTCAATTTAGTCTGCAAACAAGTAAAGATTAAGCAATGAACATAAAATCTACTTATTTTACACAGTATTCATACATGTCAGCTCTGTCACGCACTGGGCCATTGCACGATATGGTATCTAATCTCCCATCAGCAGTGGCTGTGTTTTATCTCACCAAACATGAAGAGATTAATAATGCATTCTACACTGGGTTTGTCAGTGATTTATGAATCACCTGGCTGCAGTTGCCCTTGACTTTTCAGCCAATACAAAAACTGAGCTTACATGACTGCAAATTTTATTGGTAAATGAATGAAAGCTGAGGAATTAGAATACATGTAATATGCAATATCAATTTTTCAAGAACAGCATGAAAGAAGTTGGCTGTAAGGTTAAAATATGGCAACTATGTGTTGCGGTATGAAACAGCCGGAATATTGTCACCTACGAACCATGCTGGTGAATATCAAGTGCCCAATTTAGCATCAGCTGACATCTTGCCATGATCCGTGAGCAACTTTGTCATAAATTGCATGAATTAAACCATTAGTTAGGCATACAAAAACACTTGTATTAAAAACTGACTAAAGGTAATGTCCAGCCTGGCAAAGTAACTTCACTTCTTGGCCAAATATCACAGAAACATGCATTCCTACATAATAAATTTATACATATATTGACCACAAGGCTTTGCAAAATCTGTCAGCACTAAAGACGCCACTCTACTTTCAAAGTTGTTGCATAAACACAAGCATTTGGGGTAAAAATGGGCGGGGGGGTGGGGTGTCGTGAAATTCTCGGTATTCCTTAAAAAATATTCAATATAAAATGGTAAAGTTTGTGCGGTTATGATCTCAAAACATGTATGCAAAAAAAACATATCTGGGATTTTTTCATAACAACAACTGTTTGTGTGTTTTGCTTTGTTTGTTTGTTTTTTGTTTAGTTTCAGGGGGGCTTTTTTTGGTTTTGTTTGTTTTTTCTCACAGTGGTGTTACAAAAATTGCCAAATGGCCGATTGGGTCAAAATTGAGATTGTTTGTGGCTCTTCATTTTTTGACAGACATTAAAAAAGAATTGTTCATTTCTAAGAAAATCCCTGATACATGGCCATTCTTGAAAATCTTTAGTAAATCAGTTTTTAATTGATCAAAATCTGATACGTAATTAGTGTCACAGAAATATCCACATGAGCTGGACATTTTGGGTACAAACAGGGACGTAAGTCCCTGGTGCAAATAGCTATTGTCTATAATCAAGATTCAAAGTTGATACGGTCCATTGACTACCATGTTAACATTAATAGCATTTTCTTAGTTTCTTCAAATTGTGTCATTGGGATGAGAACTACAAAATTTGGACAACTGACAGATAATGTCTACCAAAATGTTCCAAAATCCCAAAATTAACAATATTATCCATTACCTTAAATTTACCAGGGACATATATGTATCTTTGCCTGCAAAGCTGACTAAATTCCGTGTTAGACAAAATACGCAGCTTGGGTCTGCTTTGGAGGCAGTATGTATCTATGTACGTCCCTGAATTTACGAAACAAAATATCGCGCATTTTGCGATGGGGGTTTTTTTTTTTTTTTTTGGTTTTTTGTTTTTTTGTTTTGTTTTTGTTTTTTTTTTGTTTTTGTTTTTTTTTGTTTTGTTTTTTTCTACAATTGAATTATTTGTTTATTTTACACAATTTTACAACTAAGTAGACTAACAATAACAGTTACACTTGGACAGTTTTCTCGGGGAGTACGGATACAGACACAGATGCAAGCTTTATTTATGCTCATGTTGTTTTTTTTTTTACAACGAAGTAAGTACGGCTGAGATCATGAAATATATCCCATCCCACCTCCGTTCGCGTTCGCGTCCGCGTCCCTGTCCTCGTCCCCGTGCCCACCTTCGATCAACCCCCAAAATATCAATATAAAAGTGCACTGGGCAGTTTAAGTTACCTTCGACACTGGCAGCCTTGACTGTCAAGCCCAATGCAACCACAAGTACTACACGAAGTATCCAGGTATTCGGCATGATCACCAGGTTATCTTGTTCGCCTGACTGATGAACAGGAGACCACAGGAGGTTAACTTCCCGACGGCCTGGTGTTTTCGGAAAGAAGTGATATTTATGGAACTGGGACTGAAATGTCCCCGTCTTGGCCTATCGCAGCATGGAAATCAATGCCGTCACGCTCAGCCTATGAGCGGCTTTATTTACAAAATATGTGACTGCGTTGAGCAGGGTCATAGTTCAGCCTGTTCGGGTATCTTGACCAGGAAGTTTCCAATGCACTTGAACTGTAATTTTGGCGACAGGTCTTTCGCGCCAAATTTGAACCGTGGTGTGGTGGCACGACCCTGTTTGTATGGAGGACTTTGATAACTGTTAGCTTAATTAATATCAGACAAAGGTGTTTTCTCAGACATTTTTAAAGCAGTAAACATTATCCCTCTCTTTAATGCGAGCATTTTCGCTGATTGAAGTGCTGTGCGCATCTTGTTCTTATAAATTGTTTAAAAAAGTTACGTATATATCCATCATTTTATTATTTGTGAAAATAAGAAAACATTTCACATCTTTGCCATTTGGGGGGGGGGGGGGGGGGGGGGCTATACGGGACCGAAATAACAGAAAGCTTTACCACAGAGGCTTGGAAACAGGTATTGAGGTAAATATACACAAGCATCAGGAGTGTTTTTTTTATTTATCCAAAGCCTGCGATACAGTAAGTCATAGGCTATTATAATACACTTCTTGATATACTTTCTTCTTAAGTTACGGTATGCATAGTATACCTCTTGATTGGTTTCCTGATCATATTTATTCCGCTGATCCTTATGTGTAGGCCTATGTACAGCGTACCTATTATCGATATATTTCTGTTAAAACGGGTGTATTGTTGCGTGCAGTATGATGCGTTATTTATCATATATTTGAGCGGTGTGTTATTTGAAGAAATATTATCCAACATTTCTGTATGAGCATGTAACTAATGCAGTCACATCCAAGTCTGACAGTTACTAGCTAATATGCAGATAATGAACGCTCATTATTTTCACTTAATATTACCATGAAATCCCACAGATTGCACAGAAGATGCAACTAGGTGTTTCTCCTTAACTTTTCAGCATGATATTTTGGCAGCTATTCGCGTATGTTTTCTCTGTTTGATGATTCTTGCCCCTATATCGATAATAGGAACATTCATTTTACAGGAAAGTAATTAAGATGTGAGGCACATGCATGCAAAACAGGAACCGCAAGCGTTTCATCAAGAACGAAATATTTAATATAGGTTTTGCTGCCAAAGTTTTACTAAACACATATGGTAAATGGGAAAAAAAAAGACTTTCTGATGAATTTATGACCATGCTTGGTTAAGCCTATCGGTAAGCAGTACATCATGGATATAATTTCAAACTCTAGAGTCTAGTGTCATGAAAATCACATCAGGATAACAGATCATGTATTTTTCGTCCTTCACATTTGAAAAGAGAATTGAACGACAAGTTTCAGAAACAGTGAGAAAAAGATATTTTTGGGTACGATAATGATGAATCCAAATTAACAACAAATGTCTACTTTAAAAAAAGTGAAGCTTGAGCCTTATTTGAATGTTATTGATAACTTTGAAACTCGCAAGAGTCTGACAAAATTACGTAGAGCCTACAAGTGCGCATAATTTATGTATCCAAACAAGTACACACAGGCGACCATGCACAATCCCACTGGACCAAAGGAAATGCAGTACATGCGATGATATAGAAGATGAATTCCATTTTATTATGATTTGTGACCAATTTAACGAACCCAGAACATTGTATTAGATAACTAGAAGAGAAGTTCGGGAACCTGGCAACATACAATAATAAGCAATTATTTATCGTTTTGATGGAACTTCAAAAATTTTGAAGTAATCAAATTAATTGAAAATACACGACGAGCTGTTTATGTTTAAGTTTTTTTTTTGTATTTTCGTTATTGCTGTACCGGTATATGTATATACAAAAGATTTATGTCGAGCTTGCTCGGATTGCTTCACGCAGTCTTTAATTTGTACATATTTTTTTTTTTTACTAATATCAACTTTGCGATTGTATATTGTATCTCCATCAGCACTGACTGAAGCATCAAATTTTGTGTACGTAGATTAAAGAGATTTTACATACTTTGTTACCTCAGCTGACTGGTCAGTCAGCCAAAGTTATGTGGTGAGTTTTCGTCCGTTGTCCACTGTTGACATTTTCAACTTCTTTTCCAAAACCGTATCCTCTTCAACCTTGGTGCTCATTGGGGATCTACCTTGGATGGGTCTTTACTATACGTTTGTTCCAATGGTCACGCTCCAACGAATTTTTACCTTTTGACTTTTCACCCTTTTTTTTTTTTTTTTATTTTTTTATTTTTTGTGCCATGAAACTATCTAAAACCGCTGGACCAACAATTTTTAAACTGCATGGTTACACGGTAACTAAACCGTAATTCGTTCCACGTGTAGCGTTGCGATTTTTTCTTAAGTTTCTAAAATGAATTTTTGTGTGTTTTTGCTATTTTCTACGTCTCGAAACCGTCACTCAGGTCATGCTGAAATTTGGTAGAACTCTGCCGTGTGGAAGGATCAAAAGTAGAATGTAAAGTACTAGTTCTGGTCCACATCCCGTAACTCTATATTACATATTAATTACGGGGTTGTCCTCCATGGGAGATGAGGACCACCTTGATGTCACAACGGCATGATGCAATCACAGGGGAACATGTTACGACTCGAGTTCTGGGCAAGTGTAAACAGACGAGGTATTATGAGAAGGCATCAGATCGGAATGATACAGTCCACGACGGTAATCCTCTTACGTAACCAAGGGTCTAACAGATTCAGATTTTTTTTCGGCAAACAAAGTCTAAATATATTTGAACATGGGTCATATATATATATATATATATAGACACACACAGTGAAACCTCATTATAAAGACACTCAGATATCCGCGATATTCAATATGACACAAATTTTCATGGGAAAAAGTTTACCTTCTTTGTTATTTGATTCATTTATCTTACATATTCAGTTATCCGACACATTTCTTAGGGGATAGATGGTCTCATTATAACGAGTTTTCACTATATATATATATATATATATATATATATATATATATATATATATATATATATATATATATATACATTAAAAACAATTATCAAAATAAACAGAAAACAACTAAGATGACAAAACACATAATTATAGTCAATAAATGCAAAATAGAATTTAAAACAGGCCCATATCAAAATAGCACACCAATCATAAAAGTGGCACACCAAGGGAGATCCATAATGCAAGTGGAAGCCATTTGAATGGTAGCAAGCAGATATATGTATGTCTTACTAAAGCTCTACCTACCAGGCACTACAGTGGAGCATGTCCTTACATCACACAAACAGCACAGCAGCACAGAGAACAGCACAACAACATGCGGTACAGCACACAGAACAGCACAAAACATGCAGAACAGCACAACAGGACACATAACAACATACAAAACAGCACAGAACATATGACATGGACCAACTTTTAGCAGAGTTAATGTCATTGAAAGAGTATACTTGATCTTGGTCTTTGTAAGCACTATGAATGGACGAACCTGACCAAGTCATTTGTATGTCAGTAGAAACTTACCTTTGTATTGGTGTGGCTGTGCACGTTCACTGGAGATCTTGTTATATTCTCTTTCCTTGAATGCTGTCAAAGTCTGGCAAATACAAGGATGCATCTCTCATATGCATCCCTTTTATAGGGAAGGTCGCGCCTTGTGAATTTTGTGGATGAAGCAATATCTCTGTACATGTAAACACATGTATGCTGACGGCACATGTGAGCAAACATATTTCCTGTTGTGCTGTTTTGTGTGCTGTTCTTTGTACTGTGCTCCTTCCGTGTGCTGTTTTGTGTGCACGGTGGTCCTCATCTCCCATTGAGGATTACCCAGTAATCGATATGCAATATAGTGACCGGAAGTGGACCACTTTACATTGTACTATATCAAAGTTGTTCCCCAGTCTGTTTTGCTGTGGATTCCTTATTTTAACGCACTTGCATTGTGACACTTCTTGATACCATTAAGCCGTAATTTTTTCAACAGGTGCTAGTAGCATTGCGATTTTTCTATGATTTCTAAATTGATTTTTTTTATCCTTTGCTTCAAGTGGAGGCTTGGACACTTTAATGCAATATTTAGTTTTACTGCCAGTGTTTCCAAAATAATGATGTGCTCTACTGTTCAAAATATGTCTGCTCAAGATTCCATTATTTGTAGTGTTGCAAAACCAACTTAACTCAAAATTTTAATGCCTTTACATTATATTCTACTATTGGAATGATACAGTATTATGCATAAATGGAAAAGGTATGCACAGTCACTGCAATTCAAATTTGAACCCCGACTGTGTCACATATTGTTCACTATTTATCTTTGAATAATTTTACAACGATATGGTATGGTGTTTATGAGCATGCTATGACGCCTCAAAATTAAACTCAGAAGCTCCATTTAATTTTTTCCGAGGGAGCGTGCTCCCAGACCCCCTAGCAGGGAGAACCTTCGGTGCACTCCATATCACTTGCCACCCCACCCCCTAATAACGTAAAGCTTCCTACTCTACTGATATGTTTTATAATAACTAGATACAGATACAGTGAAAACTCGTTATAATGACACCATTTGCTCCCTTAGAAATGTGTCGGATAACTAAATATGGCAGGTAAATGAATCAAATAACAAAGAAAATTAACTTTTGCCATTGAAAACTTGTGTCATTAAAGTAAATTTGTCGGATATCTGAGTGTCGTTATAATGAGGTTTCAATGTATGTATAAACTATATGAAGCGTACCTCATTTGGCTTCATGAGGAATACTACAGAATCGGTTAATATATTTCAAAGATGTATCAATTAAAAAAAATTCTGAAGTGTACCTGATAGGGTCATAAGACACCATCAGGGGTACTGCAAGAAATGTGGCCAAATACAGCAGGTAGTCTAACATTACAAGCCATATTACAATGAATACTGACTTCTGTGTCCTCAGAAATGTGGTCACAAAAGCCAGGTGCTCTTTCATGACAGTGGTCTGTACCATATAAAGCATACGCTGACTTTCAAATAGCACATACCAGAAGATTTCTGTACAGCAAAGGGCACAGAAAGGCATATAGCACAGAATCCCCTCTGAGTGGGCTCCTTTCCTGGACCGCAGGCTTCCCATGGCACCCGATGAGGGCCCTGCTGTGACAGTGCCAAGTCCAGGCTTCATGAGGTGCAGCGGGCTGCAGATGGGGCTTATGTCCAAGGGGTTCTCAAGGATTTTAGAATTAAATTCATTTTAACATATGTTATTTTCTTGATACACATAATATTGCGCTTAATTAAAAGAAAAAAAAAACAATACAGGAAGTCCTTGATCCCCTTGGATTAAATGCCGAGGTGTGGAGGAACACATGGGGATTTATTGTGTTTTTGGTCCACAAGAGGCTAGTATGTGAGCTCTAAAATGGTTAAACTGTGGTTGGGTGAGGCTCTATTCTCTGTCTGCTCCTCACGGTAGGAACACATATTGATAACTGTGGCGGCTTTCTGGGCTAAATAAATTCTCGTTTTTCTCAGCACAGGTGGCGAGCGGTCACAGACACCGTGCTACTCTGGGAAATCATGAAATTTGGTGAACTGGTGTGGCAGGCACGTCAAGAATTCATTAGTTCTCTGTTGTTTTTGGTGTGCACTTAAAGGGGCACTACAGTGGTAATTTACAATTTTTGAGTTGTTTCGTATAATAAATGTGGACCCATATCAGAAAAAACAAACTTTTTTTCCCAACTGGATAAGTGGATGTCAAGTTTTTTTAAAATAGGTAAATGAGGGATTGTGATGTTACCTGGACCAAACTGCTACAGCTAATGCAATGACAGTTGAGTTAAACACTGAGAAAAACAAGGAAACCTGACCAAGTACACATATTCCACTTTTACTATGTGTGAAGCAGTGTGTATAGATATACTCAATTTACTAAACTGACACATTTTTCTGATTTAACGAGGATTAATCAGGAAAAAAAAAATGCAGAAATAATGCACATAAGCTGACAGCTCCTGTGGTTGTGTATTCAATTGCTGAAGCAGTGGTCAACTAATATACCACATTGATAAGATCAAAGAGAGTGATAAACAGAGCACACAAGTCATTATGATATGCCTGCTAATGTTGCGTAACTCAGCTTGGCGCCCCCCTCAAGGTTTGTGTATTATATATGGAGGGTAGCCCAGACAACATAACACATCAGAATACCTACTGGAAGTATATAATAGCTCTAAATAAATACGTGTTTGAGAAAAAATGTTGAAAATTTGTCAAATGAACTCCTAAAATGACTATTAATGACCAAAAAAGAAAAAAAAAAGTAAAAACTATCACTGCTGTTCCCCTGCTCATCATGCTGTCATTGGGTTACCGAAAATGTAACGTGTACATACTTAGATGTTTTTGATGATGATGACTTTTTAAATTTATAATTTACATGAAAGTGATATTTTGAGCTTGTCCAAAACAAAAACACAACAGCGATCAATCGCAAACTTACCTGTTTTTTTGTTTGTTTTGTTTTTGTTTTTGTTTTTGTTTTTGTTGTTGTTTTGTTTTGTTTTTTTGTTTGTTTTTTTTAGGTCTGCTTGCACAAATACATACATATTTGTGCAAGCAGACCTCAAGGAATGTGCAAATAATTTTTTATGGAAAGGGTTGTCAAGCATGTACAATTTTAATATGTCACCTTTAAGTATCCATGAGGTCACCCGCAAGACTAGTAGAGATGTTGTAAGATAGAAGCAGCTTGGACTTGTTGGGTTTTGATGCTAAGCGCTTACGTTTAGGAGCTGAAGCATTGAGCCCTTCACTTACGCGTATTTTCAATCTTTCTCTCTTGCAAACAACAGTACCAGCTGATTGGAAATTGTCACGTGTGATAATTTAATCACGGCAGTCACGGCAGTGTGCTTTTTAGATGTACAGAAATGTTTTGACACTATAAATCATGATATTATAAAGTTCAAGCTGGGAAAGTACGGCATCAGTGACAATGAATTCAAATATTTTTCTTCATATTTATCAGAGAGACGACAGGTCGTAGTCTGAAAATCATAACGTAAGCTAAATGTTGCGATCGGGTTTCCCCCAGGGGTCTATCCTCGGCCCCTCCCTCTTTTGCATGTAAATGCCATTGCTCAGTTTATAAACAAAGGCTCATGTAACTGTTTGCTCAGAATACCATAATAAATTCCACCGGTACGACCCTCCATGAAGTAACTGGTGCCTTACAGGACAGTTTAGATGGTGTTAGTTATTGGTACACCAGAAATAAGCTTACAGTCAATGCAGGCAAAACGAAGTCGATGCTTATCACCCAAAATAAAATTAATAAGGAACTGTTCAAATTTTTTATGGACGGCTAGGAAATACAACAAGTTAATGATATAATGTATTTGGGTATTTATTTGGATGCAATATAAATTGGTTCGCTCATTTGCAAAAATTACATGTTAAAGATATGTCTAAACTGGCTGTTTTGAGAAGATTAAGTAAGTTTTTACCTAAGAATATACTAGAATTGATTTATAAGACAACTATTACCTGGCATTGACTATGCTGAGACAGTATGGGAAACCTGCAGCGCCAAAGGAGTTAAAATGGCCCAGAGATTACGAAATGCTGCCGCTCGGGTAATAACAGGAAACTATGATTATATAAATGTACGGGGGAGACTTCGTAAAAGCAATAGGAGATATGCATATTAATTTCCCACCAGAACTGCATGCCTGATTGCCTAGTCTCACTTGGCGGGATATGGCGAGATATGGGTCGGTACCTGTGGGAACAAGCGGGATATTAGTAATATTTTGAAAATGAAGAATACTTATTAAGCGCAGATATATATTTTTTTCATATATGGCTCGGGAAGTACAAAATGAAAACCAGTTTGGCATTTGTGAACTTAAATTTCTCAAAAAAAACCGCTAATTTTGTGAGAAATGAACATATGGCCCTGTCTGTGACAGTGATGTGACCGCCCCCCGTGATCGCGTGGCGTAAATCCGTGCCTCGTGGCGGGAAATTAATGTGAATACAGCGTATTAAAATGGCAAGCGAAAGCAGAGCGGCAGCGATTTCACACTGCACTCTTAATGTTTAAATGTGTAAACGGTTTAGCCCCAATTTATCTTTCGGACCAAATAAACCTTCTGAGGGACACTAACGTGCACCAGACTCGACCAATGGACTGAATGTTTGTACTCCCTTTCCATGTGAAGAGATCGTTAACAGATCCTTATTATACAACGGTGCTACAGTGTGGAACAGCCTTCCCAACTTTTTCCAGGAAAGTGACAACATTGATGGTTTGAAAACGAATAATAAAAACACTGTCTTCATTGATTTGTTTATATGTGTACTATGTTTGTTTTAAGCTAAGCTATGTATGTATATACTTCTTCACTTGTATGTATGTATTTTTCTATATTACTTTGTATTTTATCTGTAACAGTGCCTCGTGGACGAACAGCCTCTGGCTGAACAACTGTTGTTGTATGAATATATTCGAATAAATATATTAAGTACAATTCGGAAGCATAAATGTGAGTGTACTACTTTTGTACAATTTAGCACAGGATATATGTCAATAACATCAAGCACATTCAAAACAGTGGGATAAATCACAATTACTCTACTATTAATTACATGTATGTTGGTACACTAAAAATAAGTCCTGTTTCAAGTAGAGAAACCTAACAATATGGCATCAATAACTTTATTCTGGGGTGAAACAGCCAAGATCAATCCACATCCCAAAATTTATAAATTTAGCAAATGGACATATAGAATGCAGGGATGCCAACATTCAAAGTGTCGGTACAGAGACAAGTAGTGAAGGACAGCAAGGACACAAAATAATTAACAAAGAATATAGCTGCAAATACTCAATTCGGATGAGGGAAACACCGTAAATTGGTCAAATTTTCAGTTTATTTCAGGGACTGATGATGAGGGACAGTTGGCATCTCTGTAGATGCAGCATTTCTTTGAACTACATGTGCAAATGAACTACAGTCTGTGCTGCATTCCCTTCTGTGTGTGACACACAGACATCTTGTTTTTCCTCAAATACTTCAAGTCTGTGAGTGAACACAGACTTCTTGTTTGTCCTCAAATACTTTATTATGTCTGTGTGTGAACACAGACATATTGTTTTACCCAATATTCTTTCCTTCTGTCTTTCTTCTTTCTTTCTTTCTTTCTTTCTTTCTTTCTTTCTTTCTTTCTTTCTTCCTTTCTTTCTTTCTTTCTTTCTTATCTTTCTTATCTTTCTTTCCGCCAAATTTTTGTCTCGTCTTAAACTCAGACACTGTGCAAGCTACACACTTCAAACTTTGCATGGCACATTTGCACTTTCCAAAGTATTCATTTTTGTAATTCACATGTCACCTCTAAAGGTCAAAGGTGAAGGTCATTTGGACCTTTGACATATTCATCCAGCCATAACTCTGTCAATTTTCGTCCAATTTTGATCATGTTGGGCTCACACTGTACATACTGTAACACTTCACATTTTTTTCATTTACATTTGACCTCGAAAGGTCAAGGTCATTTTGCCTTTTGATTGTTTCATCTAGCCATAATTTGGTCACTTTCCATCCAATTTTATTCATGTTAGACTCAAATTGTAAGTGTTGCAACACTGCATATTTTTGTAATTGTGCAAAATTTTCACACACACAGATTTGCTTTCAAGCAAATCTTTCTTTTCTAGTTCTCTATTTATTTGTTTATTCATTCATTCATTCATTCATTCATTATGTCTGTGTGTGAACACAAACATATTGTTTTACCCAATATTCTTTCTTTGTTTCTTGCTTTCTTTGTTTCTTTCTTTCTTTCTTTCTTTCTTCTTTCTTTCTTTCTTTCTTTCTTTCTTTCTTTCTTTCTTTCTTTCTTTCTTTCTTTCTTTCTTATCTTTCTCTCCGCCAGATTTTTGTGTCGTCTTAAACCCAGACACCGTGCAAGCTAGAATCTTCAAACTTTGCATGGCTATAGCACCTGCAGTGAAGTTTTGCATATCGTTCTGAATAGTCAACATTTTGAAAATTATGCAAATTAGGGCAATTAAAAAAATTCAATTGCTTCTGGCTTCCAAAGTATTCCTCCGATTTTGATGATGTTGGACCTAAATTGTAGATATTGTAACACTGCACATTTGTTTAATTTACATGTGACCTCTAAAGGTCAATGGTCAAGGTCATTTGTACGTTTGAAATGTTCATCCAGCCATAACTCAGTCAATCTCCATCCAATTTTGATCATGTTGGACACAAATTGTAGCTACTGTAACACTGCACATTTTTGTAATTTACATGCGACCTTTAAAGGTCAAAGGTCAAGGTCATTTTGCCATTTGAAATATACATCTAGCTATAACTCGGTCAATTATCATCCAATTTTGATCATGTTGGACATAAATTGTAGCTACTGTAACACTGCACATTTTTATGATTTACATGTGACCTCTAGAGGTCAAAGATCAAGGTCATTTGGACCTTTGAAACATTCATCTAGCCATAACTCGGTCACTTTTAATCCATTTTTCATCATGTTCGGCTCAATTATAGATATTGTAACATTGCACATTTTTGTAATCACATGTCATCTCGAAAGGTCAAAGGTGAAGGTCATTCGGACCTTTGAAATATTCATCCAGCCACAACTCGGTCAATTTTCATCCAATTTTAATATGCTGAGCTCAAATTGTAAATATTGTAACACTGCACATTTTTGTAATGTATATGTGACCTCCAGAGGTCAAAGGTCAAGGTAATTTTGTTTGAAATTTTTATCTAGCCATAACTCGGCGAATTATCATTCAATTTTGATCATGTTGGACACAAATTGTAGCTACATATGGGCACTTGTCTATGTGGGCAGGCGGGATGTTGCTGATATTTTGGAAATAAAGAATACTTTTTACAGGCAAATTCTAATTTCTTCTGATATCCAGATAGTTTTCATTTACATTTGACGTCTGAAGGTCAAGGTCATTTTGCCTTTGAATGTTTCATCTAGCCATAATTTGGTCACTTTCCATCCAATTTTATTCATGTTGGACTCAAATTGTAAGTGTTGCAACACTGCATATTTTTGTAATTGTGCGAATGTTTCACACACACAGACAGATTTGCTTTCAAACAATCTTTCTTTTCTAGTTCATTTATTTATTTATTTATTTAGTTTTTTTATTTATTTAGTTATTTATTCATCTATTTCCGTGTGCCAGTTTTGTGGTCAGCTTTTCTCGGACACTATTCGGAAAAGTACTAAAACTGGCATGGTCATGGACCTGGTAGTGAATTTGTGCATATTCTTTGGAACAGTGATCATATTGAATATCATGCAAATTAGGGGCATATTTGTGGAAACTTTTAAATCTTACATATCTTCAACAGATTTCTAGACAGAGTTGTCATTCAAAGCTTAATATGTGGGTCCATTGCTAAAGCAAAATCCTATAGCATGCAAACAAAGTTGAGAAGTTAATTCATGTTAAATTCACTAAATTTCCTGTGAATAAACATGCATCAGACACAATCCTGGCTCCCCCACTGTGCCCAGAAGCTGGTCACTGTTTCCAGAGCCAGACTGTTATGCAACCAGAGATAATTGAACTGTGAGATTCTGGCCTGATACATGTCTGTACAGGGACACCAGCGCCCAGTGTTGTGGCTCACCCTGTGTAAACAAGGAGGCTGTATATAGTCTGAAGCCTCCTGAAACATTTCCGGGTCAGCTGGGGTGACTGGGACATGCCATTTCAACAATAGGTTTGTGGCATAGCAGCATCTAATGAAGTATGTACCAAAGTTTAGCATGTCTTTGTAATGGGAGATTCAGATCAACTACTAGAAATCACTCAAACACAGATCCAAACTGCCTGTAATGACCAACTGTAATATGGAAGGATTTGGTCAGGGCAGTGGGTACATTGGGGCATGCAGCGGGAGCTCCCATAGGCATAACTGTTGTATTTCAGGACTCAGCAGTGACATTTGCTCATCAGTTAAATATCTATAACATTGTTTCATAACCTTTGTAAAAACTGCCCACTCCCAACAAAAATTCATCTTATTTCACCCATGTTCAGCCAAATTTGCAACCTGTTTGTCCACACCTTTAGTAGGTTGTTGAACCTGGATAGTCAAACATGTACATGACGTACAATGGTATAGATTTTTGTCAGGAGCTATATGAAGTTGGATGTTGCCTGTGCAAACTTACAACTTAAGTTTGCCGAGACATTCTGGCTGGTGACACTCAACAGTTAAACGCAGAGATCTCTGTAAGAGCTATGTGAAGTTGAACTGAATGTTATGTATGACAGTGGATTAGGTGAGCCTAATAGTTGATATTAGTAGAGATTGTCACGTAAATGTTTTTATGTTCCTGTAATAGTGAAACTCAAATACATGCACTCATAAATACATGTGTATCAGTGTATACATGTTTCAGTTGTTGTAGTCATTTTATGCCCAAGATTTACAAAGCATGAGAATCTGGTGTTGATGTTGTAGCTTTTACTTCATAGTATAAATGGGTTAAGCATCATATTGAACGATAAGTTAAAAATTATGCAAACTAGGGGCAATTAAAATTTTAAAAGCTCCGTATCTTCCAACCTATTACAGATAGACACAAAATTTAAAGTAGCAAATACAGATTTGTGACACCTGTCAATCTAATGGACAGTCAACTGTACCATTTCAAATTATGCTAATTATCAGCACTTGAAACATTTGAAAGTTGAATTATCTCCAAGATTATTATTAATAGAGGTGTCAATCCAACCTCAATTTGTAGGTTTATGACAGCTGCATCCAATGAATTATGAGCCAAAGTTGTAGTATTTTGATTTATGCAAATTAGGTGAATAAACAAGATAGAATTCTTGAATGACCATCAAACTATTACAGATAGAGGTGTCATTCCAACTTCAATTTGTAGATTTGTGACATAGCCGAATCCAATGAAATATGAACCAAAGTTGTAGCATTTTAATTTATGCAAATAAGGTGAATACACAAATTTAAAACTTGAATTACTTAAACTATTATAGACTGAGGTGTTATTCTAACTTCATTTGATAGCTTTGTAGTATAGTTGCTTCCAATGAACCATGCATCAAAGTTATAGCAGTTTGATTTATGCAAATTAGGCAAATACACAAAATTCAAATCTCGAATAGCTTTAAAATGTAGTAGATTGAGGTGCTTTTCCAACTTCAATTTATAGGTTTTGACATATCTGCATGAAAACAATATTGTTGCAGTAGTTAAATAAATGCTGAATAGGCAATCTTTAAAAAAATTCTAGATACACAAACTGATTTGCCGACAAGCAAATCAACTTTTTCTAGTTCTTTATTTTTTTAAAATGCCGTGTGAATTTTTTGGTCAGTTTTTGTCGGACACCATTGCTCCGAAAAGTATCAAACTTGCCATGGTGATACACTGGTAGTGAAGCTGTGTGTATTTTTGGGAATATTCATGATGTTAAAAATTATGCAAATTAGGGTCAATTAAAATTTTAAAAGCTCCATATCTTCCAACCTTTTACAAATAGACACAAAATTTACAGTAGTAGATATAGGTTTATGACACCTGCCAATCTAATGGACAGTGAACAAAAATTATAGCATTTTAAATTATGCTAAGTGTGAGCACTTGAAACATTTGAAAGTTGAATATCTCCAAAGCTATTATAAATAGAGGTGCCACTCCAACTTCAATTTGTAGTTTTGTGACATAGTCGCATGCAACGAACCATGAACCAAAATTGTAGCATCTTGAATCATGATGATTATGATTATTAATGCAAATTAGGTAAATACACAAAATTGAATTCTTGAATAACTTCCAAACTGTTGTAGATAGAAGTGTCATTCCAATTTCAATAAATATGTTTGTGACATAGCCTAATCCAATGAAACACGAACCAAAGTTATAGCATTTTTATTTATGCAAATTAGTGAATACACAAAATTCAAATCTTGAATAACTTCGAAACTATTATGGACTGAGGTGTCATTCAAACTTGAATTGAAAGATTTGTGGGGGTAGCTGTATCCAATGAACCACGAATCAAAGTTTTAGCAGTTTGAATTCGAAATTTTTATGCAAATTAGACAAATGCACAAAATTTAAATCTTGAAAAATATAATAGATTGAGACGCCTTTCCAACTTCAATTTATATGTTTTTGATACAGCCCCATGAAAAATTATTGTTGCAGGAGTTAAATAAATACTGAGTGGGCAATCTTTACAAGTTTCCTAGGTACACAGACTGTCAGCAAATCGAATTTTTCTTATAAGGTCGGGTACAAAATGCCCATTTCTACCATGGGTAGAAATGGGCATTTTGGACTTCACAAAGGCAGAAAGAAAAACATAGCTGTGAAACCAGTGCATTTTGCGTGATGACTTCCTGTCCCAGTTGGCCGAATGGTTAAGCTATTATAAAAGTGCCACCAATCCATGTGGGTTCGCATCCCTTCTTGGGGTTTTCCCCCTCCTCTTCAACCTTTTTTTTTCACTTTCTAACATTTGTCGCCTAATATATTATCCTTTCACTATACCCCCAACTCATATCTGTAGGGTTCAGCTCGCAGTGACGTCTCAAAATACTGTGACCATGAAGTGCTGCAATGACATCAGTCTTGCAGACAGGCTCAGGCTTATGGGACTTGACCTGCGTGTACACTTCAGGCTTAGTAAACGCAGGGGGCTCTTGGAGTTTCGGTCTTGCAACCACACATGTCTCCTTTTCGGCTATGTGTTCTTAAATCAGTGGATGAAAGTTGTGCCGTTCATCTCCCAATGATAATCTCGGTCTGCTTTCCTTGCCTGGAAATCAAGCTCGCAATCCTCAAACAACCCACACTTGGCACTAGACCCTGCGTGTAACACTATTATTCTCTGGCCTCTATCAGCTGTTATCTTGGGCTGTAGAGGTGGTGCAGCTGTCATAGGACGGTCCCTTCCCAGGAGACTGGTCTGTCCATCTGAAGGCCGCTGTGTGGTGCTGGTTCATCCATGTTTCAAAATCTCAAGCATGTTCATAAACATCAAGAACCTGCTGCATAGAAACACAGAACACCCAGAAGAACGGACACAAAGTCCTTTACACAACGTGGCAATCCATATACCAAAATAGGAACAAGATAGCTCTTTGCCTGGTTGGCCGAGATAATCAGGGTCTTTCCTGTAGCCACTTCGATCATGCATCTTGAGGATTCAGCAACATACTTTATTGCTATTCTGACTTGAAATAACACGAAGGCTTTAGCCCCCATCTCCTGGACAATTATGAGATATTGCATACCTGGCATAGTGTCCAAAATCTTTACTCCTGCATGCATACTAGAGTTATCAGCCATATGGTTACAGCAGTTCATGTGGGAGGTAAACCACTCTGTCAATCAACAGTATCCATGGCTACCAATATCACTGGTGAGCAGCTGATTTTCTTTCAATTAGGACATTTTCCTGCATTTTGTTTTTTAAACACATGAATAGTCAATTTACATTGGAAGTTTTGTTGCCTGCTACTTCTTTTAGTTACGTATTTGTGTGTCTCATGAAATCTGAGAAATTCCAAATCTAGTATGTAATTACCATGATGCTCTCTCTCTCTCTCTCTCTCTCTCTCTCTCTCTCTCTCTCTCTCTCTCTCTCTCTCTCTCTCTCTCTCTCTCTCTCTCTCTCTCTCTCTCTCTCTCTCTCTCTCTCTCTCTCTCTCTCTCTCTCTCTCTCTCTCTCTCTCAATACTGAACAGAAGTGATAACATTGTAAGTTATGCTAAGAATTAGAAGCACTTCAAATTTTTCATCTTTAACATTTTAAAAGTGTAATGATTAATCTTCCACTCTTCCATGCATGTGCTGTCAGACCAGTGAGCATGTAATGCACATCAAACAAATGTTATAGTTTTAGATTATGCTAATTAGAGGCTGTCAAATTGTAAGCCTTATATATTTTACAAGTGTAGTAGATACAGACGCCACACCAACTTTTTATGAATTATATGTTATTAATCACCGTACAGCTAATGAATATTTATAAAAAATATATAGATTTTTAATATCTTCAAAGTTGTAACAGAGTGATCTTTGTTTGGGAAAATATCACAGTCCAATTCTAACACCAAACATTCAATTGAAACATTTCAAAATGCTGGGATCCCAGTCTACTGGTAGATGAGGCATTCTATTGCATATCGCAACATATTTTCCAATCTTCCAGTGCGCGAACAACTTTTTTATCGGCCGGAAAGTTGAAAATAAGTAACCCATCCTGCCCAAACTATCTATTCTTATGGCTATTAAAATGGTTGTTCAGTGAAATGTAAATTCGACCGAACTACATGTAGGGCCTACAAGGTTTGAAAAACTAGGCGTATGAAGGTCTTCACCCACGGAGCTAGGGTTTTCGGTCTTTGTTTTAGGTGAGTTGGCCTATTGTGCGAAAAGTACATGCGCACAGGCATACAGATACATTTATCTCATATTAAAGGCAAATAAAGTGCACTGATTGGTCAAGGACTGCGCTAAAGATTTCGTACACCGCAGAAGAACTAAATCTTGCCTGTATCATGGTATACCAAATTCATACACCACGGTAGCCTAAACTACCATTGTATACGAAATTTATCAGCCGGTAGGGGGCGCATAGATTGTAGCCCACTCTCTTAACAACACTGGTAGCACTGAAACGTTTTGCCGAAGCGTTTGCCGAGACGTCAGACGAAGATTTGTCAGTTAAAAGGGTGGCGTTGGTGGCTAAAATTACGCAAAAAGCTAATTATGAAGCAGCAGGATTATTTAAATCTCATTTTCCTTGAATATGAGATACAATCGTCATGACATGCATGGCCGTGGTACACGAGATTTGGCCATCCTCATCTGTGGGGTGCCAAGGGTAACATCGATTTCGTGCACGAAGTCTTAATACCTGGTACTTGTCGTTTTTGTGGACGGAATCACAAGATTCACGAAATTGTAAGAGCAAATTACAAAATCGAAGTCCTGCCACGAAATTAAACTGCTCTTACGATTTTGTGGACGAAACTGGGAGAAAAAAATTGCAAAACTGAAAGCATTTTTCCAAAATCCAACAAGCTTGTTGAACTCTGCGCAGGGAATTATAATAGTTTATCAATATTGTGCACAAAATCGCATAATATTGTGAATTTCGTGCACAAAAGTGTAACCTTTTATCAATTTCGTCCACGAAATTGAAAATTGGAATCAACAGAATTGATAAATATATCGATTTCGTCCACAACATCGTTAAGGTAATTAATTCTGTCCACTGGATCCTTAAATTTACCAATTTCGTCCACAAAAGTGGGTAGGGTTCTGAATTTCGTCCACAAAATCTTAAAAGCATTCCAATTTTGTCCACTCAATCTATTTTTTGATCAAATGTTGTGCAAAAAATAAAAACAAAAAAATGTCACGTTAACCATATGTTATCTAATTTTGTGCACGAAATTGGAAAAACATTTCACAACATCCATATAGCTTAATCTATTTCCTGCACACAATTGTAGGAGTATAACAGTTTTGTTCATGGAAATCTAAAGATAATACAATTCTGTCAACAGAATCGTAAAGTTTCTCAGTTTTGTACACAAAATCACAAAAACTATCTCAGTTTCGTCCACAAAATTCTAAAACACACTGAATTAAAAACCTTAATCAGTTTTGTCCACGAAATTGGTAACATGTCATGACAAGGGTTCATACAGGGATTGCCTGCTCCCCAATCGTCGTTTTCTTCCAAGAAATAAAATAAATTTAAACCAAATTGGTAAAACGTGACGTTTTGAACCCTGGCGTGCCAAGTGTAACAGCTTAGCATTTCGTACCACCAGAGACCCTTGACGATGTTATTTAAAACTAACAAATCTCGCACATGTGTCTATTTTTTTTTTTAATTTTGACCGTTTGGCATGCTAAAAAAATAAATAAATAAAAAGGATAATATGCCTAATAGAAAAAAAAAATAATGGACTGAAAATAAAGAATGGATGAAAGGGACAACCAACATGCAGAATTTCATGCGATATTTGCCAGTCTGCAATGTAATGCTGACAGTCCCCCAACAATTCCTTATTTGGCGTTGTGTCTGCCATCATGGAGGTATGCCTTCATGCTGCCATAGAGTCGCTATGAGGGCTATCTTCTGCAGCTTGCTGAATTGTTACGATGGCACGTGACTTATTGAGAGACACAGAGACTGATGTTCTCTACAGGTCATCATAGGAACTCATGAAAATGACCATAATAATGATTCTGTGGGTTTGTGCGGTTTCGTAATATCATTTGCGACTCTGTGTATACAATTCCTTAAGTAAAATTCTGTCTGTCATTTCTTGCAATTTTGTGCACGAAACTGTATAAATCTTATTGGATTTTGTGAACTGAATACCATTTCTGTCAACAAAATGGATAAGATGATTTGAATTTCGTGATAATTTCAACAAAATTGAAAGATCACTCGATTTCGTGGACGAAATCACAAACTTGCACACAAAAGTGAAAATTTTATTCCACTTTGTGAACGAAATTCAAAACTATGCGCACAGAAATGAAACAACAGGCTTTAATGGATTTTGTGAAACTGATTGGATTTCCCGATTTTCTTTCCCAATTTAGTCCACAGAATTGTATAAGCCTTACAATTTCGTGAAAATTTTTTCATTTCTGTGACTTGTTTACGGGGGGGGGGTACTTCCTATACCTTGCTATACGGGTAGGCGCCGCGGAAAAGACCCCCTATTTTCGGTACTTGTCGCTCTCTAAGACCCCCCTTTTTCCTGCTTGTAGCTCTAAAAGACCCCCCTTTTTCGCTTGTCTCACCCAAAGACCCCTGTGTTTTTCAATTCCTGTCTCCAAATTGCCCCAAAATACACCAAATTTTATGTAAAATTTCATTTTTTTTTTCAATACAAGCTCCAAAAGACCCTCCATTTTCACATTGGTTCCGCTCCCGTTGGGTCCGGGTTTTGTACCCTTGGTGGAGCCTACCCACCAAAAATTCCGGGGAGTACCCCCCCGGGCTTGTTTATTAGAATTTCGTGGACAAAACCGATAAATAGATTAGCAATTTTGTTGACAGAATCGATTTAGATTTTCTACAGAATCCTAAATTTATTAAATTTCGTGGACAAAAGAGGCAGACTTACAGGATTTTGTGACCAAAATTGGTGGGCTTACACGTTTTTTTGGACAAAATTAGCAGCTTTACTGGATTCGTGGACGTTGTTGATAAACTTACATGATAAACTTATGGATTTTCGTTTACAAAACTGATACATGTGTAAACTTACGGTTTCTGTGGACCAAAGTGATATATTCTTGACGAAATTGTTGGAGTTTATAGATTTCTTCCACGAAATGAATTAAAATAACCACAAAATTGATCTTACACTTGGCACCCCATACTCATCAATCTGTGTACCACTCAGCCCTTATGGTACACCGGTTGCTGTGGTGGCCAAATCTGGTATACCACGGCCATGCATGTCATAAGTGATAGTACGCAGATGTTACAGTGGCAAGCCGTTTTGACATTTAGTCCTATCTGGCGATATCACTAAATCATTTATTGATGTCGCTGAATTGTTCAGTGATAGCACCTTTTGTGGTTACGTGCGTGCGAGACTGTAGACGAGATATATTTAGTGATGACTTCGAATCCGGCGTGTTAAAGATGGCGGCATACGGCGATATGGAAACTAGTACAGCTCTCTGGCGTCTGGGAAAACGACGAATGATTGATTATAATTGCCAATCGTTAAAGAAAAAAAAAAAAAAAAAGTACTGTACGTCCCTGCATTATCTTTATTTATTTATGATTTCATTTTAACAAAATCCTGGCCATTGACCACTGGTTACAGGTGCCATGGACTGAACTTCGGAGTTCCAAACGCAAAGCGGTTGCCACATTTTGACTGGCCGTCAGGTGGCGCACGATAGATTAAAGATGCGCAAGACCAGCCAATCGGTGTTGCACAATTAGCCACACCTCCATCAGGATTAAAGCTATGCTCGCTTTTTATGGTTTTAGTCATTTACGTTTTAAGCCTCTCTCTAAATGTGTAACGTTAGCTTGTGCTTTAGCGATATCTCCGAATGGTTTAACAATATTGCTAAATGATTTAGGGATATTGCAAAATGATTTAGTGATATCGCTAAATCATTTGGCGATATCGGTAGGCCTAAATAACATATTTAGGAATATCGATAAATTATTGAACAAAATCGCTAAATGTAGGCCCCCTAATTCTCCTCCCTGTCTTGTTTTTGTCCAATAAGGCAATATAGCTGCCGGTTTGGAGGCTTCGTCGTCCCAAAGTGTTCTGTCGAGCATTGATCTTCTCCAACAGCATTTGCAACGGGTTCATTGTCATGCTGCAAAGACACTGAATGCTGACGATTTATTTTGTCGTCAAACTTATCAGTTAGGTATACAGGGCCAAATGCTCGCTCCCTCGTGCCAATTACTATCTAAGCCTACCAGACTCTGTAGAATTACCCAGGATGCACCGATTAACTACTTTAGCGGGGATATCGCTTTATACATCATCATTTGGCGATATCTCTAATCATTCAGCGATACCCCTAAATCAGTTAGGGACATCTCTAAAGGACAAAAGGATATCACTAAATGATTCAGGAATATCAGTATAAGAGACCATTTAGCGATGTTGCCAAATGATTTGGTGACATTTCGCAAAATGATTTAGTGATATCGCTACACAGGACTAGGCCTGAATGTCCAAAGGGCGTTGCCATTCTTTTCGACGTCGTTCTCAACCAGGGGTTCTCGGGCCTTCTGTGCTTTTTGTGGCTTAGCAGTGGATGAATGTGTACAAATGATCCTTGATACATGAGCATGGACTTAGCCCTGCTTCAAATGAGCACATTTTAATTTGATGATTGTTCAGGCCTATGCCCATGGAAAAATATTTGGATCTGGTCGACAGTTTTTGTACATTTATTTGATACAAAACGTTTATTTTGCATTATTAAAATAATTACATCAACTTTGAGGGTGTAACTAAGCATGTAAAATACATTAAGATGCACGTCCTACAAGGCGAGACCCCGTGTATTGCTTTCCAAAGTTTTATCGAGTTGGGTTTTGTTTTGTTTTTTATGGAGGGGGGGGGGAGTTAGAATGTATCTCTCACGTTAATGTTTAAATGAAGAAATCAACACTGTATAACCAAGGATGAAGGTCCCGTCAGCTCCTTGAAATTATGCCTACCGTATGTTTAATTTAAACTGGACCTATCGTGGTTTCTTTCATCTAGTTTTGGGCAACGCACACGTCGTGAAAGCACGCAGTAAGACGGTTCATTCGTAAAATATAAAGTAAACTTAAAAGTAGAAGTGACAAGTGAAAATTTTAGCATAGGTCCACAAAGGCTTACCAGTTCGGCTTAAATCATGCTCATGTTGCTATTCAAAGGACTCTGTAACGTGAAGTAAGCCAGGTGTTGCCTGAATGTAAGAAATTGCTCTTACAGCGTTGTGTGTGCTAATGAATTCCAGTGAACCCTTGTGCCGGTCAACCTTACAGATGTTCCCAAAAGTAAAACTAATGTTTAGAAATCATAATCCTGAGATCTAGGCTATAGTTCGGAGGAAAGTTGGTCCAATTTAGTCTCTGCTAGCTGGCGCAATTGTTGTAGACTTGGACGCTGAGCTGATTCTCTTTGCAGGCAATTTGTAATTGCCAACTGAAGATCATCAGAGTAACCCTGTACATCGGTAAGTGTCGGGGGCACTGCGCCTTGGGTTATAGACATCATAACTGTCACAAGATTTCCATTTCCTTGACGGTCGTAAAAGGCAGGCTCTAGAGCTGCCAATTCATATATAATGCAACCTATTGACCATACCGTGCTCCTTTCACCTGCTGGTTGGCGCATGAGTACCTCAGGAGACTCATAAAATGCAACTGAAGTCGAACTGACTATCTGTGTCATGTCACCATCTTCTTGCGTTTGTTCACTTCGTAAAAACATGTCCTCATCTTTGAAGTGAATAGTCTTAGGAATTAATTTTGCTGCTGAACCTGCCTGTTGTGCAACTTTGCACAAATCATGTGCGGTTTTCCAAATGAATATCTCAGGAAACTGCTGACGAGTCCGAACGGCAATGGTTATTTTGTCTGCAAGACTCAATGACTTTTCATATACGATACAGCAAGTATTTTCACAATTGAAATAGGCCAACAAACAAGGATCCGGCGACACACCTCTCTCACTGTCTTGCAGCTGTAAAACTACAGGCGAACCGTCCAGCAGACAAGTAGCTGGATACCTCATTAATCTGTGATGCTCGGCATTCACTTCGTCCGGATTGATGTGAAAGTCGCAAACCCGCAAACTGGCAATATTTTCTCGAACAGCTTGTGGCAGGGGCAGGTTGTACACTTGTCTTAGCCGCAATAGGCCCAGAGTTCTGCGTACACAGCTTATGCAAAGTTGCTGTAGACGACAAGGCTCGTCTTGCGGTTTAATTTCCGACACGCGGTGTGTTATGGGGTTGAGACATCGCCGCATGATATTAGATGGAATAGACATTGTTTCATTGAAACTTTCTGGCGTAAGTCGTCACGTAAGGCCTTACTATGGCCTAATTAAAGAAAGCAATCTTTTGATCCACTCGTTACATTTAGATAAAATGTTTGTCACCAGATAGGCCTGCAGCCTACAGGGTTAAGCTTTCTTAAATGAATAGCCAATGTCACAAAATCATAAAATCTTAGAATAGGCTTATGAAGACATTCTACGAGGCCTGACGTTAGACCAAAGACACCGTCGCAAACGACGACACACCTTTGTGACGTCATCGCACGTCAACCCATGGACATGGTCGGAGGCCAGTTCGCTGTCGACGATCTTGTTAATAATAGTTGGTAAAGCCGAAAGTAGGCCTAGACCTACTCTAAAAAACTTCTTAGAAGTATGATCAGCAGATCCATCTACTATATGTCAAGGGCATGTAATGTGACTCATCATACTTAGGCCTAAGCATAATATCTTTCAACTCTGTCTGCGAATATTTCTTGACTATGAAAACTTTGAAAAGGTGCACGGTGGCACCCATGCTTAATTAAGTCTTCAGACAAAACAATCAGGCATGCATATGTTTAGAATTAAGCTATACTAGCGTTATAGCACTCATGGTTAACTCGTATCGGACAGGCTTCTCTAATTGTGACGTCCCGGGTGACATTCTTTTTATGGGATGAATGATATGCGAAAACTTGATTAAAAACAAGGCTGCAATTCCACTAGTTGTTAATTAGTGGGCACTTTTTACACTCTTAAATAGTCTCTAAAAGGAAGACAAGGACTAGGCTATGATTGCGAGATACGTTTTCCAAGTGGCTGTCTGGTTTTGTTAAAGTTTATAAGTTTCTTCTTTTCGATCGGTGGTGTTTGTGGACATATTTTGGTGCCTTATATAATTTTTCCTTCATTCATATTCCAGAGATACCCACTTGCATGTCGGGCAGGACCTTTTGGACAACCGTTTCACTTTATAGTAGATTTTATATTCAGAAAATCGGGGAAATCTGACAAGGAAACAGTAAACTCTCAGGACTCTGGTACAGACGTATGCCTACAGTACAGAAGCTTTGACAAAAAATGTAAATTTAAAGTAAATGAAATAATCCAGCAAAAGTCGGTGGATCACAAAGTTCAGTTAATCGTTAGATCCAAAGTTGGAAACGTGTACGGTGTATACACTTTCTGATCTGGAAGTACAAAATTAGAGCAACTTTAAAGGCCAGGTCCCGGAAAAAATAACCTTCTCATACCTGTGTTCAACCAATGAAAATAAGATATATAGTGACTGCATTCACAGTTTACCCACGGTATCATTAAATCCTTTCTTTCTTGACACTGTACGAAGCATTAAAACACCAGGCTTTTCAGGTCTTCCGAGAAATTTTCAATCGGATTTTTTTTACCGGAAGTGACGTCAGATGGAGAACTCCGTGACAGTGTCCTTGGCAGTGGTTGCCATTTCAAACCCGACAGAACTTTTGCTGATCTCGACTCTAAATTGGCACGGAAATTAACTTTTTATTGGAGTCTTTTTCGGTGCATTCTTCTTTGGTATTTGTTTTTCGGCTTTTCTAGTTGCTTGTACTATAATTTTGTCACCACTAGCTGCCATGCCCCGTCAGTGTGGCTATGTGGTGCGGAAACACCAATATTAATATATTATGGCAATAAAACGGGTCAGACTTTAAATAGCGTAAGTTTAGGCCTAGGCCTACAGGCTACACACATTTCCCCGGGATCCAGAAGCTCGTTCGAAGTGCAACAAATTGGTTGCGGCAAAGAGAGCATCTATGCATGCATCAACGACCATGCGTTATTAAAGCCCTTCCCTCCAAAATCGACCACAGTAAAATGTCATCTGCCTTCATGCCTTTGAATGTATTTTCACAATTAATGAACAAAATTTTGAAGGAAAAATGTAAATAAAGCCTATCAAAATTATGTGCCAGGTCACCAGCTTTCCTTGGTGCAAGCTGGGCACTAAGGAAAGCTGTTGATTCAGTCCTAATGCAAAGGGGAAAGGGTTAACTTGTATAGAATAAAATTTAAGCACCAGCATGATATGCTCGACTGTTACCTGTGGTACTGGTATCAACAACCAATAGCCTACCTCCACTGACTGACTGCATCATGCATGTCTTTCAAGACCGGTGGTTTCCCCTGAGAGATATACTGTTAAAGGCACATATTATATTTGTGTCTTTTTGCCCAGAACCACTTCCTAGTAGCCATTACCCTATTCCGCAGTCCGAACTCTTTACTCTCCATTAGCTAACCTGTCCCTGTCTAACATATATACATATGGAAGTACTATTGTCCATATTGCACACGTTCCCCTGCAATATTTGACATAGGCTGTATTGGCTCAAATAAATTAAAGGGTCTTCAGCGGGTAACTACTCAACATGTTTCGTATATCACTTTAATATTGTTATTAGGGGGGCCTTATTACACCTCATTAAAGTGTGTGTGTCAACACACACTTTCCTGTTTTTCCTCGAGTTCTTTCTTTCTTTTTCTTTCTTTCTTTCTGTCTTTCTTTCTTTCTTTCTTTCTTTCTTTCTTTCTTTCTTTCTTTCTTTCTTTCTTTCTTTACCAGCAAATTTCACCGACATTTTTCTCGGACACTATTATACATAGAAACTCCAAACTTGGCATGATTGTACCTCCATACAAGGAGTTTGATCGTTTTATACAGAGGAATGAAGATTTTTAAAATTATGCAAATTAGGGGCATTTGAAATTTTAAATATTGAATATCTTCAAAAGTATAATAGATACAGATGTCATTCCAACTTCTTCTTGGGGGTTATTCACCATTGCGCATCCAATGAATTTAAAACAAAAGTTGTAACAATTTAAATTATGCTAATTAGCAGCATTTGAAATTTTAAAACTTTTTAAATATCTTCAAAACTATTTAAAATTGAGATATCATTTTAACTTCTACTATGGGGTTATTGACCATTGTGCATGTAATGAATCTAAAGCAAAAGTTGTAGCCATTTAAATTATGCTAATTAGCAGCATTTAAAATTTAAAAACTTGAATATCTTCAAAACTTTTATAGATAGAGATGTCATTTCAACTTTTACTATGGGGTTGTTGACCATTGCGCATGTAATGAATCTAAAACAAAAGTTGTAGCAATTTAAATTATGCTAATTAGCAGTATTCAAAATTTTCAATCTTGAATATCTTTAACACTAAAGATAGATAGATAGATAGATAGATAGAGATGTCATTCCAACTTCTTGTAGGGGATTCTTGACCCATGCGCACCTAATGAATTAAAAATAAAAGTTGTAGCAATTTAAATTGTGCTAAATAGCACCATTAGAAATTTTAAATCTTAAATAATTTCAAAGCAATAAAAGATAGAGACGCCATTCCAACTTCTACCCCTGTGTTATGGAATAGTTGTACATTGCCATACCAATATGCTTTGAAGACACACACACTGATTTGCAATGCAGCAAATCCTCTTTCCTAGTTTATCACTTGTTGTTATTACATTTTGTACAACAACATGAAAAATAAAGCACTTTTTCCAGAACCTGTTAAAAGTGGACCCCTCGAGCTCAAAACTGGTTGTCTCAGAAGACAGGGATTCGCATTATTGTACCTCTGATCGATCATAAACCACTTTTGGATCTGGCCATGGGATATTGGCTCTCAAGGACCATCTTATGTTTCAACCATGGCAAGTTAAGATATCAATAACCTTGACGTGGGATCACTCCCCCCCCCCCCCCCCGCAAGGGGGTGGAGGAGGTACTTGGTCTCGAAAATGGTATGTAGGCGCTCTGGAAGGGTAAAACCCTACCTTCTACATACGATTTTTTACCCCAAAATACGGGGTCAAAATTCTACATTTCGCCAAAAGGTGGGGGTCAAAAATGTTTATTGAAGAAATGGTCATTTTCCACAATTGTAATACAAAAATCGGCCAGAATCAGCATTTTTCAACCCTTGCATCAAGAAAATCCAGTAATTTTGCTCACTTTTCAGAAAAGAGGGGTCAATATTTGAACCTGAGTTAAGGGGTCAAAGCTCTGCATGTGGCCTAAAATAGGGGGTCATTCCCGCGGAGCCTATATACCTACCACTATAGTTGGAGTACCCCAACCCCACCCCACCTTTAGGTATTTCAAACACTGTGTTGGTGGAAAGGTACACGTGAACAGAAAAAGGGGCACACAAGGTTTGGTATTTTTTCGAGGTCAACTTTAGGCACTGGGAAAAATTGAAGAGCCCAAGCATACAATTTTAGACTGCCAATCTAGATACTAGTATGTTGATCACAATTGAGAAATGGAAAAGAAAGATAAAAGTTTCATGGAGGGTACATTGTTCTACCTAAAACAAACTGATGAGAGGCTCTGAAAGGCAGGAATTTTCATTCAGTGGTTTGCATCTTTAACCTATTAACTAAACAAATATATACAGGATTAAATATTCATGCAGAAATTGAAAAGGTCATGGAGATACCTCCTCCGTGAGACTTTCTGCAGGTGTAATTACTTTTGCAAACTGAATGGTCACTTAATATTGTTTTGAGTATAAAGACCACTGGAATGAAAAAAATTTAGGGAGCTGTGCTTGTACTTGTGTTTTAGGCAAAAATGTACAAACAAACGTCAGAATAAAAATCATACACTGCAAGTATTGCTCAAGACCTGACTTACCCACAATAAAATTTTGATGGTGCAAAACTGATTTTGAACAAAATATTGAATCCCTTCAATGCGAAAATCATGTTGATACATAATTATGGATATTAACATGTAGCTTAACAATATGTACATCACATAAATGTGTATATGTGGTACATGTACTTTTATTTAGTATAAGTCAGCAGAGAGGGTGCCAATATTATTTCACATATCTGACATAAAGACATGTACCTCTCATGACAGGCTAAATGACATATATCGACTTTGACATTTATGGGGGGGGGAACAATTTTTCACTGAAGAAGAGCCCTGTTAATGTGCAAAAAACATTATATTTAGTCACACTGTTTAAATTTTGGATCACATATGCTGTCTGTCTTTGTTATTTTTGTTCTACGAACCATTACATACGTGTGCCAGTACCTCCATGGTAATTACATATACTTCTTTAGAAGCAGTCCAAAATTGTCATCATTTTCATTAAAGAACAAAACATTCATATAACTTTTTTTACAACCCCCCACCAAAAAAAATTACCAAAATCATCATTTTATGAATGTCAAGTCCACCACGCCAGGGTTTTTCATTGATTCATACTTTATATAGAATGCTATCTTTGGATATAGAACAAGATTTCATTTATTATAAGACAAAATTATGTTTTAACTCATTCTCACTGAGGTCCATGATGAAGGGATTACTAAAAACAGTATACCAGAAAGTGAAGTTTATGTCACCTTAAGCCTAGCAAACCTTTCAACCCCACTACACTGACCATATGGGAGCCGAGGCTTCAGGGTTTACACATGAGTATTTTTAACTGTAAATAAAATCATTTAATTCAGAGCCCCCCTCCCCCACGAATGTTTTGTTCATAGATGAATATGATGACAATTATGGACGGCCCATTACGTCACGGGGGAGCATTTTTTATTTTCATTTGATCCATAGTTTTCACTTGGTACTTTCCACGGCCAGAACTGTCTGAAAATATTTGCTGATTTGGAGGACCCATAATTAAAGTGACAAAATCTGCAGGTCCTGTCAAAGGTCCATAGGAACCACTTTGAAGCCTTTTGATGAAGGGTAAAAAGTGGTAATCTTTATGAACACCATGTGAATGTCATGTCACTATGTGTAACACATGTATAGTCAAGAGGAATATTCACCTCCATTGACAAAGATACCCTGCATTTTGCCATCATTTAAGCAATGAGTTGCGAGTGAGACACCAGTGTGCAGGTTTCCCCTGGCCAAAGAAAACCAAAGGGATGTTTAGAGGTGTATAACAATTTCTTGCATGCTACCGAAATACATGTTTCAAAATAGATAGATAGATAGATAGATAGATAGATAGATAGATAGATAAATAGATAGATAAATAGACAGACAGACAGACAGAGAAAGAAAGAAAGAAAGACAGAAAGAAAGAAAGAAAGAAAGAAAGAAAGAAAGAAAGAAAGAAAGAAAGAAAGTACGAAAGAAAGACTCTATTGCAGGATGTGTTTAAATTGTACAGGGCTGGATGACCTGCAGTTTTACGGCTATTTACAGGTCTTGCAAATTTTTATTGGACTCGGACTTGCAAATCTCAATACATTTCAAGCCCAGCTTTTTATGGGGTTTTCTAGTCATGATAAAGACTGGCCCAGCGGGAATGTGCTTTCTTTTATCCACCACTTTCTGTCTCAGACTCAAAAGCATTTACTTGCCTTGCCATTTAAATTAAAACTAGGAAGATTTATAGGCCTACAGATCGAGTTTGACAATTTGAAACTCAACATACTGTAGCTTACATAAATGAATTTGAACATTTGCCATCTTGCTGCCAACCTCATTCCCCCCAGCCCCACAGAAATAAAATAAAACTAACCAAGTGGAGGATCCGTCATTACAAGGACAGCTCTCCTGGCAAGTCGGGTCCTTCATGCGGTTTGTTTCATTTTTTTCCAATAATTGTAACTGTGTTCAGTGAAAAAAATTGATAAATAGAACTAAAAAGTTCAAATGTTGCCCAAATTTTATTATCATCATTGCCGTGCTTCAGTTTACAAACATTCACTCCGCATGCGCGTGAGAATTTAGTGGCTGTAAATTGTCATTGGTACCACGTGCTGATGCTAAAATAACAGTTGAGTTGCAAAAGAGGATCAACGGGCCATCATTACTGATCAGAATAAGCAACAGAAACGTGTTTTTGTTAGTTTACTTTGATGGGAAAGTCAGCTTCAGAGAGAGAGAGAGAGAGAGAGAGAGAGAGAGAGAGAGAGAGAGAGAGAGAGAGAGAGAGAGAGAGAGAGAGAGAGAGAGAGAGAGAGAGAGAGAGAGAGAGAGAGAGAGAGAGAGAGAGAGAGAGAGAGAGAGAGAGAGAGAGAGAGAGAGAGAATGTACCGGGGCCATGTGACTCATCCATCGAAACATTAACTGGCAATTTAACCGGCCTTACAGGTAATGTTGTTTGACCCCCAATACCAGAAGAAGGAGTGGGATTGCCGGGCTCTGGGCACATGCTACTACCACTGCCAGTGTTAATCGTGAAAGTGGAAGGAGTACTTGCCAAATGGCACGGGCTTGTGATAGTCGAAGTACGTTACATTAGCAGAGGCCAGAGTCTGACGGAGCTTGTTATCTCAATTGCTGAGCAAGATGGCGCACATTTGTTTTTGCTGACCCATGCTTGCAACTGCACAATATTGTTGATAGACTGGACGTTTTTATCTCTGCTCAGCTGAGTGATTAGGTTTGGAGGTACGCCTGCTTGCAAAAGTTGAGTGCACATGGTGCGTCTGACACTATGATTAGCCAGCTTGCCAGATAAACCAGCTGCGGCAACCATTCTTGGCATCATCTGTGCAATTCTGTGATGCCCCATTGCCTGCTCATAACAAAGTTTGTCGCCGTGAGGATTTTTGATGATTGCCAAATAGAATGGATAGCCGACAATTTTAGTCTCAACAGGTCTTTAGAGTACATTTCAAAGGCCCGAACTGGACACCTGAATGGATTTGTAGTATTTCGGAAAATTTTGGGAGAAAATTCACAATCGTGGGAGGAATTTGCAGTCCTAGTTTTCGTTTCCCTTTCATTAAAGGTAAGAACACAATCATTCTCCCCATTGTTGACAACCTGAATCCCTCCCCCCCCCCATTGGACCTGGCGGCTTTCATGGCTGCCACGCAAGGCAAATAATTTGGTCTTGTAATACCACACAGTCTAAATAAGTGCCAATGAGTGCCCATGCCCAGTTGCCCGCAATCCTACAACTTTTCCGCGTTTTTAGGGGTCAAACAGATTTCTGAGATTTTTTTCCCATGCCTAACTGCTTTAACTCTCGCCTGCGAACTTCCAGAACCTTTCTACTGGTGGTGAATTCAACACTGTGTATAAGTGAAAATTTGCAGCGAAGGTAATCTAGTTTACATTTAATTATACGGTGAAATGATATGAGAGTATCTATTTCATAATTTGCACCATACTGTTTCTTCAGATCCATCAAAAATCCAGAAATATACCGATCCATGCTGACCGATGGAATGTTTATCAAGTTTCGGGTTTCCCGCGTGGTGGCGCAACAAGGCATTCCATGAACTTCTTAATACACAGTTGAGTTTTTTTTGTTTTTTTTTTGACAGTGCTTTTGTTACGTTTGTAGCCTATGTACTCCCTAAATGGATCAGTGTCATTAGCAAATGTATGCTGAGTCAGTGTTTCACTGACGCCTCCTGTTTGAAGGGATGGTTCCACGGCAGACTGGACTTGCTGGTACCCACTGTCACAAGTGGCCTGAGTGTCATCTGCTTCATTTACCGTTGGAAGGTGCCGGTGGTCCATGTTTTTATCTTCACTGCAGTTAGGGACAACGTAGCTAAGGAATGGATCGCAGGCTGACATTGTATTTTGCCATTGAGCATCTACTGTCACATTTTCTGCATTCTTTGGGTCACATATCAAAGTCATCATATCAGGGTCTTGCATTGTAGCTTCAGCCAATTCAAAACCATCGCCAATATTGAATGGAAATTCCAATGCTACAAGCCAACGTGGAAAAAATCTAGAATGCATTCTTACCAGAATAAATTTTGTTAATTTGCAAACTTGACATTCAGAAGGAATAATTTCATTACTTGATAAGAAATATAGGTACCTGTTGTGGAATTTCCCAACATATTTGGATAACAAGCTGCCATTGATGTGCAAACAACATAGATAAGTGAAACGGTTAGGTTTGGTGCTAAACCTAAACTAAGACTTAATGAGGCAGAAAATGTGTATACTTCAGCCCCAGTAGAAGATGAACCTGTAATCTCTAGCCCCAAATCCAAGCAGAATGTCAGGCACAGACGCTTAAAGATCACATTTGAGGAAATAAATGACACAAACTTACGCTTAAAAATACTAATTAATTCAGACAAGTTTAATTCTAAAAGGGTATACTTTTTGCCCGACAAAACTACACTTGAAAGCGAAGACAAACTTTCCTTGAGAAAGAAATTAAAGGAAACCAGGTACAGAAACCCAAACAAGTTCGTTTTAAAATTGCAAGATCGTAAAAGTCACAATATAAACCTTTGAAAATTTGCACATTCAATGCACAAGGTTTCAAATCCAAATTTGTACATTTTCATCTTTTTTGCGTGAACATGAACCCCACGTACTGGTAATTACAGAAATGTGGTCTGACAGTACCATATTGGATAATGAATGCACACAAGGATATGTTAGCTTCAGACAGGTCAGGGACATCAATTTCTACACCCCCAGGTACATAAAAATGTAAATGATAGAGGTGGCGTGTTAATTATGGTTAAGGACGCACTACATCCAACTAGGCATACTACAGGAGATGTAGGCTTTTTTGCATCGTTTTATGAGATTTTAACTTTAGAAACATAAGCTGGACAAGCATGCCCTACCCTGGAGAGCCAGAAAAGAGTTTCATAGATCCTGTAAATGACAACATGCTTTCACAGGTGGTAACAGAGCCAACTCATGGCAATAACGTTTTAGATCTTGCTTTTGTGGTTGGTTAGAGCTCTGTTTCAGAATGTTCAGTGTTTGAAGTTTTCTCTAAGAACGACCAAATTGTTGTTTGACTCCACTTAAACTGACCTATTCTTAGGATTAATTACTAACCCACAATAATCTTTTTGTATTTCGAGGGCAACTATTCAGCTCTTCATCAAGAACTGCACAATCTTGATTGGGAACAGGTGCTTTATCACAGAAAGATTTTGCAAAACTGGGAATCTTTTTCCAGGACTTGTCAAACACTTGTTTGCTAAATACATACTTGGTAAGACTATGCAACCGGGTCAGATGAAAGGTCTAGCCTGGACTGGGTATAAGTCAGTTTCACAAGCAAGACAGATAAAAAGGAAACAATTTGTCAAATATAGGGTTTGAGGTTTGCATGCCGATAGCATGATATACAACCATGAAGTTGAAGGTCTAAAAACAGCCATGCTTGATGCAAAATGTCATAATGAGAATAAATTAGTATTTAGGCAAATAAGTGACAATCTCAAACGTTTTTGAAATTACATACACCACTTTTCTAAATCAAGATCCACCATTGATATGCTTCAAAATGAAAATGTTACGGCAAATGATGACGAAGCTAATGTGGTAAATTCATATTTTTCAGTCTTAATTAGTGAACCAGACATACATTTAACTTAAAGAGAGTTACAGAATAAACACAATATTTTGTCAGATTTTAACATCACACCAGGTATTGGAAGGGATAAATTGTCCAGGCTGAAACCTAATAATGCAAGTGGTCCTGACGAAACTAATGTTCATATATTGAGGAATTGTTCAAATCTCGATGTTTCATTTGCCTTACAATTCACACAATCCTTATAAAGTGGTCATCTCCCCCAGGCATGGCAAGATGCAAAGGTGACTCCTCTCCATAAGAAGGGCTCTAGACGGATGTGTTGTAGCTTATAGACCTGTGTCTCTAACCAGCCACATAGTTCAAGTTCATGAGAGATTTTTTTGATGGTAGGATGGGATGTACAAACTAGTTTTCAAAAACAAAACGATGAGCTGTGACCATCATGGTTTTTCAGGGAAAATGTGGTGGTATTACTCAGTTGCTAGAATCTTTTTTGATTGGTCAAGGAATTTAGAAAATCAACTACAAACTCCCAGCAGAGTTTATGATTTCTTATTGCACCTCCTGGTAAGTCACATTAAGCGAACAAACGAATCCCATTCCATAATTCCATTCCCTCACCTCTTTGCCATAAATTCTGCTATTTATTGAAAGAAGACATGTATGGAGTGGTACAATAATAAAATTTCAAAACAAGCTCAAAATTATTTTAACCTGATTACTTTACTGTCAATGGGAAAACTCCTTGGCAAATTCACCTCATTGTTCAGCATTTATTTGTTACCCATGTATTTGTGTATGTACTGTATAAGTAATAAGCTGGAGTTTTCTTTCCACACATCTCTTATTAGGCATGGCATAATACCGAATAAGATGTAACATAGGCTATTAGTTACGTAATATTACCTCTCGACCACCCTTGCCAAGACCTCTGTGCATGGGCAAATTGCCCGAAACAGTCGAGTTGGGTTCATTCATTTGATTGTTTCAAAAAACCTCACGATCCTGTGGCACCATCTCTCTGTTGCTCATGCGATAAAGCTTGATGTAGGCGGCAAGCTGTTGCTGCCAAACTTCAAGCTTTGGACTCTAATTTTGTTGAGTCTTCTCCCGGGACTCTACAACAGAAGCAAAGATGAGCCCATGAGGCCAACTCACGCACTCAGGTGGCTGCCATGTCAACAACTGAAACCCCCCAGGGGGAGTAAGGAGAGGAGATGACACAGTCCCAAGCAGGGAGGCAAGAGGTCACTTTGGGGTGATCATGATCACGCAGCTAAAGCACAGGGGACAACCAGTGGTCCTTTAGTTACTGACCCGAGGCATATCCTCACCTTGGAGTCTATGGCTAGGAACACAGCAGAGATGCTCAGGGCATTCATTCCCCGCTCAGCCTGCCACTTTGGGGTCCTGTCCCAAGAGGCAGGCTAAATGCAAGTTGGATCTCATGAGATCTCAGTCCCTCTCTCCCCATTTGAGCACTCAGAGTCTGACAAGTGCAAATTGGTGAAGCCAGGATGGAAACCTCCAGGTTCTCATCCTGGCATCCTGGAACCCAAGCCTATTCCCCAAGTGCTTGGGTTGAAATTCCGGATGTCCTGGAACACCAGGCCCCAACTGACTTCCCAAGCTCCCAGGTCTGAGACATTGGTTCGACAGTCCAGGAATGTTGTGGTACAGAAGATGGTAATGAAGTTTGTGGTGGCATCCTCTACCTGTAGTGAGCTTTTGGTTCCTGGTGTGGTGACCCTTTCCATGACCCAAGTGCCATCTATGGTGCCTATGACCTTTGTTTTGGCCCCACTGGCTGCACTCTCTCGGGTTCACCCTGGACAGAGCCCCCAACAGTTTTGCCAGACCCTGAGTTTGTGACTGACACCCTGCCTCCCTCTTTTAGGAGGCAAGTGGAGCTTGAGCTCCTGGAGGAGCAGCCATTGCAGGAGGAGCCTTTGTCTTCATCTGCCCCTGCTGGCATGTTTGTTGCAACCTAGCACTACCAGAGACTCATGAGTTCTGGCAACTGCAGCAGGCACCCTTTGGCCAGCAGACTTCTGAGTCAGAGGCAGTCGTGGCTCCTGTACCAAGCCTCCCAGAAGTCCCGCTCAAGAGCACAAGCATGCCTCGACAAAGGTGCTGATGACTTCCACAGAAGTCATTGCTACCCCACTGTGAGGTGTGGGGATGGAGGACTTGCTCCTGTCACAAGCAGCTGCCCCATCAGCGGCAGATGAACAACCATTCGATGAGGCTTTGGGCATTCCTGCTCCACTTGTGGTCACTGAGTCTTTGGAGATCAGCACTAACAAGGAGGACTAGTTCCTACTGTCAGACAAGTCCTACAGCGGGCACAGGCCAAGGGCTTACAGCCCACCCTCATGCCCTCACTGTAGCTCTGAGTGGCTGAGCTCTGTGGCTTTTATGGCAAGGGCAGAACCTGTTTCTGCACCCATGGATACCACTCCAGCTCTGCCCAAGGGGTTTGAATATCTCAGAGCCCTCATTCAGAGCTTGGTGGGTGCCGAGGCTGTCTTCCTCACAGTGGAAGGGAAGCATGGTCATGATGTCCAACCCAGGTTTGTCCCTGGAGGATGTGCATAATAGGGACCCAATCCCCTTGTTCCCCTTCACAGCTTCTATGACCAGCTTATGGCAATATGAGGCATTCAGATTCCAATGTGGGCCCCAACCACTAGTTATCTCCACCAAGGGCAACTCCTCACCTGGCCAGATGTTATGCGGAAGTGGTATTGTGCACTGGATCAGATATTTTCCTCACATCTACTCCTTGTGATCTTGGATTGCAAGGAATTTGTTGTTTCACAGCTGAAGTCCATCTCTGCATCTGCCCAGGCCTTCAAGAGACTGGAAGAGGATGCCAGGAGCTCTGTCCTTATGGTGTCTTATTCTGACATCTCTTTGGCCACCTTGAAATCCATCCTGGAGGACCACCACTGCTGTGCCCAGACTACAGAGACAGTGTGAGACTGGATTATCCAGGTGTCATTGCTTGCATCTTCGTTGTTGCTATCGATACACTTGATGCAAACCTGGGTTTGTTACAGAAGGATGTCTACCTTTAGGGTCAGCAGCTGCCTGACCTGATCTGCTGCAGACTGTGAACAGGACCCCTCTTTCTCAAACACCTTGTTTGGAGGAGAGATGGCAGATGTTGTTCGGCGTATGCAGGGCCTATTCTGCAGAGCAAACATAGACCAAGGTGTTCACTGACTGTTCAGTCACTTTCTTCCTTGGTCGCAGAATCCCCAAAGTGTGTCTCCCAGGCTGTAATTGCTTCCCCTCTAATCTGCCGCACCTCTTAGGTGTCACATTGTTCCAGGAAAAGTGTGAAGCAATTAGACAAGGGCAAGTGATTTGTCAAGCCAAGAAGTCGGGCAAGCCTTAGAGCTCCTGACTCTTGCTTTGTGGACCCCCCCCCCCCAGTCTAAGGGGTGCCCTTCGCCACCACTCCAGACATCACAGAGCACCCTGTCGGCAGTTGTCTTTCTGCCATTTGTGCTCAATGGGAGTCAGTTAGTGGTGTTGGTCTCTCAGAGGATTGCCGGCACCGCCTCTGGTGGACCATTTGGGAGAATGTCATGACAGGACAGTTGTTGTTGTCACCCTTTCCGGTGTAACTCACCATGTAGACAGACTCTTCGTGGTCTGGGTGGGGAGCCCATGTGGAGGGCCAGACAGTGTCAGACCTCTGGCCTGAGCAGTCTGTGTCCTCTAGCATGGCCAAAGTCCTTGTTGTTCGCATTGGGAGCGATCCTTATCTGCCGACACTCATTGCATCCATCTACACTGACAGACTGGCAGCCAGGCAGGTCCCACTATGACAGGACCTCCTGTTGGTTTTAGGTATGTTGAAGGATTGTTCCTTTCAGTGCCTTGAGGACCCCAGATGGGTGGACCTCAATTCCTGGATGTGGAAAACTTGTTTTCTATCAACACTGGCTTCAGGGCTAGAAGAGGCAAAATCCCTGCACTAGCACACTACCCAATAGTCACCTGACCACTCCCAGGTGAACTTGAGGCCACACTTGGGCTTCCTTGCAACAAACAATTCTCTAGCACATGACCAAATCCAATGGTTTGCTGACCACTCCCAGGTGACCCTGAGGCCTAAATTGGGCTTTCTTGCAAAGAACAAAGTTGCTCTAGATCCTTCTATGGCCTTTCAGGGTTTAACCCTGCATGCTATGGATACAACTCTTTCCTCAGAGGAAAGAGGCTTGTGTCTGCTGAGAGTGCTGAGCTGGTACCTCTGTCACATGGATGGTGCCAGGTTTCAGAGGCCCACTCTCTTTTTGCCCCTTGGTAACTCACGTAAAGAGCAAGTTTGCTGAAACATGATTGCATCATGGATGAAGCAGACAATCCTGAAGGCCTATGAGAATGCTTTGGATACGCCCATGGCCTTAAGCAAGTCTTTAAGCTATAGCCCAGGAGGTGTGAGCCTACAATGCCTGAGGCATGTCACTGTTGTAAATATCCTGAGGGTCAACCATTGGTGATCATCGATGACTTTCACTGACCGCTACTTGCGTGACTTGATAGTGCTTTAAGAGGGCATGTTTGCCTTTGATAGTGTAGCAGGCTCCTGTGTGTAAGTTCTTGATACTTGTCCTTAGACTTCCCTGATCCCCTCAGGGCATCACCGTGTACCAGCTTATGTTGCCCTTGGGGTTTTGACTAGGTAGAAGCCCTGTCAGCATATACACCAAGAGTAAGTTTGACCTTATTTCAGACTTGTATTGGGTTGTTGTCCTTGGCATCCTGGACCAGTGTGGTCACACCCAATTAAAAGGACACTGCCTGACAGAACCTTGTGCTATACCAGCCCTGCAGCGCCCGCCAGTTTTCATAATTGGCTGGTCTTGCTAGATCTCAGGACCAGAAGAGTAATAATCAGCAACATCCACCCATGTGGTGGACAGCTACCAGGCTGTTAGGCGATTTCCTGGGGGGGGGGGGGGGCACAGTGCAGTTCCATGCTGGTCAGTAAGGAGAGCTTCTAGGCTTAGGCTAGGATTCTGCTGTTGGCAGCTTTAAGTCCACATATCTCTGAGGTTTCCCCTTCAGACATTGCCTCCTCATCTTGACGGATGGTTTCCTCGCCCGCCACCCCGGCTGTTGGTCCCAGTGGTCTTTTATGGTCCGTATGCCAGAAATGTTACACCCTCCTCAAATGCATTTGTATATCCACAATGGAGTTCGTGAGGTAATGTTACGTAACTAAAACGTAAATTTTTCAGTAATTTCGGTATTAGTAAGACTACTTACCTGTTGACCACCAGAGAAGCCCACCCGACCACCCTGCTTTCTTAACACAGGTAACGTCAACTGACCACTCATCAAGGAGGAAGGAAATACAAGGGATGCATGCGCATCAAGAGTCACCAACGGGTCCAAGAAGAACCGAGAAATGGCGCCACAGGACCGTCAGGTTTTGGGGAACAATCAAATGAGTGAACCCAACACGTTTGTGTTGGGCTATTTGCCCAGGTACGGAGGTTTTAACAATGGTGGTCTAGAGGTAAGTATACTTACTCAAACCGAAATTACTAAAAATTCCACGTTTTTTATTCCCATCCAACATACGAAGATAATTATTGAAATCCCATGTGATATTGCAGTCCCATGCAAGAAATATTTCCCACGCGATATACTTAATTTCGTGCAATAGATTGCGTTTTCATTTTTCTTTGTCGTTCCCATGCAATCAACTCGTGGAGGTTTTTCTCTGTCAATTTATATCTCACCTGGTACTTGCCATTTCACTTTAAAATATAGCTAAAAACGTTTTTCTGCATGACACTGCAGACGCTAAGTAATTGTATAAAGATGTCCATGAAAACCAGATCAGTGAAATCGATCAGATTTTTGTTTCATGTTGTGTTTTAATTTGTGTTTCGGTACTCAGTAAAATTCGTCTTCTGTATAATTTATCCTTGTCAATCTCGAGGTCATCGGTACGTTTTTTACTTTAAAGGGAAACGAAGAGAAAACATTTTCTTTCCATCTGTTTCTTGCAAAAGCAAAACATGTAATAATGTTTCTACTGAGGTTTGCTTGTGTTGGAGAATTAAGATAGAACTATGATTATATTCAACATACAGCTCATCCCTCACGCCAAACAAGCAACAGCATTTCTTCACGTTCCGCTGCACACCCATGGACTCTCTACAGAAGAAGTTCAGAATCTCATCACGGTTACACTTCGCTGGCTTAATGTGCAACAGTGACCTTTGTTGACAACTTCAAGCGTAAATATAGGACAGGTACTGCATGTTACCAGCGGGAGGCAGGGACGCGCTATCACGTCTCTGGGGGGAATTGCTGATAGTTATGGAGATCAATACTGTTTTTGACTGAGATCCCTCGATCAGATCCATGTCTCCAGTTACACACCCGTCAAACGAGGAACTGGATGATCGATCAAGCTCATTAGCTGGACAGCGCCGTAGAGTTCTCCTATGGTGCCACGCTTACTGTGGGTCTTAGTGTGACTGCTCTGCATCCATGGTGTGACAGAATGCTGTCACTACGGACTACAAAGCCACGGAGTCTGGTGTGGTTCTTCACCTGTGTGCATATTTATTTCATAAGTTTATTTGAACCAGTAGGTTCTGATGCGCATGCTTCCATTGCCCAATTGAAAAATCTGGTAGTATCTGAAGATGAATTCATTCCTTTGCTGGAGAACTATGTGTTGAGCCAGGACCATCCCAGTCCTTGGATGACAGCGTAAGTACACATGCTGGTCCCCACACCATCATTTTTTTTTTCGTTTGTTGTCAAGGCATCTAGTATACAGGCATTGACGATTGTGATGGACAATTAATCTGCCGGCAAAGTTACACAAAAAAGTCACCACGCTGACCTGCCAGCCCCGTAAAATCCATTAAATAATTTATCCGCTGATGTATTGGTATTACTCCATTACGCATGCATCCTTGCCTAAGCCAATGTTCGAATGGAACTCCAAAACACCCTTAGGGCACCCATTCCCCAAAGCGATAGGACATCAATCGTGACTTCTCACGTCTTTTTGCTGATACAGACCGAACATTTTATTGACACATACGCTGTTACAGGTGTACTCTAACAAAACATTACAGAAGGCACATACAGACACAAAACATTAACGTATATATACATTTACAGTTCAGCAGACACATCCAGCCATAACACTTCCTTATCTTCCCAATGTTTACTTATTTATTTTATTAATGAATATGTTTACCCTGCGACACCATCACAGCTCTTTTCTTCCAAGGGGCCCGGCATACATCTAGATAAAAACAATCAAATACATAATCCTACCAGATAAATAAAAAGACAATAAACTAATTAAAACTAAGAAGAGAAAAAGTAAGATTTATTTGTGAATACTATTGAATGAACCGAATCACAAATAATGTGTCTTTTAACGTACTTTAAAATCAAATCTATTTTCGCTTTCCTTTAAAACGTCCGGGATACTGTTCCACACAATAGCACCATTGTATGAAAAGGTTCTTTTAAAAACCTCATTACTGGAAGATGCCACGATAACATTCAAACCTGTAGCTTTCGTGGTTGGATAAAAACTGACCTAGCCCTGTGGAACCGCTGCTGCTTTGCTATTGTTTGCCACTTTCTCTGATGAGATCAGCACCACGTACATTTACACGATAGGTTATTGGTGCCGAAGGTTGCTGTTTCGAGACCCGGCCCTTCCATGGTTACAAAAACATAAAATCATAATTGTTTAGTTTAAACATATTTATTTTCACTGGATTACCCATTAGTACATAGAATATAACTAATCTAGGGGCTCTCCAGACACGGGAACGCACAAATGATATATACAAGACGCATAGGATAATACAATGTACACATATGTGACTATGCACTCAGGTAGACATGCTGTAATACAATTAAACAACAATTGCCTGTGATTACCCGAGCATCAGCATTTTGTAATACGCTGAGCCATCTTTAATGCTTTAATGCTTTTTCTGTTGCTCCCCATAATATATGTTGGGTACTTCCATTATCAATACAAGGTAATATCGTAGTGAAATCATGTCTAATGTTTTCTTTGGCAGAAATTTACTTAACCTTCTTAAAATGCAGCAAATTTAGACATGATTTTATTGAGAGTACAATGATGCCGACCCAGCTTTGGTAAAATTTGAGAGCTCTCTAACTTTATATATATATATGTTCTTTTGAGTGTTTCAAAACGACAAATTGTCACATTTGTTTCACTCTGAGAGGTTTACAGCAATAAAGGGACAATATTATACTAATTGTTAAATTTACACGTTAATAAGTGGGGAAGTGAATCACTTTTTATTTGTCAACATTAAGACTATGAATCTAATTAAGTTCCATGTATTCTTTCTTTTTTCTACAGTTTCGAAAACTAGATAAGACTTCAAAGTTAAAATTTCAAAGTTTTATCATGCAAATAATTTCAAACTTTAAAGGTTACTTTTTTCCTAATGTGATATTTATGGAGAATTAACATCCGGGATGTAGTAATAAAATTCGCGGTGTTTGCAACAAAATAACGTTAGTTTCACTACCGTTTTAGAGGCTAGCACTGAGATATACAAAAAGTAAGATAAATAATTCATAATGTATGTCCTTCTGTGTCTGTTTCTTTCATCTTAGTGTATTTATTCAACAATCAGTACCTTTTACTTTGATGTTTGCACCAGTTCGTAGACCGAGTCGGGAACATTCCAACATTATTTAAACCAATGTTCTTAGTGAAGGATAAAGGAAAGTCAAAGATGAAACGTTACATCATCTTGAATTCGTACGAAAGACAAATGTATGTATCTCTAGTCCCTAAAATTTTGAATAATTTGACTCCTTCAGTTTGAACAATAGATTCGTTGGGCATATCTTGATACGTTATTCTTTGATTTTTGAATACTAGTAGCTAAAATGCCCGTAAGGGGCCGGTCACATACTCAATATCTTGTCACTCTGATAAGCAAACAACCTTTATTTTAGTTCTATAAATTATGCATAATGTTATAGGCGAGGCTTTTCAGATTATTTCATATCGCACATAGACACGGTCCAATGACTCCAAATCAATCCAATTCGACCCATTTGTTTATCAAATAAAGAAGGCTACATACAGACAGCCTACATTTACACCGAGTCGTTTACTGAATCACACGTGCATACCCCGAGGAGGGGATGAATTTGTCCAAACACATATGTAGCAGCCACCGATTCAGTGTATTTTTGGCTGTTATAAAACACCCTTGCTTGATCGTAAAATACGTTTAAAATATTCATTTTGTCAAAAAGCAAAACAAACAACAAAAAACAAACCAACCCGAAATTACATAATAGGACAAATGTATAGGTCAGTGGGTAAGTATATATATATATATATATATATATATATATATATATATATATATATATATATATATATATATATATATATATATATATATATATATACATATATATACATATATATATACATATATATAGATAGATAGATAGATAGATAGATAGATAGATAGATAGATAGATAGATAGATAGATAGATACATAGAGGATAGAGAGATAGATAGTACGATGGGAGGTTTGAGCATGAAATAAACATAAATGAATGAGCGAACAAATGAATAACAATAAATAAATAAATAAATAAATAAATACAAACAAGAAAACAAAGATTTGGTTGAAAGCAAATCAGTGTGTGTGTGTGTGTGTGTGTGTGTGTGTGTGTGTGTGTGTGTGTGTTGATAGCAATAATGGTCGTTTTCATTGCCCACTTCTATGCGGTTGGTGGCTATTCCATAGTGTTAATGACTATACATAATCAAAGGAGCTAAAAGTCATGTATATATCCCCACTCTTATATCAAATATGGAACAGTTTAACTTTAAAATGGTTTGCATATATTTGTCACTGTTTGTTGATTGTGTGCACACTTTGATAGAATAGTTTGAAATATGATTTGTCAAATGTCCAGGATCCTCATGACACTGGAAATTGTACTTTCAGCAACCACTTTTAAAGCTGGTTGTGGAAAGTAAACAGTTTACAAGGGTGCTATGATGTCTTTCTGGAGGGGCATAAAGGGATATTTCCCCACTGGCATAATTGGAAATTTAATTTCTGTACCATCGTACTAGAAGCATTCTCGTTTTCTGTACTTTGTACTGTCTTTATTTTGGAAGAATCTCATTTTCAATCTGCTGTATTGGGACAAAATTTTATTCCTGTACCAGCATAATGCCCCCATCCCCCTTTTTTGTGCACGAATGAATAAACTTTATTGATGCAGCGTTTACAATGATAGCATGCTGCAATTTAAACGACTCAACATACATGTATACAAAAATACAACATCAAACAAATACACGAGATTAACAAACTGAAGCATACAAAAATTAAGGCGACAATTTTCCAAGCTCAAGATAATACATTCAAAAGAGACTATATTATCTGTATGTACATGTTTATAATTTACCTTTTATTTTAATGCTTTCCAGTATATATCTACTCATTTCTATAGATTTTTCATGATTTTTTTTACAGTCATTAACATTATAAATTTATTTTCCAGTTCCAACATTTAAAAAATAAAAAAAACTTCTGACATATTTGTTAACAATTTTTCCCGGAATCTTTACATTTTTCACATTCAACCGCATAATGATATTCATTTTTAATTTTTTGTACACATTTCACATAAGGTTTATTGTTCTGGTATTTTCTTATGTCTTTTATGTCTGCCAACTTCAATATGAATATTATGAGCGCTTATTCTTAATTTCTTGAATTTTTTTCCTCAAATTTACATCTTTAAGTACAATCAAATATTTTTCCACTTGAAAGTCTGATCTAAAGTTTGTATAGGTTCTTAATTTTTTGTCTACATTGGATTGTAATGTGAAATCATTATGACACTGAATTAAAATAAAAATTGTTTCAAAAAATTTTGAATAATTTTTGTCGAGAAGCCGCCAGATTCATCACCACTATTCAACCAAATATCTTCACAACCAATTTCATACAATGTGTCTTTAACAGCTCGTAACCAGTCGGATTTATCTGATGACATTAGTTCACAATTACATCTGTTCGCATCATAGTACAAATACTGGGGCTATGTGAGATCCTGAACCAGTTTTTGCAAACACTTTTTCAGAAACTTAATGCATAAGGGAACACTCCTACTTCACTTAGTGCTGCAATATTACAAGCTTTCGAATTGACTCCCAAAATGTATTTTAGGAATTGTGAATAAAGTTTAGTGAATTCTGTCCTAAAATAGCCTGTTATATTTTCTAAAGTAAGGCATTTTGAGGGCGGTAGTATGTGTCTTTGGCCCATACTTCACAAACATGTAAGAATATCTGGGAGATAAGCTTGTCGAAAAATATTGAGTACAATTTAATATCAATTTAACACGAATTCCCTGTATTGGTATGGATTATGCATATAGAGCCCCCCCCCCCTCCCGCCTTGTGAGGCCACTCTCACCATAGGAAAGCTCTTTTAAAAGACCACATTTCCTAACCACAAAGTGTGACATTCCTATAGTATTGTCAATTTGAACAGGTTGAGAATTACGTGTAGACGTATGGGTGCTAACGGCAGTGACAGGTACCTACCGTTCTTAATTGCAGGTTTCTTGACGAGGTCAAGACCCACCGACTGAGTGAAGCAGCCGCTGGCGACGCAGATGGCTTCGTTGGTCATCCACTAAATGCATTACACGTGGTCAAGCGATATGCGTTGGGGTGGTCCGAGGTATTCGAGGGAGATTTGCAGTTGCCTGCTGGTAAATAATGTGAAACCAGCTTTTTTTTATGTGAACGGGAATTGCAATTATGCCAACATTCACAATGCCTTTTCAGGGACATTTAAGTGAGAACATCAGGGACAGGGCACATTTAACAAGGAATACATAAAAAATACCCAGTTTCAATGAGGGACAAACGCCGTAAATGCGCAGCATGCATGTCAGTTTCCCGCCAGAAAGCACGGGTTTGACGCGTGTCGATCAAGGGGAACGCGCGGGTCACATCACTGTCACAGACAAGACTATGTGCTCATTTTTCTCAGAATTAGCGTTTTATAGAAATTTAAGTTCACAAATGCCAAACTGGTAGTCATTTAGTACTTCCCGCGCCATATATAAGAAAAATGTCCATCTGTAATAAGTATTTCCATTTTCCAAATATTCGTAATATCCCGCATGTCCCCACAGGTACTGACCCGTATCTCGCCAAGCGAGACTAGGCAATCAGTTCTGCTGTTGTGGCGAGAAATTAATATGCATGTCTCCTATGGGTCAAAATTTCAGCTAATTTCAGGGATTGTCAATGATGAAGGACAGTTGGTATCTCTGCAAGTTTTCAACCGGAGCTAACAGAAAAAAAAGACAATGTGGCATCTTGAAACCTTCAATGAAATTGACAATGAGACTTTGGACGTAAAAACGCCTTTCAAAATAACGTTCGTCGACAAGCTACATCTGTTTGAATTATATGCTCTGTCTGAAGTCTGTTTTCGTTTACAAGATCATGCATACAATCTTTGGATGAGTTTGAATTCAAGCTTTTGTGGTACAATGTCGGAAATTTATATGTGAGATTTTTTTCCGGCTCACTACAACATTAAATCTTTTCGTAGGCTATATATAGTATCTTTTACTCTGTTACAGCTTCCTATATATACACAAAAGTGGCCCAACCATAAAAGATAGGTCCATTCATTGCTACGGGGGCAAATTTTGCCTTGGTTATGGGGATAGAAGTGAATGGCCGTTTGACAGTGGCGAATGTTTTTGCATGGTTGGATGAGCAAGAAAATACGTAAGGTCACAGTCACCAGTTTCATGTGCATTCAGGTTCCACATAACCCAATACACCACATACATTAGGTCTAGAGTTGCATGTTCCTGTTGGATTGTATGTTAAAATAACGTTGGATAAAATGGGTATTTTTGAAGCTAATGAACTAAAATTATCAGTTATTTTCAGTTAGATTTAGCATGGGAAATCTAGTGTTTGGACATGCAGTGCTTTTTACGTTATTACGTTGTAAATTACAATGAAAGATAGTGTGGATAGACATCTCTGGCCCTACTGACTGAAGTGCCGTCACTATGTATTTCTTTCTGTTGTAGAATTTGGCACTGGCTTCATGCAAGCTGGCTTATTCCAACTGCCGCACAAGAACGACTACGTGGCCACTACAGCTTCCATATTACGTCTACAAAAAGTGTATAAACTGAACACGGACCACTTAGCTGCAGGGGTAGTTCGCGATGTGAGGGGGGTTCCACTTACCGCTGATGGGTGTTTTGACTTCGCCAAGACTGCCATGAACATTTCGCAATATGGCCAGGCCGTGCAGTGGTACAGGAAGGCGTTAGCACTTAGCGGTGGCACATTCTCTAAACTGAATGTACTGAAAGATCTCGCGAGTGCATTGTGGCAAGTATGTACATTGCCACCCAACTCTACTCTATTTGGGGAGCATTGGGTAATTTTTATAATATGGACATGACGAAATGTAGATATACTTGGATTCACACCAAAAGATATGTTAATATCTGGAAATCAATGCACCACCTCGTTGTACTTTGATGGGTGAGATCCATTGTTTTATTTGAAGAACTGAATAACACAGTTACGGTATGCAGCCCTGGTCTTAGGTACTGTGTCATATCAGGGACGTGTTATAGACACGTCCCTGGTCATATAGATAATGTTTTATCATATTTTCCAGCAATAAAATAAAAGTATCTTGGTAGGTATTTATCATATTGCCTTGAAATCATGACTGTACGCTTTATTTTCTTTTGCAACTACAGTCTTAAACTTTGCGTTCTCAAGTTTACCCGAAAACTCACCTCAAACTTCCGTTTTTGTGTGCCCTTTTAATCCTGGCAGATCATGTCCTGTTTCTCCAATTCAGTTATGGTTTCTTTTAGTTGTGTGTTTACATTTGACGATATATAAGATATATGCATTTCCCAGGGTGGAAAAGAAGCTGGTTGATTGAAACAGAGGCACGTAAAGTCTTCTTTTTTATCTTTTCTTTTTAACCCGTCTGCCGTCGGGGTGTTGTCGTCATATCTGTTCGTGCGTGGGTGCGTCCGTCCGTCTGTTACCCTTTCGGACGCATTTAGCTTCGAACAAATTAGGATACTATCATTGAACTTTATCTGTAATTGCATGCATTAAGCATTTGGCGGACTTCGACGTTCAACGACACTCCTGCAGAGCGACACAACCTGAGGCCGCGGTGACAGATAAGCAGATTAGCCCCCCCCCCCCCCGCCCCGAGTGTGCTTCTGTCGAGGGCACTAGGGGTTATCATATTATTTTTCCCCTTGCAGAAGCAATAATTTTATATCCAATTGAGCCAATATTATGAAACTTGCACAACAGAAACTTGATTGAAAGTTTTGCTGAGTTCAACATTCCGCGACCTTGACTTATTTTCAAGGTCACCAAGGGCCATCATATTTTACTCTTTTGGACGCAATAAGCTTTTTACAAATTGAGCCACCATCATGAAACTTGTACTGCTGAAGCGTCTCATTGGAACTTTTGCTGTCTTAAATAATGTGCTTGAAATTTTATTATAGTTGGTATTGAAGGCTCTATTGACCTCAAATAATTGTAAGACTTATAGTAACAGCCGATGGGATTTAAAGTGTAATTGTGTTGGAGAAGAATGTCTCGACGTATGAAGCAATCGGATATAATGGGAAAGGAAGTCTAGATGATGGAATTTTGTGAAACTTTCAGTCGGCCGTTACAGCAGCATAGAATTATGCATAACCATATTACTGAGTATGTGCCTATGCCAGGGAGTCTACATTCTTTGCGTTTGGCAAATAGACATTGACAAGCCATCAGCACATCACTCTTCGACATGAACTCTTGAGGTTAAAGTATCTAGTGTCTATTTTATAATATATTTGCGACATAAGTTTCTTTGAAAGCTGATCTCTGTATAAAGCCGCCAATTTTATATTTTGAATTTCAGGCCCAGCACTATATAGAGTCTGCAGCCGTTTATAAAGAAGCCTTTCAACTGGGTAAGCTGTTTGCTGGTGCGTGATATAACACCACCGATCCCACAGGAACGGGGCTTGGAACAAATCTCTCTCTCTCTCTCTCTCTCTCTCTCTCTCTCTCTCTCTCTCTCTCTCTCTCTCTCTCTCTCTCTCTCTCTCTCTCTCTCTCTCTCTCTCTCTCTCTCTCAAATTCTCGAAAACATGCACCCACCAAGGCATGGTGTACGTGCTCATTTTTGTAACTTGTACGATAGTGAAAAAAAATTATGACTTTAAGGTTTTCAGTTTTTTTCAAGAAATTTATTGCAACAGGTTGAACAATTGTCTGGAAAAATGTCTTTTGAAACATCTGTCTTTTTGTTTGTTCTCTTAACTGAAGATCCAAAGGATGGGGAACTTGAGGCGAAAATGAATGAGGCACACAAACACAGTGAGAGTTTGAAGACCGAAGGGTATAAACCGCAGGTTAATATCACAGACTGGTATCCCTGGGTTCCTGACTGGAAAAGTAACTATGAATCACTTTGTCGAGGAGAAACAATGCAGGTCAGTCACCCATTTCTCAACGTTTCATGTATATCACCATGTGCATTACATGCTATTACACCTTTTTTTTTCTTGAACGTCAGTGACATATTTATTTTATGTTTCATGGAATTTACATCAAATGCTTTCCTTATTAGAAAACTTTTCTTGGTCATTTTTGTTTAGGTCTTTTCATAGCCAATGTATCTGTCCAAACAAAAAATGTGTTTACAATACTCTTGACGCTGTATCCCGTAAATGTTTAAATAATTGTATTTTGTACTGTAAACATATGTATTTCCCAAATTGGATTGCCTGGTTGCCACTGAGTGGTAAATCGAAGAGGTTTCCAGACACACGGACATACAGAATATATGTACAATACGCATGTGGCAGTACATAAAACCTGTTTGTAAGCTAAACTCTCTGAGCAGGTTACAGTAATTTAGGAAATTCACTACTATATATCAGTTTACAGAGCGTCTGCTCTAAGTGTGATATTCAATTGAACTGCTGCGAAAAGTTCAGTCTGAGAGATCGACGATAACATATAACATGATATTAATGAGTCTAGTACCATCTTTAAGAATAGGTATCAAATTTGGGTGAGCACCAGGAGCTAACACATTTGTAACAGATCCCAGTAGTTGTAACCTGGGCAAAACGGGATGAAATAGGAGAAAGTGACTTTGATCCTTTTTTAAGTTGTTACACGAGCAGACTGGACTGGGTGAGTTATTCGTATCGGACAAATGAGAATTGAGTTGAGAAAGCCCGTGGTGGAGCTGCGGATGCCTAAAGTTAGTGAAACGATCTCCGAACGCGAGATATTTAGAGACCTCATGTCGGAAAAACAGAAGTTTGCTTAGTTTTGCTTTCAAGATCGAAAGTGGTGGAAACAAAGTTACTTCTTCCGGCAAGTCATTCCACAGGCTAATAGTAGAAAGCAAACACGATTTAAACTAACGGACAGTCCTGTATTTAATTAATCCAAGTTGATTGGACTTTCGAAGGGCAGCTTGCTTGGGTTAATAGGTAATGTGGCACTAAGTTGTAAATGGGGAGAGATAATTTTGTTTAGTATTTTATACAGAAGAACTAATAATAAAAATCCTGCTTGTGCATAGTGGCTCCCAACCTATTTTAGCAAGTAGTGTATCGTTAAATGTGAATTTTGTTGCGTCAGTACAAATTCTGGCTGCTTCATACTGCAATCCTTACAAAAGGTCAGACAGCTCTTGGCTGCAATCGTTAGACAAAATATACCAAAATTGGGCGGACCATGGACAGATATAATTTTCCAAAGGTTTTTCTGGAAAGTTTGAATATAAGTCTTTAGTGTTGTGTTTTCCCACAGAATTGCACTTGACATTATACAGATTTTTATCATTTTTTTTATTCTGTAACAAGTGGCACATAAAATGACGCGTATTATTGTAAATATTGCACAAAAACAGTACAAATATATATTTTTGCCGTCAATATCTTAAGTATTCAAGTGCACATAGTGAACATTGCCATTCTCGATACCAAAACTTTCATCATTATACATTTTACAATAAAGTTTGCTTCTCAAACTTCAAAATGTCATATTTAAATCCACCATGTTCCAATACACCCACAACATTAACCATTATAGTTCGTATATTTAACACACCTTAAAGAAGCAGCTTGATAAAACATATACATACATAAATACAGGTACTGATGGGGATGCAGTATGGGAGAGCTCTGCACGGTTGTCTCCTACCCCTGGCAAACTAAGCCGCCAGCCACGTCCGAAGCACCGGTCACCACTGTGACCCTGCCACCATCAGACTGGCGACCGTGAGTGGGATCCCCATGCGAGGATCTCCCCGTCCAGTCAGTATATTGCCCCCCCCCCCTTCCACCTCTACCGGTTAACCAAACTTATCAATACAGATATCAAGAATTCATCCAATTCTTATAATGTTTTGTCAATTTTTCGTTTTTTTAGTGCAATTTTGTGTTTTATTGATTATATTTCTTGTACCATGCTCTTACAATTTTCCAAACTAGGCCACTCTATGTTATGGCAGAGGAATAAATAATACTTTGCAATCAAGAATAAAAATGACCAAAACTTTATCCCATCTGTTTCAAAACCAAGCAAAATTTCTATGTTGGAAAAGTTAATATCAATGGCAAATTGTTCTTTTATCCAATTAAGAACCTGGCACAAAAATTGTTGGATTACTTCACAATCATAGAAATACTGTAACGATGTTTCCTCCTCTTCATTACAGAATGAACAAACTTCACTTTCTTTAATACCAAATTTAAAAAGTCTTGAATTGTTAAATATCATTCCATGCAAAAATTTATACTGTAAAGCTCTCAGCTTAGCTGAGATAGTGATTTTGTAAATTTGTGTAAAACTGTAGCCAAATGTCGATCCTATTTTATAAAAGTGGCATGTGGACTAATGGAAATATTATCCCTCGATATGGAATATAGAAAGGATGAAGATTTTCAGCTTTCATTATTTTGTCTATATAATATATGTGTCTGTCGAGATTTGGAGTCCAGCTATCATTTATTACAATCTTAAAGCTTCTTGGTATCGCTGAAACTAAGCTATGGTACCTCAAGTAGTTTGTTCTCACATTTGGGTATTTTATACAGAACATTTGATACGGCGAAAAATGACCTTCTTCATTAAGTAGATCAACCACTGTGTTTATCCCTTCTTCCCACAAATTGGCAAAGTGTATAGGTTTATTGTCAAGTCTGACCCAATAATTACATCTCAAATGTTAATGTACAATATCCAGAAGGTTTTTTGGTTAAAAAAAGTTCAAAATGCTCCATAATTTTGTAATTATCCTCAAAAATATACTTTTAAGAGTTTTCAAAATAGTTTTAAAATCTCTATATTCAATATTACATAACCAAGTACTGTTAGCCTGAGCATATTTGCAGCATCTGAAATTGCTTCGTTTGAATATACATCTGTGATTTCTTGCGATGTGTATAATCTTTTGTAAAATTTAGCCTGTTCTTCTAGTGTCTGTTTTTTTCTGTTGCTACCAGACCATTTGATCATTGCAATTGTCCAATAACCTTATTATTGAAGTTCCGCCTCTCTAAATTTAAGAAAAATCTATTTGCTTTCTCGTGTTCCTTATACCACTGTATTTTACATATCCATGAGTTACATAGTCCACTTCTTGCTCTTATTCCTCTTTTACTCTCCGAATCTCATTCTCATGCTTACTAGGGTCAGGATCATAATACTGCAGTTCCCCTATATCCTTTAATCTATCGCCTATTTCTTCAATCCTATTAATTCTTTCCTGTTTCTTATTTTAAGCATTGCATATTTTATTGTTTCCCCCGTATTTGTGGCTTTACTGTGTCCCATAATAGGGCTGGGGTAGCTTCAGAATTCAAGTATACTCTTTCTGCTATAATTTCTTTTACTTGGTCAATGTACTCTTTGTCAGTTAACAATGAGTAGTTTAACTTACAAAAACCTCTGCCTCTCTCATTAGATTCTGTTACTAATGTCAAATTAATCTTTGAATTGTCTGTCCTAAAGCTAGGTTGTATATCAGACTGCTTTATGTATGAAGTCTGGCCAAATGACACCAAGATGAGGTAGTCTACACAATATATTGAGATTATTATTGTGCCAAGTGAATCTCGACTGCTCTGGGATTTATATATTCCAAATATCAATTATGTGTATCTTCCATCAGTGCCAATAATATTGCTTCAGCTCTCTGATGAGAGTGAGCTCGGCTAATTCACATCCAAAACTAAGTTGAAATCTCCACCAAAGACTCTGTTGTCGTTGGGAAGTGCTTCAATTAAATTTCCAATATTTTTTTAAAATATAGGAGTATCTTGGTTTGGGCCGTATAGATTAACCAATGTTACTCTTTTGCTGCCAATTGTAATGTCTGCAATAATGTAACGACCGTCAACATCTGAATGTACATTATCTATATTCACATATAAATTGTTTTTAAATAAAATACAGACCCCTCTAGAATCATTTGTGCCATGTGCAAATTTATACCCCCATTGAGCCTTCCATTGGTCCTCTTTTTCAGGTGTACAGTGTGTTTTTTGTAACAATATAGTTCCAGCTTTACTATTTTATAAATAATGAAACACTTCATGGCGCTTTTGTTTATTATGTCGCAAACCTCTTACGATAAGTGAACAAATTACTACCCCTGACATTTTAAATTTTAAATTTTGTGTTTCCACCATGTCTCTTTCTAATGTACCAACAAACTTAATGCAATAGATATATGTAGTGTCTATCAGCAGTTTGTAAGAATATGACTGTGCAACCGGTATGGTCAGTTTGTATCTCATTATAGTTTTTTTTGTAACTAAACTGAAAAAAGAAATTGAACAAAGAAACCAAATGATACATAAAAGAAAAATGGCAGGTTATGGTCTTGTGTGCTTGCTCTGGCACACAACCCTGAGAGATCCCATCAAGTACATGTAATGGCCTCCACTGTGCCTTAACGGTCAACAACATATAAACCACACCAATGCTGTCTACATGTAAACACCAGTGCTCCTCAGGTACCTCCACTTGAAACACTATCGGGAAATACGCCAATATATCTACTGGTATAAAAGTTGGACTTCTGAGCCACACCACCAATGTTTGTTTCCACCAAAGATGTCTCAGTGAAAATACACCCTTAATTTACATTAATTGCTGTATATGTTAAGAGATCCAGTTCCAGGACAGAAGCAACCATAGATTTACCAAGATTCACACACGTGTGCTTTTAAGAGGCTGAATATACGTGATCAGTGCGTTTGAAGCACAGACAGCAGGTTAACGCAGGTGTCTACCTGTATACCTCCTATAGTCTAACATTCATATAGTGCATGTCAAACAAAAATTCACCTCAAATGTGAATGTAGGAAGCAGCAATAGTATTTACGAAACACTCCATTAACTGCTAGTTTGCGGCACCTACCGTATCCCAAATACATGTAGCAGGTATCACGTACACATTACGTATTCCAGTGCTTAGTGCATTGAAACACCTCTATTTTCAATAATATACATCACCTGTTCCAGGTATGTCCCACTTACATGTGCTTTAAACTCTCACAATATACATATCGAGGAGAAATTCTCTTCAACTTGTGAGAAAAAGTAAGTTTAATCATAATTAACATCAACTTTCATGAAATTTAATCCACTTTAAAACCCAATGCAAAACTTCCTGAAAGCCAATACAGTACAGATAAAACCTGCAAAAAACAAACAAAAAACAAAAAACAAACAAACAAACAAACAAACAAACAAACAAACAAACAAACAAACCTGGCTCAGGTCAACAGCCCGCCCTAGTGCAGGCTTGATCAAATGCTCAACCGGCCCCATTATACAGCTGGTTATTTGGTGCAGTGTACATTCTGAAATAGTGATATACCTTGGCAAGCATCAGTAAATTCTACGTACAGCCGCTGTCCAGACATGTACTTGCATGGACAAATAGTAACTGTGAGGTGAGAATTTACGCCTCCTACCTGCACAGAGTCGGTCACTTCCATTGCTGAAATATTCTCGTGATAAAAGAGTAATGACTTATGTGCATTGCGGTGGATGCAATCTGACACAGAGACATTTTAGTCGGCTAGAGGTGTATATTCATGTTGCATAGTTGTAAATGTCGAGGAAACTTCTCTGTGTACCAGAGATACTGATACTTTCAGCGTTTTAGAGACACATATAAATTTATCTTGAAAAATTAAGTGTTTCTGTGTACAAAGGTTTTCAAGTTAAAATAAGTAAGTAAGCAAGTAAGTAAGTGTTGATTGTTATAGAACACAATGGGATATGCAATTCTAGCCGTGCATTTTGAAGCGGCCCCTGTCACAAGGGCACTTAAACCTTCGCATGCTGCTTTAATCTACTCTTTCACTTATCCTTTTTTGGTCACGTGATGCGTGAAACTCATGTCTTGAGATGCAATGAGCATGAGCCACAAGTTAAAGTAATCTTGACCGTCTGCCTTCTTCTATTTCTCATCCAGACTGAATATCAAGGACCATTGAGCTGCAGATATCGTCGACAGAAAAATACTTTTCTGCAATATAAAGAGGAAATAATTAACAATGACCCGAGAATCTCTTTGATCTACGAAGTATTATCTGATCATGAGGCTGAACAGATTAAGAGCTTGTCATTACCACAGGTAGGCATGATTAATTTCAATTTTAATCCTGCTAAAAGCGAACTTGGCTCTGTTTTTTTATGTCTTTGTTACATGTACATTACCACAGCAGCTTTAGCACACGGCTTCAATATCCGTGTGTGATAGGAGTCGGGTACCGTAGGATAAACATAAAAATTAAACTAAACGACACAAATGCCTGAAAATGCATTTTCTATTTGAATATATTTTCATAAGTTTTGCATATCGGAGATTAAACTGGAGTTTTATTTTCAGTATTATGGAGAGAGTTCCTTTTTTAGTTTATGTTCAAATAAGATTTACTGTGTTTTTATTTGATGGGTTTGCGCGTTTGAGCGAAATAGGCGAAAATGAATAATAATAATAATAATAATAATAAGAAGAAGAAGAAGAAGAAGAAGAAGAAGAAGAAGAAGAAGAACAACAACAACAACAACAACAACAACAACAACAACAACAACAACAACAACAACAACAGTGAAGTTCAATAAATTTAAAGCAATCAACTATGATGTACGCAGCATAAGTTTGTAACAACGGAGGCGCGGCAAAACCGTGCGGACAGGGTGAGTGGATACATACATACATGACCCCATTCACATATTTTTCTGCATGAACAAATTATTATGATAAACATTAATAGGCCTACTGATCTGGTTTGCATCTCGGGGTTTGCACTATATAATAAACCACCACAGTTTTTTCAGTGAAGTTTCTGTGACATAATCACATATTTGAGGATTTCTATATCCTTAAACCAAGCAATGAAGCAAAACACATTCATGTATGAAAGTCTGAATAGAGCGTACAGTAAAGATACAACACGGCCTTGTTTTTATGCAGCTGACTCGAGCGCAAGTTGGAGACCCATCGAAGTCCTATGCTTCAGACGAAAGAGTCGGAAAAACGTGAGTATAAAGTAACGTCCGAATTGACTATATCAGAAATTGTTTACAAGCACTCACTGTACATTAACCCTTTTATGATAAAGTGTGAGTAAAATAATAGGCTTTTGCATGAAATATACTCCATGTACCGACGATGTTCTCGATTTTTAAGTGCCATGTAAACTCCAGATCAAGATTCTTAACTTATTAGGGGTTATATACCATGCACTATTTGGCAAATTATACGGGAATGATAATAAAAACCCGCTTAAAACTGTTGTGCAGTTGGAATTGAGTATTCCACCCAATACTGTTCCGTTGCCAATTTGGCATAGAAGAGTATATTGTGTGGAACAATATATCAAGGAACAATGCTTTTCAAAGATGTCTACACATGTATCGCTTGTAACTTCTGCAAAGTCCTTCTAAAGTCCTAACGTAGAGACTTTGCTTGAGGACGAATATTGATGGTAGTCGTCACCTATGTCAGTATCATCGTCCATTTCCATAGGCGTGCTCAATATACTTTTCTGTTAAATTTATTTGCACGCCTCAATGTTTGTTTCAAAGGCAGAGCCAAGGCCTTATGCCCTATCATTTGGAGCCAATTCCGCATATATAGCTAGTCTTATTCATGTATTATGTGAGCCTACCACGGGATTCCAATGCAGGACGTCTGGCAACACCCCTTAGTCCAATCCAAAGTCCAATAACTGACCAGTTCAACCCAAAGTCCAATACCTGACCAGTCCAACCCAAAGTCCAATGCCTGACCAGTTGACAACCCAAACAAGTTTGTTCAATGGCGAACGGACTTGGTATTGTAAGCAAGCTTTACGCCAGCAACTGTACAGGCATCTCCATGATCTCGCACAAGATGAATATTTGTGCACCAGCTTTTCGCCTCAATCATTCTATTATCATGGGGATATAAGTGTCACTTGTATGGCTTTTCTGTTCGGCACTTCAATGATTGCTTTAGCAGACATGCACATTACTCCCATCATTTCGTGTATGTGGGTTAGAACCCTGGTTAAAAATGAGTCCGACATTTTGGTTCAAATATGGGCCCAATGTTGGTAAAACTGTGCAAGCAACACCAATTTGTCCACTGGAGCAGACATAGAATTATCATCCACGGCATAACTAAAGGGCGAAGGTAATAGAGCAATCACGAGCCTGTTATTTTAACATAATATGAATGTGAAGGGGACCAAAAAAAAACCTACATTGGCGCAATATTGGCTGAACGTCGGGCTAAAATATTACATCTTTAAAGCACGCCAACATATCACAACTGGAAGATGTTTTTTGTTGGATATTGGACATTAAAATTTTGTGCGTGATAGGATTGAATGAATGATGGCATATGCCCCTCCCCCCCCCAACATTTAGATAAACTGGGGTTTTTTCTTTCAGTGCGTGGCTGTGGGATTTTTCTGATGGTTTTGTGGCCACTCTTAGTAAACGTGTATCGCAAATAACAGGGATGGATACAACTTACAGGGAACATTTAGCGAGTTCGGAGCCATTCCAGGTAGTGCTTGCTCTTCTAGTGTTTTTGTATACTGTCAACAAGATATTTATCTTGGTAGTTCAATTAGCAATAATGATGATGCATTGTGATTAAAAAATATATTCGATGTACAGCTGAGTTCCGATTTATGTGTCTTTCATATGGCCCGACATATTTTGAACAATTAATGTTCTCTTTTCCTAATTTTCCTCATCATACACACATTATGTAGAATTTGGATATATATAGTTATGATAAATACATTTCCTTAAACATTCAGGCTTCTACATAATATTATGTAGGCCTACAATTGTTGGTCTGGATAATAAAAAATATGAGGCAACCTCATTTCGAAGAATGTGTTCGTCAAGCGTTAGCTACTTTACTATTGGAAGGGCCATAGAATTTTCCTTTAGAAGCAAATGATATATATTATGCTTCTGACAAATACCTCTGTGTCATAACTTAAGTTCCATAGCAACAGTTTCTTTAATGCTGCCAGAGGTTGTTTACATTCAGGACACTCACGTTGTGCAAGTCGGAGGGTACGAACATTGCAGATGAGTCAGTGTAGATGCAATGATAGAATATGCTAAAAGCAGTGACGCTACCAGACCACCTCCACTCAACAGTCAAATGCAGATGGAGCCACCTGGGAGCTCCAACTATTTGTCAGCTGTTGGTCCAACAGGCAGTTCCGATGCGCTGAGGGGTCCATCTTCTAGTGACACACTCAGGGTGGACATGCACAGAAAGAGGGGACATTTCAAATTGCATGCACCGGTGGTCAAGATTCGTCTTTTCAGCCAAAAAGTGAGTTCTGTTTGCAGCTTAAAGACCATCACATCATTGTGCACTGCTGTGGCGGAAATTGTTGCTGACCCTGTTGGAGAATTTGAATTTAATAGTGCTTGTGTTCACTGTTGGTGGACATTTGAAATTAATGCTGACGCCATACACGAGACTCCAGTTCACCACAACGAAGGAGGTGAAATGAAAAGAGAAACAACTGGCAGGTCGATGGTGGCTGCGGGCTCAAGTTGTTTGTCCACATTGTTTTTAGGTGTATTGTTACAATATGACATTGCGGTATGACAATGCAACTGTGTTTTACCCAAAGCATGCTACCATAATAGTCATAAGATGAGAAAACATTTCAACAAAAGCGAAGTTGCAAGTTTGTCTTGCGATTCAAATAGTCACTCGTCAGAAAGAAAATATGAGTCGATACTTCATTTTTTTTCTAAAAATATAGTCTGTCCGACAAACGTGCAGGAGATCTGACAGAGTCATAAAACATTTTATGCTGTGTTTTGCGATGTGCTAACATGCACGTTTAGCGGAAATGCATCTTTGGTAAGAAAAATCTACACTAAATCTATAAAAGCAACAGTCTTTATTCATTGGAGTGGATATGTTATGATGTACCAATATAAAAATCATATATATCCTCACAGAATGTCGTGATGCAGAAGTTTCAGCTGTTTTTTCCTGTAAAAAAATGTCAAACGTAAGGATCATGGACCGAACGAAAAGTGTACAGTTTGTTCACAGTTCCAAACTTTATAGAAAAGAACAATTGACGTGAATAGAAGATTCTTGTTATAAAGGTGGTTTTGGGAGTGCTTTCACCTGTGGAGATTCCTTGCTACAACCCAAAGAACTGTCAGTCAGTTATCAGCACAATACTGTCGATAACCTACAGCACTTTCAGCCAGTCATCAGCACAGTACTGTCGATAACCTACAGCACTTTCAGCCAGTCATCAGCACAATACTGTCGATAACCTACAGCACTTTCAGCCAGCCATCAGCACAATACTGTCGGTGACCTACAGCACTTTCAGTCAGTCATCAGCTCAATACTGCCAGTACATCGTAACATCAGTATGTAGTGCTTTTACACCCATGCAGCTTATTACGTCCACTCAATTGCCACATAGACAACTATGGCCCTTCTGGAACTCTCTGCACGTCGATTTACACGACCAAGGCTTCCTAAATATGAACAGTTTGCGACACCATTAAGATATTGTTGCTGTGTATTGCAAACAAGAGACAGGGCTACATATGTAGGGAAATGGGGGGGGGGGTAATTGCCATTGAAGGAAACTTCTATGGATCTTATTCCAGTAATAACTAGTGATGAGTTAATGCACATTGCTTTCTTTGAAAAATGTACAAAGGCAATTTCAATACTTAATTCATCATGCAGAACAAAGACATAGCAAATCTATTCTCATGTGCTCAAGATCATATTGTGTGCACTGAATCATATAGACCAAAATGCGCCTATTTCACAGGTTGTAAATTATGGTGTAGGAGGTCAATATGAACCGCACGTAGACTATTACGAGGTAGGTTCCATCACGGATGGGTTACGCTACTTCTCTTCGTCTCGTAATACTTTGTTAATTTTGTGAACAGTTTAATAAAATAACATATTATCCTTTAAATGACGTCCTTTTGTCTCTAAATTGAAACGGAGCATATTACACTCATTAACATAAACCTTAGAAAGTTATTCCGAATAATACTGACAAATTGTATTACAAAGCTGTAAAAAATATTTGACGTGTTTGTTCCTCATATGATATACATGGAAACTATTTTGACAGGTAAACTGGCACAACTGCAGACATTGCCCATGATTCTGAAGTTCAAGGCTGTATACATACATACATACATACATACATACATACATACATACTCGATACAATGAAGACGTTATGTAGATTTTAAATTCAAGGGTGTTTTTGCCTTCAAGTGAAAAGATTGTGCCTATTTAATAATTTGACCAATGGAAAGTTCAAAGATATCTAATCGCGTTCTTGTCTTCGCAGACGAAGGAGATGCTGGACCATCTTCCATCGTATATTTTAGGTACAGGGGACCGTATTGTTACTTTCATGTTTTACGTAAGTATATACTCTGCATATAATACCAATATATTTGACAAAGGGAAAATCAGAAAGTTAAAGCGATTCAGTTCCTCATTTTCAAGCGCAACTCATGACAGTTCGTTTCACTATCCCGGTTGAAACAATGCAGTTTATTCCGTTTGCAGTCCACTATTCCAAGCATTTCCAAAATAAATCATGCGTATATGGCAATACCGTTGTTAAGGTCCGCAATATGAACCATCATCTTTCTTCATCTTGAAGATTTGTGAACTTTTGAAGTGAGAACAACAATGGGTGGATATTTTTAAAGAGCACAAGATATTGGTTGAGTGTGGCCGTGAAGAATTTTATGGTGTCTTATATCAGCTTGTTTTCCATATGCAGCTGTCCGATGTTGCTGAAGGAGGAGCAACAATTTTTTCTCGGATTAAAGTGCGGGTTCCGCCGGTTAAAGTAAGTTTTTTTTTATCGTAGATTAAATTTGTTTAAAAACTACCACTTACTGTCCATTAAAAATCCAGAAAAAAATGAACACTGAAATTAAAAAGTACACCGTAGCATCATATTTAAGTGCGAAACTGTGATTATGGCAAGATGGCACATGAACACAAATCTGGATTTGATTTCGAAACATAGATCTGTAATGTAAAGTGTATGAACTCGCTAGGGACTGGTGAACTGTTTAATCGCAATTCCTAGGACGGTGTTGGGGTTTAATGAATGTTGAACGATTTCAACACACAAGGCATATATGCTTCTGGTTATTACTTAGGAATCGCACCAACACAATTCAGTTGAGCCGTTGGCAAACCAACTAAGAATTTTATTATCAGCTCCCAATTCCATTACGTATACTTGGATTGATGACGGAAGAAGGTGTACGCATGCTATTCGTAACAAACGACACTTGGATCAACAGACAAGTACATATGATCCGTGTACAATGGTCACCTCAATTTGAATGTTTCAATTTTGGGCAATATGATAGCAGTAAATTCAAATCCAATGAACATTGGATGAATCCCACAACCCAACAAGTAACCTATACATAATTTACTGAAGTAATGAGTATATGATATATTGAATATCATGAAGGATCAGTCCATCTACAACGCTGTGTAAGCCATGATATTGTGAGTTTTATTGCAGAACGCCGCAGCTTTCTGGTACAACATGCAACGCAATGGAGAATACGACAAGAGGACAGAACACGCTGGATGCCCAGTACTTTTAGGGCAAAAATGGGGTAACTATTTGAGCAAAATCTATTCCGATTTTTCAGTCCAAAAAGCCTTTCGGCTGTTTTGTTATCAAACACCAAAAAGATATTCCGTGCCCCCCCCCCCCAAAAAAAAATAATAATAAAATAAAAGACCCACACACCGTAAGCATGATCCTGTTGGCACCCACTTGGCTTCAACTATATGAATTCAGTGCCAAGGTCCGCCTTGACCTGAGAAATAAAAATTAGGGAAATATTCGAAACCATATATGAGCAATCAGTAAAAAGTTTAGTTGATAAAAAAACGTAAATTAGTACCAACACCCTGGATGGATCATACACCAAAGAAGTATTATTTTACTTGTTACCTAGAAAGGAAGGTCTGACAGAAATGAATGGACAAAAGAACGTTTTAGATGTAAATGTATTTGTGTCTTTTTGTCCAGAACAACTTCCTAGTAGTCATTACCCTATTCCCCAGTCCGAACTCTTTACTGTCCATAAGCTAACCTGTCACTGTCTAGCCTATATACATATGGAAGTACTAATGTCCATATTGCACATGTTCTTCTGTAGAATTTTGACATAGGCTGTATTAGCCCCAATGAATTAAAGGGTTTTTAGCGGGTAACTCCTCAGAACATGTTTCGGATCCTATACCCTTACATCTCTGAGTAGCGGCTCTTTGTCTAAGCTAAATATTCAGCAAAATCAACCCACAAAATAATGAATAAATTTGAACGTCGCAAATGATGAATTAGCTAAATAAGTGAAGTTCTGCTCATAAAGGCAGAGCCTCATTATGAAAGAAGAATACCTGTCAAACAAAACATAATTACTAAATTTGTATATTACAGGTTCAGATAAGAACAATTTGACTTACCCCTGAACCAGTATGTACCCTTTCTAGCTGGCTTATCCTAGTTAAATCACCAGCCAGTGTATAACTGAAGTAGAAACAATTTGAGGCATTATACTCAGTCCCAGTGATTGTAAAATAAACAGTTGCAGCTAGACCACCTGTACAAACCACGGGAAATCCTAACAAGTACTGCATCAATGGACATCCTGCACCAGAAATGTAAAACAAAGCCCACGACGACCCCAACTTCTCACTTTGAAAGTTTCCAAACAATCAAGCTCTATTTCACTGCCAACCCTGAGTTAATGTTTCAACGTAATGTGTCAGGTTTGTGACATTTAAGAAAAGTACTGTCAATTTTGAGTTGTTTTTTTTTTTTTTTTTTGATAGTGAGTAAATGTGCATTTAGGCATGTCAGAAAAGAATGAAAGTCATTAGCATTTAAGTCACAAACATTTTAACGAAACATAATTTTTCTTAACACGATTTTAAGTGCAATTAGGCATACTTGTAACTGTCGTCGGCCGCTGCTTGCTACCGACAGCCCCTGGGGAGCTTAACCTGACAGAAAGCATGTAAGCCCAAAATATCTGAAAGTGAATATTAAAACAAAATGATGCCGAAAAAGTTAAAATTTAAGTATCAAAACAGGCAAGTATAAAATCTGTAAAATTATTGTAGCCAAACTTTCTAAAAATCTTTGGATATTAACAGCAAAATTTTTAGGGCAAGTCAGAAAAGAATTTAAGTCATAAGTATTGAAGTCAAGAGAATGCAATCAAAATGCAATTTTTTTTTAACCAGATACCAAGTACAATTAGGCAAGCTTGTAACTGTCGTAGCCCGCTGCTTGCTACTGATACTGGGGGTTTAACCTACATGTAACAAGAAAACAAGCCAGCCTAAAATGTCCTAAAGGTGAATATTAAAACAGAATGATGCCAAAAGATAAAATTAAGTAGCAAAACAGGCAAGTCTAAATCTCTAAAATTATTGAAGCCAAACTTTTCTAACAATCTCTGGATATTTACTACAAAATTTGTAGAAATATTTGATCGAAAGTACATCTTTGAATCTTCTTGACTCAAGTTTATTGTAAACAATTTTGGTTCTAGATGCGAAGTCCTGAAATTTAGAACAAATACTACCAAATCGCAACATTTGTGACAAAAAAGTATTATATCCAATAGTTTCCGAAATATTACTGTCCGGGAAATGATAGTTAAATACTTCAAAATTAAATTCATCTATTTTGTGATAGACTTTAATACAAGACTTGTCATTAGTGACTCGAATATCCAAGTCCAGAAACACATCTCTGAAACCCTCTGAATTGTTACCGTCCAAAGGAATATCTTTTGGATAAATTTCTTGAGCAATTTCACTGAAATTTTGCACATTTACACAAGCCATGTCATGAATATATCTTGCGTTGTTTGATTATTTTGTAGCCACTTAAAAGTCATTTTTCATCAATGTATCCTTATACTTATATTCAAGCCAGGTAAAATATAAATACGCAAGAAACGGGGAGTAGTTGTTGCCCATTGGAATGCCTTTTATTTGTTAGAAAAACCAATGGTCCGCATTGAACAAAAGTATTATTCAAAAGAAATTTTATAGAATCTATCAAAGTTTCAACAGTGTAAGATTATTGTTGCTTTTTCAATATTTATTGTGTGATTAATATGTTTTCTTTGTATATCAATTGATATTTATGTATGGTTTACCATCATATTTAAACATTTAGCTTATTAATTCTGAAAGAGAACTCTTGACTTCATCTATGGGTAGATTTATGTACTGTGTAAAAAAATCAAAACATTTGATATTATTTGCTTTTAAATCTTTGATTTTAGGTAGAAACCCCGAAGAATTGCTAATACTCCAAAAACAATTTATTTCACAGTTTCTAGAAATTACACTCCAGTATTCACGTAAATGATTCTTAATTGCAGTCAAACACAATGTTACTTCCTTTGATAATTGTTTTGTTGCACATTTTTGTGTACACATTACACGTGGGTGTCATTGACTCAATAAATGACAACTCGAGTTCATAAAAGAGTGGCCTTATCGTGTACAACTTGAATTTAAACAGTTATAGTTATTGCACCTGACCAATGAGATATCTGCTGGAACAGCCAGATGGCGCCATTGTCTTGTAATGTACATGCTGCCATGACATCTGCACACCAACATACGCCCCGGTCGCACATTTTATTCCCTTGTAAACGTTTTCTATCTTCCTTAATTATTGGATGCATAGTGTTTTGACATAGACGAGTGAGATGAATCTTCGGCAACTGACTAGGATTCATTCCAAATGATACTACTACTACTACTACTACTACTACTACTACTACTACTACTACTACTACTACTACTACTACTACTACTACTACTACTACTACTACTACTACTACTTCTACTACTACTACTACTATAATGATGATGATAATATCATAATAATATAAAAAAACAACAACAACGAGATTACTTCTTGACTTTGAATGTTTCTTGATTTTCCCTCCCGATATGCTCATGAATTTTATGAATAAGACATAGACGTACCGTCTAGTTTCCTGGTTAATAGGCTCATACTCCCGTTGCATCAAAGGGTACTATTCGCGGTAAATTATAAACACTATAATTCTATGGACTCTGACCAGGAATAGTTCAGTTTTTGAAAAGTGCATATTTTCCTTTCTGTATGTTACTGAAGTGTTGTGAAAAACTAACTCGACATGTATAACACAGAAGAAAATGGCTGTAAAGGTTAATATAAGGCCAAATTTGAATAATATCAGTTCAAGCTGTCTTTGCTCACACTTAACTTGAAGCAGACTTTTGTAGCTGTAGATGACACATCTTGCCAACACACAACTATACAAAGAAACATTCTTTTAAAACTCTGATTTACGCACATTCGTACTGGTTGCTAAAAGTCACTCAACTCTTTTAGTGCTACGTTTTGGACTGAGTCAACAACTTTCCTCGCTGTACATTAGGGCGCAGAGGGAATCTGTTGACCTGGACTATATGTGCTATGTATGTGCAGGCATGCTGGTATTTAAATGAAAGGTCTTATGGAAGGAAATGAATCTAGCACCCTTTTTAAATTCAGAGCAGTTCGGTTTAAGTAGTTCGACATTGGTCGCAGTTGGTAATGAAAGAGTCAAGATGACAAGCAAACTTGATGAAATCCAGTCGTGGCAGCCAAAGACCACTTCTTGTACTTTTCTTAACAGATTTATTCATTCATTTTTTCTTTAAATTTTACAGTGGCAAATAAATGGATCCGATGTTACAATCAGATGTTCACCCGACCATGCGGCAAAGAATATACGTACAATTGGGGAGAGGACGATAACAGCTAGACAAACATTTAAAAAGAAATAAAATAACATCTGGAAAAACAGCCCGTAGCATGTGTATGTGTTTTTTAATATCAGATAGGTCTACATAATGGTTGACGTGTTCCTGTTTAAGTTACACGTTACTGACAATCATCACATTTAGGTAACGATTCATACACACATTTCATGATAATTCTCATTTGGGGATGTCAGTACAAATCGTGGCAAATATATGGTACACATCACTCAAAATGTTTTAAAAAATAGAAACAGTATAGAGTAAATTGTCCTGCACTGCAGACTATCAATGTGTGTTTACGTATTTCATGTGCATTATTAAGCCCAACTGGTGAAGCTAATGCCACATTTTTATTCAAAGACCTATCACATTAATTTTTATCTTGTCGGTAGAGAGTGGGTTTGTGTGGCAGACGACTAACCTAGTACAAAAAAAATAGACGGAGTCTCACACCATAGCTAGAATGCAGATGTGGAGTTAAAATATTAAAAATAATATGAAGTACTCATATTAACTCCGCACTCTAGCGAGTACCAGTAACATAATCTGATGCATCAGGAGGCAGCCAATTTCTGTGTGTGCTTATGTTTACATGTATTGGCCTACATGCATACATACATACATACATACATACATACATACATACATACATACATAATATTAAGAACAAAGCTGACGTTTGTACCTCTTGCTGTTGCCATGTCCTGTCAGTTAAATTATGTCTCCCCGTGCAACGGGGGGACATATTGTTTTTGCGTCCGTTTCTTCTTCTTCTTCTTCTTCTTCTTCTTCTTCTTCTTCTTCTTCTTCTTCTTCTTCTTCTTCTTCTTCTTCTTCTTCTTCTTCTTCTTCTTCCTCTTCTTCTTCTTCTTCTTCCTCTTCTTCTTCTTCTTCTTCTTCTTCTTCTTCCTCTTCTTCTTCTTCTTCTTCTTCTTCTTCTTCCTCTTCTTCTTCTTCTTCTTCTTCTTCTTCTTCCTCTTCTTCTTCTTCTTCCTCCTCCTCCTCCTCCTGCTCCTGCTCCTCCTCCTCCTCCTCCTCCTCCTCCTCCTCCTCCTCCTCCTCCTCCTCTTCTTCTTCTTCTTCTTCTTGGGAAGTTGAAATTTTTGGTGAAAATGTTCCTACATAAAACCTTGCTTGGGATTGCAGATGGGTGACCTTGACCTATTTTTCAAGGTAACAGGGGCATGTCATGTAAAATTGACACGGACGCAATAACTCCGCAAGGATTTGACTTAAGAGGTTGAAATTTTGTATGATTATGTACCATAATACCAACTAGGTTGGGATTGCAGATGGGTGACCTTGACCTATTTTCAAGGTCACATGGGCATGTCATCTAAAATTGACACGCATGCAACAACTCCACAAGGATTTGACTTATGAGGTTGGAATTTTGCATGTTTATGTACCATAATACCAACTAGGTTGGGATTGTAAATGGGTGACCTTGGCCTATTTACAAGGTCACATGGCCACTTTGTAAAAATCATTGCAGATGCACTCAAGAAAGCTTTGTCTTAAAGAGGTTGACATTTTGTGTGATTATGTTTCTATGTAAGACTTTTGTAAGACCTTGCTTGTAACTGCAGATAGATGACCTTTACCTATTTTTCAAGGTCACGTGGGCATTTCGTCAAAAATCAACGTTTTGAAATGTCAATAAAGAGCGTACCTTCACCATATCTGTAGATCATTGGAATAGGTATGCCTACTTATAAAAATAAGGTAGACAATAGTAAGGGCGCACGGGGAGACATTTGATTTTCTGTTGGAAAATCAGCCTGTTCTAGTTTAATTTGATGCTTTTATAAACTTCTCTGTGTCCATAGGGGGTGATGGTAATACAGTACATTAATCCTAAATACAAACATTTAAGATAACGCACCAATATACACAAGTACTAAAGTTATGTTAACACAAAGAAAATGAACGAAAATGGGCTACGATTAAAGATACACTTTGACAAACAGTAGTTCTGATATTGGAATAACTAGAAAAAAAATCACAACAAATGCTCATATTTTCACTTTCAGTTCTTCATGAACAGGTAGAATCGGCAAAAACATTTACTCTACACAAGTGATGATTTAATAAGGAATGGCATAGCTTTAATTTGGTGTGGTAAATGTTTGGAAAATGCTCTCTATAAATAAAGTAAAATGTCGATATCCTCAAGTAACACACATTTTAGTCTCGTTTTAAATAGGTTTACAGGAGGAGGTCGACAAATGTTGACTTGAAGTTCATTCGGCAACTGAATTGAGGACGAAACCTCATATTCTCTGGAACGCTGGCTTCTAATGTTTTTGAAGAACTTCGACCAGTAGTTTGTTCAAAAGAAGGGGGCATTAGGTCAAAAATATAAAGAGGAACGTGTTTGATACAATTATATAAGAGGACAAGCTTCAAATATCTCGTATAGATGGCTTGTGTTGCACAGCCGAGATCAGCGAGCAGACGGGCGCCATTTCTGTAACGTAAAGCACTTGTACATGTTCTCGCTGTCTTGATACTGTGCAGATTGTGGCACATCTGATGTGATTTGACAATTTTGAAATAGATCCGTACTGAAATATATTGTGAGTAATCGTCTTGCACAATTTACAAAGGACATCTTTCGGTAATTTACATTCAACACACATGGAGAAGGGCTATCTTTCAACTAGCGTTATTGATAATTCGCAGAATATGATCTTCCTGACTAGTGCTTGAACACAGAGTAGTGCCTACATGCATATGTTCGTGGACCCCGGGAATTTCATTTCCATTCAGGTGCAATGGACAGTGGAAAAAATCATTTCTCTGTGTGGAAAAGATATTTTAGGGATTAAAAGTTACAATCCAAACTCTGTCCCAGATTTTATTGTGACCCAAATTTGGGTTTAATTCTAAATTTGCAGGAATTGTACATTTTCTACAATGAAAGCGTTATCTGCAATTAACCTGATGTCAAAAGTAATTTTTATCAACCACAAAATTGACATGAAACCCCCCTCCCCCCAAAAAGCGCTGCCAATGTGGAACTGAAAAAAATATGTGTTTTTGATATTTTCGACATCTCAACACCATAACTCACATTATACCAAAACTTGGTGGGCATGTCTCCTGTGGAAATATCAAACAAAAGTTTCACTATGTAGCATTGCTGTGGAATTTGTGTATTTGGCTGTTGATGCAAACATTTTTATTGATTACTTTGTAAGGCATTGTGAATTGCAATGCCAATTCACAGATTTGACTTTGTGTCCCAAACCGTCGACCAGATATACTTTAAACTGATATATATACATATATATTTCTTGTCTTTTTTTTTTGTCTTTTTTGTTTTGTTTTTGGCAATATCATCAAAAGGCTTTCTCCCTGAAGCCACATGGATGATTGCTTTGAATTGCATAGTCACACTAGGAGGTTTGAGGACAATACTTAAACAAAATATGAATGACCTTGGCTTTATTCTCAAAGTCACAGGGCGACTTACTGAATTGTCCTGTTCACTTGATGACTGGACTTGAGAATTATTTGAGCCAGAACTTGATGCTAGTGGTCTCGTAGGCAGGCCAGATTTACAGGTACATGAGAGAACTAAATTCATTCAAAAGGTCACTGGGTTACTTTCATCCAGATTGATAGCTTAAAAACTTTTAGAGCTTTGACCTTGTTGAGTTGGGACTTTGACTTTTGAGCCAGTACTTTGATATTGTACATGATAGTCTTCAAAAAAGTGGAATTGACATAGTTCCGAAGGTGCAAGACCACTTTATTTTTTGCATGTAAGTCAGCTGAGTACAGCGCTGCCACAGCCCGCTTGTTTGGATTGATATGTCTACTGTGTGGCTCACGTATGTTCTTTAAATATTCGTTCGGAACTACTGTTTTGTTTGCGAAAAGACATTTGTTGCTGTTATGCATATTAAACCGACATAGGCGCTCAGCTTTTGAATAAGCAGCGTCTTATTTAGCGCATTTGAATCCTTTCCAGGTTCCATCCCTATTTTTTCTCATTGGACGTTTCATATTACAGTGCATCCAGCGCTTGTAATTAGTCCACACTATAATATCTCGAGAAGGGAAATATTGTTTAAAAGACGCCATGGGGCTATACCAGGATGCAAAGTTATCAACATGATCATGAAACGTACCGACGTTTACGCCCTAATGTGCGGTGCTCATGACCCGTTAAGCTAGACCAAGTTGACCGTTTTAAAGTTCCGAACATCTCGATATAAATGCTGAAAACGAGCTTGTTGAACTGTGGCCAGCAATATGAAAACATGGATAAAACTAAAAACCTATTCATCCGTAATACCAATAATTCCAGAAAATCCTTATCGTTTAAAAACCACATGTGACACGTGCTTAATCGTGTACAACCAGTATTATGAATGGCCATGGCATGATTGGTGGGTAGACAATCAACCCGGTGAATCGGTCCATATGCTCACTGCTGCTAACGAAAACGGACCAGTTTTATTTCAGTAGCTCAGCTGACTTGTCAGTTAACCGAGTCTGATAAATATTGGCGCATACTTAGCACTAATATTTATTAGACTTGCGCCATAGCTCAATCATCAACATCAAGCATCTGAGGAAAAAAGGAATATTCTTCACTCTCACAATCTTGGGCACGCTGTTCATACCTGTATGCTACAAAACTGTTTTAACATAAGCTAGACGTCTCTGACACACACACACACACACACACACACACACACACACACACACACACACACACACACACACACACACACACACACATACAGAGAGAGAGAGAGAGAGAGAGAGATACATTAGAATCTCCAATTAAGACCACCTCCGTAGAGACCATTTTCATGTTACGACCATCAATATACTGTCCCGTGTTTCTACCCTTAATAAAAATAGCCTCCCACATTCACGCCTAGTCCGTTTGGTGGTTTTATTAAGGAGATTCTAGTATATATATATATATATATATATATATATATATATATATATATATAGGCAGAGAGAGGGAGAAGTCTCGTATGTAACACATGATACGATTGTAGGTTATTTTAGCCGTATCTAAAAGTAGTAAATACCGCCATGCCTATTTTAAGTGTGCTGTGGTCTTCATATGGTCCATAGTTTCAGTAGATGAGTATTCTTCATCTGACGACGACAAATAGGACATGCTAAAGATAGACCGTAAATGTAAATGCAATTTAGGGTAACCAAAGCGTGTCATCGCATATCCTCTACCTGGCCTGCTTCTTTCACTCGCATAAATGTTGTATTATCAAGCTACAATGAGTTATAAAAGGCCGTTATTTCATGTATCGTGTTTATTGGGTTTATATACCTGTGACTTAGGACTGTCGTGGTCCTGTCATCCACCTACGAGATAACAATAGGAGTTTATTACATATCTAGACATTGTCAAGACTTATCCTTATCTTGGAATTCAAATGTCTTTAATTGGTTCCTTTGATGGTGCAATAAAGTTATGTGATAAAGCAAAAAAAGCTTTGGCAAGAATAAAGACGGTATTTTTACTACGAGATACGAATATAAAACTATACTTATCTCTATTCGAAAAAGTTATACAGCAAATTTTACAATATGCGTCCGACATATGGGGCGCTTATACTGTAATTCCGCCGAAAATCCTTGTACAAGATAATATTTCTGGTTATTTTAAAATTAAGCGCGAAAAATTCTATACAAAGTTTCTTAAATATGGTCTCGGGGTATATAGTAAAGCATGCAATATTGCAGTATTCGGAGAACTAGGAAAGACCCCTTTGTCACTCAGAATATTATCTTCTGTCTGTAAAAACTGGTTTAGAATCGTCAATATGGAGCAAAATTCATTATTTGACGCACACAAATGTAATGTTGACTTATCTCAAGCAAATCAATCAACCTGGTTAAATTCTGTAAAAGATACATTTAATTTGCTCGGGCTGCAGGAACTTCGGGATAACCAAGAAGATTTTTTTCATAAATTTCCTTTTAATCTTTTCAGTAATAAAACAGAAAATAAATTTCGAAATCAGTGGAAAAATGAAATGTTGAATCAAAATAACGAATCTAAATTGAGAACGTAAACATCTTTTAAGACAGAACTTAAATTTGAACATTATTTAGTTGTAGAAAAATTCGAAACAAGGAGTAGTATAACTAAATTACGCATTAGTGCACATAATTTACATATCGAAACAGGAAGACATAAGCGTCCTACCAAAGTTCCCGTTAGCCAGAGAGTTTGTGACACTTGCCAAGGACTTGATAATGAATTTCATTTTGTTATGACATGCACTAAATTTCAAAATCCAAGAGAAAATCTTCTTAAGAGTATACGAGAAATATTTTGTAATTCGGATGCTTAAGATGATCAGAGTATATTTATTATGGCACTGCATGACAAAAAACTTGTATACGTATTTGAAAATTTCATGGACAAAGCCATTACCCTAAGAGAGAAACCACTGTAATCATGTAACACGTGCCAATTTGATGACTGCATTCTATTTTCATTTCAGGTGATTAGTGATTTATGTAAATCTTTTGTATTTATTGTACTGTTCTGTGCTGTACGTGTCTGTACTGTTTTTGTTTCATTTTTCTTTTGATTGTGTGCATATTTTAATGTAATTTTCTTTTTTTTTCTTTCATACTCTACATGTGTACATGTTGTATATTTGACATATTACTGTATTTTATGTAACAGCGCAGTCAATAAAAATTCATTCATTCATTCATTCATTCATTCATTCATTCATATTCAATAAGTTGCATTAAACGTTTCGTTGTTTTTTTTATTTAATTTATATTTGTTGTCATGACAACGTTTTTTTTACGTAGCAAGAGATAAACGTGTGACGGCGAAAATGATGACTGCTCCTGAGCCGTCAAGAAATGACATTTTACCGAAACAGGGATTATATCCAGGTGAGTTTTGTTGTATGGTACAAATATCTTTTCTATGAGTGACAGTTTAAAAAAAACTTAAATATTTTTTTACTGTAATAAATGGCCACCTCGTATTCAAGAATATAAATGCATGACATTTATAAACAATGATTTTATAAGAAAAACGTTTAATGTTGGTAATACCATTGCTGAAGATATGAAATCTTGACTGTTATAAGTAAACAAAAATAGGGCAAGCCATGAATGGATTTTTACATGTTTAGATAAAAGATAAATCTACAGACAGGAGCAACAGTGCAAAATCGTCCGTGTAGTTGTGGAATAAATAATACAATCTAATATGTCCACTCCCTATGACCAATCTAGTCACAGCCAATGTCTAAACCTATACCCCATTTTATCAATTTTGATGCAAAGATTTGAAAAAATTGATGCCTCAACAGTTACATGGGATTAGCAGCGGGTTGTCAGCGGGAAGCCATCAAGCATGTCTGGCAGCCTCAAATTACCGGATGTGTTTTTCGTGACGGTAACTGCTGTTCGTTACCTTATATTTTGCAAAGACAGCCCACTTGAATTTTACATAAATAGATGAATGATTTTTTTGTAAAAAATCAGCAAATACTAAATGAATAAACATATATAATAACTGAATAAATAACGCAATGCAAGTTCTTGCATAAATTACATGCATAGTCTATGAGATTCAGTCTCGTTACCGAGTTACAACTAATTTCAGTTTGCACTTCAAATTGACAATTAGGCTGTGGGCGTGTCATCGTATTGTTTTACATTTGGGAAGATCATTACGATTTTCTATCCACTGAAATGGCTCGAAGAATATCATCTCATAGACATTGGGACCATTCTTGAGCTTGCGTATACAGGTTATGCCCATTATGAGTAAATGTTAAAATCATATTGTCCAGGGCTGGTGGTAGTCTGAATCAACACCTTTCTCGTCTTCCCCAATGCGCTCAAATTATGGCGAGAGAAGCTATTGACCTGGACTGACTCCGGTAATATTGATTTAAATATATACTTGCTGGTATAAAAGTAAAGATCTTTTATCAAGAATCTTGATATAAGAATATTTTTAAATATTTACATGAGCATGACTTTTCACTGTATAATTAACGAGCAAAAGGTTAAAAAGTAGTTGGATAATACTTTCAAGTATAATCACAAACCATTGTGAAAAGAAAGAATGTCAAGTGTTTGCTCATCAGCAAATCAAATATTCCAGACGGAATCCGTCCTTTGCTGTTAAAGGAGGCAGCTCCAAGCATTACGCCTTCCCTTACGAGATTATTGATCCTTTCTCTTTTGAACTGTAAGTTTCCAACCGATTGGAAGAAAGTTCATGGTGCGCCAGAACTGTGTAATAATTACCAATCTATTTCTTTGTTAAGCTGTCCAGGTAAAGTGTTTGAACGTGCTGTTTTTAAGCACATCTTCAACTTCTTACGAGACACCTTTGTTTTTTCTGAAAATCAATTGGTTTCTACCCCGAGATGGGACTGTCAACCAACTTGTATATCGGTATCACTAATTTTCAAAAGCGGCTGATCTCCAGAAGGACGTAAGAGTAGTTTTTTGTGACATTACCAAATCCTTTGTCAGAGTGTATCATCCAGAGTTGATACACAAATTAAAAAATGCAGGCATTTGTGGGCAACTTATTACATGGTTGGAAGATTATCTAAATGCAAGAACACAAAGGGTAGTCATTCAGGGTCAGGCCTCATCCTGGGGGGAGAGTCGAAGCGGGGGTCCCACAGGGCTCAGTTTTGGCGCCTCTCCTGTTTTTGTATATGTAAACGATATTGCAGAGATAGTTAGATCTGAAATTCGCCTCTTTGCTGACGACACGACACTTTTCATCGCAGGTGATAATCCTACTGAGGCAGCTGGGGCCCTAAATCGGGACCTTGAATCAATATCACGTTGGTCAGATCAATGGCTCATTTCTTTCAATACTAATAAGACAAAATGTAATTGCAAAATCAAAAAAAGAAAAAATAACAAAAAACAAAAAAAAAAACTAGTTGGTGTTTTGAAGCGCCTGCAGTATAAGTTAAACCGAAATCCCTTGAATCTCTCTATTTTTCATTTGTACTTCCTTGCCTGGAGTACGCCAGTGTGGTCTGGGATGGATGCACGAACTGGACAAGGACAGACTTGAAACTGTTCAGCTGGCGGCAACTCCTGGTCGTGACAGCGGCACTTGCCCATGCGAATCTACAACAAATCTATAAAGAGACAGGCTGGGAAAAACTAGCCGAGCGTAGAAGGAAAAAGAAATTGGTAACAAAATATAAACGGATTAGCCCCAGTGTATCTCTCAAGACTATTACCAGTAACAGTTTCGGAACAGACAAAACAAATTAGAATTATTCATGCCAAGAAAGCCACACTTTACAACTCTTTTTTTACATCAGCCATTCGGGAGGGGAATTCTTTATCGCTAGCAGCTAGGACTATTGAGCATTTGGACGAATTTAAAATGGAACTAAACAGAACTAAACCAAAACGCAACAAACTGTACTATTTAGGAGAAAGGAAATATGCCATTATTCACTCCAGAATGAGAGTGGGCTGCAGTGAGCTGAATAATGATTTGTACAAAATTGGAGTTGTTGAATTTCCATCGTGCTCATGTGGAGCAAGCCGGGAGACTGTTCACCACTTTTTCTTTGAATGCAACAAATATGTTATACTAAGAAACGAACTACAATGACAAATAACCACATTTGGTACTTTTAACGTGAAAACTGTTTTATTTGGAATCGAAGGACGCGAAATTTTTACAAGACAAAACGAGGAGATATTCAAGGCCGTGTACAATTATCTTAGACTTTCTGGAAGATTAAAAAAATAGCTTGCATTTAAGTCTGCAAATGGTATAAGTATTATTTTTTTAAACAATGCTCATACATCATCATCGTTCCCCTTTATTCCTTTCTTATTGTTGGTCCCGTATGTCACTTATCCGTATACTGATGTTCACCATTCTTCTGTTTCATGTTGTCCTGTTTTAAATGTACAAGAGGCCCTAATATAGGCTGGTGAGCCTGTCGGCCAATTGTATTTACAAATAAAATATGTTTAAACCAATCAAATATTCCAACAATAGCAGGCTAAAAAGCTGTCATGCAATGCCTTGATCGGTCAACATATACTTAACAAAAGACGAAACGCAACAGATTTGAATTCTGTAAACTGCTTGCACATTATACTTTGATTTGCTAAGCTGCAAAAAAGTTACAAGCATTCTGATATTCAGCAGTATGTGTTTCTCTTCATGCATCTATTTACTTTGCTTTGGTTTAAACATATTTTATTCAATTTACAATATAAATCCAATAAATAAGTAAGCAATTGGGAAAGAGGGCGAAGCCCTATACTGATCCCTCTTGCAGAAAGGGGACGTGGTCGCTGTGTATTGCGAACATCCTGCTGCACCAGTGGGAGGTCCTTAGTAAGAGCTCAAGAACCATGGGGAGGTTTTGGTCTGCCATCTCCTCGACTCTGGGGAATGTGCTAGACATTTGCATAGTCAGCGATCCTTATCTGTTAGCCCTCGTAGCCTCCTTCTACACTGACAGACTGGCTGATAAGTAGGTCTTACCATGGTGGGACCTCCTGCTGGTCTGAGTCATGCTTAAGAGGAGGCTTTTTACTGCCTAGTGGATCCCTGTAGGGTGGACCTCAAATACTGGATGTGGAAAACTTAACACTTGCTTCTGGAACTAGAAGAAGAAAATTACATGCTTTTGTCTATGACTGAATCCAATGGTGCCCTTGAGCGCTCCCAGGTGACCCTGGGACCTCACTTGGGCTTCCTTGCAAAGAATCAAGTGGCTGGAGATCCATCTATGGTGTCTAGGGGTTTTACCATTTTTGCCATGGATATAGCTCTACCTACTGAAAAAAGAGCCTTGTGCCCCTTGGGAGCTCTGTGTTGGTATATCTCCTGTAGGGACAGTGCCATGGGCAGAAGTTCCAAAAAGAAAAGGTCTGCCAAAATATAATCACATCGTAGATTAAGCAGACTATCCTGAAGGACTATGAGAATGCTTTAGACAGGCCTTCAGCCCTGAAACAGGTCTCGGCTAAAGCTCAGCAGGCAGGAGCTGTTTAATTCTTCCTGACAAGCCCTAAGGAACGTTGCTGTTGTCCATATCTTTTAGGCATGCTGTGGGAGGTCATATACAACTTTCCCTGAGCACCACCTGAGCGACTTGATCATACTAGAGGAGGGCATTTACCCATTTGCCAGCATAGAAGGCTCCTTTGCATGGGTTCCTGATACTTGTCAGTTAGACTTTCCTAGTTCTCTGAGCCCGGCCACTGTGTTTCAGTTTATGGCATCCTTGGGTTTAGACTTGGATGCAGTCTGTAGATCCACATACCTAGAGTAGGTCTAAATCTTGTGTCAGACTTTTATCACACCAATGTTCCTGGGGTACACTATGCTGAGTGCTGGCAGACCCGTTTCAACTGGAGTAGGTCTAGATCTTGTGTCAGACTCTTATTGAGCCAATGTCCCTGGGGTCCACTAGGCTGAGAGCGGGCAGACCTGTTTCAACTGGACACTGACTTACGGAACCATATGGCTACCCCCCCCCCCTCGGGTGCCCACCATGTTTTCCATGATTCACTGATCTTGCTAGATCTCAAGGACCCAAAGAATGGAAATAGACAGCTGCTCCCTTACTGCAGACTGCTCTCAGGTTGGCATGCAGCATCCCTGGGGGCCCATTGGTGGTTCCATGCTGGTCAGTCAGGAGAAACCCAGACTTGGTCCAGGAATCTGCTGTTGGTGGCCTCATGTCCACGAACCTCTGAGGTTTTTCAAACAGGTGATGCCCCCTCACTCAGACCAATAGTCTTCCGAGGCTGTCAGTTGCAGTGGTTGTTGATCGGCACTACCTCCTGCCAATACATGTCTATATCAGCAATGGTGGCCGAGAGATATTGTTGCATAACTAATCCATGAAATTTTTAGTAATTTCAGTATTTGTCAATATGCTTGCCTCTCGACCACCCAGCCCTCTGCCCTTCCTCTCAACACTTGACATCCACTGACTTATCATGAAGAGGAAGAAAGAATAGGGGTGTATGCACACCAGTAGACACCTCCCACCCCCAAACCCCCCACCCCCACCCCCGTTTCCACAGGAACTGAGTGGGGACCGGGACTGATAGGTCTTCAGTACAATCGAGTCCCAACTCAATTGTGTCGGGCATTGTCGCCCAGACACAGAGGTCTAAGGGATGGGGGTCAAGAGGTAATTTTTCTCACTAATACTAAAATTACTGAAAAGTTTTACGTATTTATAAAATGGAAAACAAAATCTGATGTGACAATTCACATCATCCCTGGCTGAGTGGTGAAAGTTGACTGGAGAGTCCGAAATCCTGATGTTGAAACCCCTTGTGGCCAAAAATGTTGTTTTCCTTATTTAAATTGAAGGAAGAAGGATGAAAAAGCTGTAAAGTTCAACTCTGCTTAAATAGTGTAAGGGTTTTAAGCACCCCAATGGAGTCTTCAAAAATGAGTCTGGAAGGGTCTTTGAGAAATACGGCTCTTGAAGATAAAGAAGTGCGTGATAAAAAAAGGAATTGCCTGGCCTGGACTCTTAACTCACATGATCATCGATGTCAAAGGAAATCTACCCTGATGTGTCAACGTGCACGTTATTATTACTGGTAGCAGGTTCATCAGTGTCGAGTATAGGTGGATTAAAAAAGTACGCGGAAGTGAGATCGACATATGTGTATAAATTGAAGATCACTTGCTATGACATGTAATGTTTTGGGGTTTTTTTAATCAAAGGAAAGCAGACATTTAGCATTGCATAATGAACATTGGGTACAATTAAGTCAAAACGAACAGCCTATCAATTTTGAAATCAATTGGGTTGTTCTTTTGTGAATAAACAGGAAATGGGCTGAATGCAATTAGTTTATTAGAAGATGAATGAGCTTAAATAGCATTTTAGACTGAAGATCTGTACGTACGTACGTACATATATTAAACATATGTGTAAATTTTTATCTAAATAAATGAGAGTTTACGTTTACCGGAAGGTATTTCCATTTAACATCATTCGGTTTGCGTTTCCATTTTAGGGCGTCCTTTCATGCTTCATGATATATGAAGTATTTTCATTTAGCAGTGGGTTTTATATTTAACAGTCTGACCCCTAATGTTACACAAAAACATATCTAAGGTCGCGTTTACATTTAATAGCAACGATTTATTCCGTATGCTTGTACTTATTAGGTGAATATGATATGCTTTATCAAATGAATACTCTCATTGATAGCACCTAATTATGTCTCGATAATATGTATCAAGCTTTACAAAACATATACTGAATTATTCACTTGAAAAAAAATGATCACCGTTGACTTGCGCACCTTCCTTTAGAGATGAGAGATAAACATTGGACAGCTGCAACCCAGGGCTGGACTGAAGCTGTTTTGTATGCAGGGATAAACATTCAAGAGAAAACGTACAGATGAGTACAAGGTAGGTTCTGTTCAATGGTCTATTTTAAGGGTCCACCCCGGGGGGGGGGGGGGTTCGGGTTGTCCCCCCCGTCCGGATTTCCGTCCAACCGGATGTGCACATTCTTTTTACAACGGTTTGTACAGAATGTCTGTGTATTTTGCTCAAATTTGGCGATATGCTTATCTTATACCTGGTAAGATGAACTGATAAGATTTTGGTGTCACCATGACCATATTTGAACGAATAGCAGCCTAATTACATACTCTTTAGGGCTCGTTACCACGATATCTACAGAATTCCTCCATGTATTTTGCTAAAATTTGGCATTATACTTATCTTACCTAGCAAGATGCTAGGATTAGGTACTGTTGAATGTTGGCACGGTGAGTGTGATGCCTTGTGTATTACTCTGTACACACTAGAGAACGCACACAGCACACAGACTTTCAGTCGCCTGTGGCCGGAATCGTTCAGGGGGTCGGATGGCCGGAAGTAGTTCCTTGCTTGTGCATTACATTGCAGAGCAGAGGGCTCGAGTGCTATTTATAGAATATAATCAAACGATGTTTTTCTTTTTTTTTTTCTTTTTTTTTTTAAATTAAGTCACATCGCCTGGCCTAGCTTCTCAATGATATTAATCAAATGCATATATTCTGAAATGATCTTTATTATATACATTCTGAAATCATCCATATTATGATAAACACCATTTTTTATTAAATTTATACAGAATTGTCACCCTTCAAGCACCAGATATAGCTGGATCCATACAGGATTCTTCTATCGCCAAAGCCCTTAATCCTTTGATACCCTCATGACCCAACGTTACGGCCTAATTATACTTTTAGTTTACACACACACACACACATATATATATATATATATATATATATATATATATATATATATATATATATATATATATATATATATATATATATATATATATATATTTATATATTCATACCGCAAATTTAAACAAACCACGACTGGAGTGCTCTTACCCCGGAATTCCCATGATACAGAATGAGATGTACAAATCAACGTTGAACATGGTATTTTGAAACCTTTAATAACAGGCTGTTGCTCTCAAACTTAATTTAAGACACAGGAATGTTTCTATGGTAAACAATGTAATTGACATTTGAGGTAGCGTTCTGACTTTAAGCTGCGATCCAACGCTAACACTTTATTTCACGTGTATAGGGCAATATACACGACCCCATTTATGGAGACACACTCATAATTAATTGTAAGAATATTTCAAAGTTTAAAATGGTCAATAATGGAAAGTTACACGAACTTACCTGGTGAAGCTTAACAAAATTCTGACGGGTTATCAATCGAGAACGTAGGGATCACAGGAGATAGCCTAGCTAGCTGCACATTTTAAAATTATCCGAGTGGCATCAAGAAATGCAGGAAAGGGCTTACTTACAGGTAACCATAAGGGTGGGCAAGTGATCTCTACATTCCTGCAAAAGCCAGGCAAGTGCTACATTAGGCTGCCGCGTATTCTTTGTTTAAGACAGTTCACACTGATTTTCATTTCCTGAGGAAAACTCGTGGTTGGCATGGCCAAATTGTTCCAATTGATGGAGCCACACTTTGAAAAGTTCTGCAACCTGCCTGGCAGTTTGTCCTTCTAGGCTTCCAGTAGTGAAAGCTTCAACGATATGTGAAACATTTCCAGTGCCTCTTACAATGGTCTTCTGCATATTCATTAGGCTTAGATCTCAAGTATTTACGACGCTATTTCCTTTCAGGTTGCGGTTATTCCATATTTCATTGCTAACTTTTAGAACTGTGATTCATTTCACAGTTTGAAGGCATACAGCAATCATTCTGCAACTTTTTTGTTCTTTCACATTATTGGCCCATTTGAAAAACTTTGTTGGCCATGGCTGCCAGTTTACCACTAACAGCTGGGCCAAGTATCAACTCCCCGGCCTCTGTGCCAACAACCTTTCACCAATCATCAGGAGCTTGATTGTCCTGCTGTTCTCCTCATCACTGTTCTGTGAAGAAAGCTTTCAGGACATTTTACTCATCATCTTCATTTTCATCTTTGCTCCCTGGGTCCTCTTCTTCTGAGCTGGCCTTTTCACAGTTGGAAAAATCAGTAGCTTGCTAGGATTGTTGTTTTGTGTGTATGGCCTTCTTTTCATTACTTTAGGCTCTCTTTAAGGCTTTGCTACTTACCCTGTTTCAAAGTGGCCCAAATGCATTCCAGATTCCTAGAGTACATGTGGTCTGTATCACAGCCGCTAGGCAAGTGAGTAGCAGCTAGCTTGGGCTATCTCAAGTGGTTCTGTGGTGACGTAGATTCATAAGGAGTTGGAATAAGGGTTTCATACCTGTGGCACCATATTTTGTATCTTGAAACTGGGGCATCTGAGAATTTGAAGCTAACACTCACCATGTGAAAGTCAGTATTATATCTCGATCAGATTTTGAATTAGCGGCATGCATCGTTATAAAGTTGATAACCATTTCTACGTGCGTAAATGAGACACAAAAACAGCAGTTGTTTTAATTCATGATACGACTCTGCCAGCATAAAATATAATTTGCATTTTCTTGCATCTAAGAGCACTTTAATGTAAATGCGTCCATAAAATCGGGACTTTCAATGTTACAGATATGCCACCACTAAGAAACACAAAGCAGTTGCTGTGGTTTTTCATCTATGTGTATTTTTACTTCACGTGTTTGTTTGAGCCCATGGATTCCAATGTCCTCGGCTCGCTTCCCCAATTAAAAAGTCTTGTGGAGGCAGAAGACCAATTCATTCCAACGCTGGAAAAGAGTGTGGCGAGCCAGGAGCATCCCAGACCTTGGATGGCAATGTAAGTATGAAAATAGGCTCATCTACCTTATTTAAAGATGTCTTTCCATCAATATTTCGGCAGTCTGACTGAAAAGCGTATAGCGTGCCTGTGCACACTCATTTGGGACAGCAACCGTAACACGAATCTGAGCACATTTGTAATCCTGATTTTGCAATGTTTCTGCACAGGGCTACTACTTATGAGGCACAAAATATGACAATGTACTTTTCGTTTACATCTGTGTGCGATAATGCAGATAAAAAGGGGAAATGGTGATGGATATTTTATGTATGAGTCATCTTGTAAAGTCTCAGTGTGAATATTTGGCCTTATTTCATTCTAAATCTGACTTCGGCAGAAATGCTTTTCAGAATGCAGCATTTGTCCTGTGCGGTGATGATTGTGTGTCTCGGTCAACACTTTTATTTCAGGTTTCTAGATGAGGTTAAGGCCAACCCACTAAGTCACGCAGCAGTGAATGGGGCAGAGGGCTTCATTGGTCATCCGTTAAATGTTTTACATTTGGTCAAGCGATATGTATCGGGCTGGTCACGTGTTTTTGAGAAAAGTATGCAGATGCCCTCAGGTATTGAATCACTCTGTGCATAAAAGTAGACTCAGTATATTTACAAGTTCTAAATGAAAATGATACCTAAACGAATAATTTTCCTGACATTACCTATTGTGCCACCTACCGGTATTTTCAATAGAAAGTGGTGTATTATAAAAAATTAGGCACTAAAAAGTCACCAAGGTAATACTCCTTTCCACTTTGGCAACCTGATAAATTGACACGGTTGTTCAAAGAAATTAATATCAAGCAGATATCTCACAAATGAAGTCATCATTCCAGAGGGCTGTACTGACTGGCATATTCATCTTTAAATTAAAAAAAATAATTTTGGCACCAGTATGATTATTTAAATTGAAATGGGTCAGAAATGTAATGTATAAGAGTATGTTGTTCTGTTTATAAAGAAAGGAGCTGGACATTGAATCAGACAATAATGCACTCAGCAAAGTGCGATAAGATAATGCTGAGAATAGGCCAAGTTTAAAGATACTGGAACGTTGTAGCAGGCAAATTGACCTCCTTGCTGGCTGTCATAAGGTTCGACTCCTGATCAGTTACATTGTAGTATAGATCTGATTCAGAGCAAAGAAATGTAAGCAAATGAGAAAAACCAAATCAGGCAAGCTCTCGTTAATATTACGCATTAGAGTAGAGTATCCAACGGCAATTTTATTACACTCTGTTACATTACATCAAATAATAATAATAATAATAATAATAATAATAATAATAATAATAATAATAATAATAATAATAATAATAATAATAATAATAATAATAATAATAATAATAATAATAATAATGATAATAATAATAATGGTAGTCTCCAACTCGTAAACTTCTCAATTCGTTTGACATGATTGAATTCCATCACAGCCAAAATGTCCAAAGCAAAAACGTCTGGACTATGTTCAGCAAGTATATGATTATTCTTATATTTGCAAATGATATTTGCCGTGAACCAGGAGAGAAACTGCGTACTTGCATGCTTTTTAAACACGTTTAATGCTTTCGACAAAAATTGTCACTTGTGCATGATTATTGAAACAAAATTGTATTGATAAGATCTATACTGCCTTATTACAATCTGACCGTTGGAGTTTGTAAACATCCCTAAATTTAACTCCCTGCATTTAAAATTATCTGTGCAAACCACTCAAGTGGCAATTTAAAGAAAAAGGTCATGCGTACCATGCATATTGAACCGAAATAAATTGTTGATGGAATAAAATATAAAATGTGATGGCGCAAGTTTTTAGCATGTGGCTTTAAATGTACGTTTAATAAAAATCACAGTAAAAATTCAAAATTCCACTTTCTGAAATCATGTAAAATTGTTTATATGCTCGGATAGATTTGTATTGGAAATACAATATTTTTTTTCTGGACTGTATCATACTTATATTTATAGGATAAATGGGAGAGTATTTTTCAAAGCCAATCAAAAGACCAGAAGGTTTCATTTCAATTAGTATTTGATCATATCGTCATTATTTTTTGTTCATTTGTGACCATTTTACTTCAACAGAGCTCACATCCGACATCATGCTTTTGCGTCCTTTGCCTGGCAGAGAAGACTACTTGTTTATTTTAAGATCCATATTACGCCTGCAAAAAATATACAGATTAAACACGGATCAGCTTGCCGCTGGGATGGTTAATGAGGCACGGGGACATCCACTTACTGCAGATGATTGTTTTGATTTAGCGAAATGTGCCATGAACATGTCAGAGTTCGGCCAAGCAGTCAGATGGTACCAAAAAGCGTTAGCATTAACAGATGGTACATTCTCCAGACTGGATGCTCTTAAAGAACTCGGGAGAGCATTATGGGAAGTACGTACATCGATGACAGTATTTCATTTTGAATAATCCACATGTGACGTGCAGAGTTATTCTGTGTTGTCTGTATAACAGAGGTGATACGTGACAAACAACATGAACATTCTCCTGTGTTTCAGAATTGTTGTGTCAGAATATTGAGTGTGTTTACCAGAAAAAGGTAACCAATATTTTATTATCTTGGTACCCTTGAGAAAGTGTTTCCATATAGATATATGCTTTGCCGGTCACAATTACTTCCGTGGCGTGAGGAAAAAAAAACTAAAGGTCAGAGTTGAAGTCCTTGTCACGGATGGCTGCTTCATTAAATGAATATTGTAGCTTTTAATAAAACAAGTCTTGCTGAACGTTTTGTGGTATGCAACAATTCATTACTCGCTGGGGCAATGCCAACCACAGCAGCTCCCAGCGTGATTCAGGGCGACAGAGTACCGGCGCCGCCTGTGGTAGCCCCCACATAGGCGGCGAAGTGCGGTGCCGTCCTTAATCAAGCTGCAAGCCCCTGTGCTGCTGACAGCCTGCATAGTGAGACCAGTGGGCAAATATATTGTCATTTGTTTCAAATTTACAGCAAAATCGATTTCTTGTAGCGAATGGTATTTTGCACCTGCACTGCCCCCCCCCCCCACACACACATGCACTTATTTTTGTGTGTTTGTGTTTATACACCGGTTTATTCTATCATGAATTAAGCACACATGTTTATCCTTGCTTTAGTAACTTAAAACGTATAATTTGTGCAGTTTTACGATGATAAGGCAAGATTTTACAACAGGATTCAGTGAGGTGTTTTATACAAGTTTATGAGTTTCGGTTGAGGTCGGTTTCTTTTTCTAACAGTTTCACAGTCAATGTATGATCTATAACAATTGATTTTCTTGCAAGTATCCTACAATTTAGTCTAATGGCGACGGTGGTGGACTAAACTGCTCTGAAAATTGTACTTCTACTACTACTACTACTACTACTACTACTACTACTACTACTACTACTACTACTACTACTACTACTACTACTACTACTACTGCTACTACTACTACTACCATTACTACTACTACCACTGCTACGATAACGTCCATGTACTAATGCTCGTAATTTTGTTATGACTGCTATTTCTACTATGACGACGACAATTTTCACATTGTACTTTCATCTTGAAAAGTCTGCGAAAGTGTGAATCATGAAAAATACTGAATCGTTTTTGTTAAATCCCAACTCATTTTCTCTTGCAGGTTGAACATTACATAGAGTCTGCCACAGTTTATACAGAAGCTTTTGAGCTGAGTAAGTATTCTTTAGTTTGAAGTGTACCATATTAAGAAATATAGGCGATGAAGCAACATAAGATTAATTGAACTCATGGGTATGAAGTATACAAACTACTCTGAGTGCATGGGGCATCAATCAGTGCTCACGAGTTTCTGGAAGTAGCAGCGTCCCATAAACCTCTGTACATGAACATCAGCCTTACTTTTAGTTCCCATTATACAGATAAAACAATCTTAAAACAAGACTTGCGGTGAAAGTCGATGAAATGCTACACTGATTTGAGAACGGAGGTCTTACAGCAGAGTTTTTTCGCGTTCTCAAAGGTCTTTCTTTTGAAACGTTAGTGGGGGGGGGGGTATGATTCTGTTTTGATAAAACGGAAAACCTGTAAAAAAAGGTCAGATTATACAGTGCTGTCCAGCTGAAAACATATGTAGCAAAATTTTCTTTCCTTGTAGCAATATTTTCACTTCTTTACATAAGAAGCACTTATTTTCGAGAAAATGTGAAGCAATTTTTAAGAGCTTTGTAGCAAAATTTTGCTACAATGCTCCAGTTGGACAGCCCTGTTATAGCGTCTACACACTTCACTGTAACCATCAGCATGGTGTGACTTGTAATTGTCGATCTTGTCATTTGAATTGTTTCTTGTTGTAGAAAGTATATTTGACACCCAGTTATGATTATAGATCACTTTAAATTGTTATATTCCGAAACAAAGACAAGAAAACCTCTTGGCGGTGTTCTTGCTACATGGACACGCTTGAAGTTTGAGCAAAATATTTAGAATTGTAATAAACCTGCTAAAAATTATTCCGACATTTGCATAGACATGTGGCATTTCGCATGCATGCCACAAATCTGAATGTTATTTCAAAATTATTCAGCAAAATTGATATTTAAATGTATTCCTTCAGACACACTTAAAACATTTAGATCAGGCGCTTTGAAAAAAAAATGTACCTGTAAAAAGTTAAATCGATACTTTGAAATCTATGAGCCATGGTAGGCACTGGCAATGCTAAAGTGCTCTTGCTGTATCTGATATTGTTTACTGGATCATTTTGAGAGCTAGACCTTTCCATTGAGGATGATTAAAAAACCCTGTCAATGAACGCAGTGCATAATAAGTTACACTCCCTAATACAATCGCATAAAGGGCTGAACTTTTCGTAAAGAATATTAAATCCTTTGTGGAAAGACCACACATTGTCCCTGGGCTTGGGCACGTCCAAATGTGGACATATAAAGCAGATGGTGCAATTGACGTTTGTGGTACATTTCGACTTGTCTTGGCATTTCAAATGATAGGCCTAGGCAGCAGACTTACTTGTTTGCCTCAAAGACAATCATTCCCGAGCAATCCTGCAATTTCAATTGTGCGCAGGAAATCCGAGTTTCTTTGAGGGTGGAAGATCTGAAACCAGCACCTTTGGATAATCTCTACTCACTTTTTCATATTTTGAATAGCTTGATACTTTAACTGCATAGTCCCAAAAACTCAGATGTGTGAACATAAAATTTATATGAGAAAATTGATCTCCAAACTTTCATTTACATTGAAAAGTTAAAGTAGTGCCGAGCACATGGGGTTTGTTTGCAAAGGCATGATAATGATGCATGTCATTGTTTGCACAGTCATTAGTCCATGACCACTTGAAACCAATTGACAAGGGTCACTCATAGGGAACAGGAAACCATTAGCCCTGGAAAGAAAAATGGGCCAGTTCATACTAATCACTACCATTGTTGTGATTACTTTGAAATTCTCTATTGATGTAAAAACATTAGTACAATCCACTTACTGGGCCCTAAATATGGAAATCCGCATGTGAACCCACACCCAAACAAGCCAAGTCTGATGTTCCCAAGTTAAAAAAGTCTAGATTTTAGCCATGAAATATACTTTTTGAATGACAACATCACTGAGATAAAGCTACAAGTTTTTTTCACACAATAATTAAAACAAGGGACAGAAGAAATGAGTATGTGTCATATTACAGTCATAAATGCGAAAGAATTGGCAACTTTTTCTTTCAATGCGATTTTCTCGGAACTGTTTTTTGCACAACTTCTGCAATTTGTATCTCGCCTCACAAACGCACGAATTGCCCTATCACATTTAAATCAACAGACATCAAAACAAAAATACCACATCCAAGAGCAGTTCCCAGGATTTTTTTCTGACAACCCCTTCCGTGACTTTTGGAGCCAATTATAGAAAGAAAATGAACAACCTGTCAGGACTAAATTAAAAATTTTATACCTTTTTATTTATGATATTTCAGAACTTATTATTGAATTCGATCCTGGACATGGATATATATTTAAAATGTCTTCTGATTTCAACTTGGAAAAATACTTTTGTGCGACTTCTGCGCGAAAAATGAGAAAATCCTACCAAGTTAGAAACAATGCTATAAAATCTAAAAAAATTCCAATCCTGCAAAAAAAGCCTATGGATACAACTCTATGGATATGAAGTAATCAGAAAATATATAGATTTAATGTTCTTGTGAAAAAATTATATGGGTAATATTGATCCAAAATTGCCAGTCTCACTGTGCACTAGCTTCACAGCTTCCACCTTTAAGTACAGTCGCAGCAATTCGTTTCCAATCAGACTAATTCAGAGGGTGTCCCATTAGACCAACCAGGTCAGCACGTCATGCATGATGACGTATTAACTGGTAGCTATTGTCAGTGTTTTCAGCAACGAAAGGCGGATCCCAGGTTCACTGCCTGCATTCCTTTGTAATTTCTTAGGCAGCAAGGTTTGGGTAGTAACAGATTATCTCTGATTTGTTAAGTTGATTGAAGAAAATAATTTGATTGTCTTATGACAATTAAACCAGACCTTTTGAAACATTCAAAGGTAACCGCTATCAAAGCATGACGCAAGGTCCGTTCCTCACAACTGCTCGTACTTTTGAGACAAATGTCTTCACACTAAACTAACGAAATTCCCTTTTTTGCCAACCACATTCAAATCAAAGTGTGTTGTACGTGCTGAGCGATAATTTAAGGGGTTTATCGGTTGGATTCGAACATTCGATCATTTCGAACGTAACTCCATTTTTTTATTATGGAAAGCATTTCTAAGACCTGGAATTCGTATGTGATTGGAAATGGGCCCTCTTGCATGCATTTGGTATATTTGATGATGTTAATGACTCGAACTTGTCGGGTTTTTTTTAATATTTTTTCTATTGTTTAAAGCGATAATTGATGGGAATGCTCTAAAAAAGAAGAAGAATCAGAGCATAGCAAGCCACATTTCCACACTGAATTAAGGAAAAACATTTTGAGCAAAAGAATGTTTAGAAACTCATTTTTAATGCCAAGAGTCCCCAAAACACATTCTGCTGTACAATGAAGCCCTTTCTCTCAAACAAAAGTTGCATTGATCATGGAAACATTATTCTCTGTGAAGCTACAGTAGTTGATTCTGCGATCAAAAAAGTTTGCAACATTTCTAATTAACATTACGTCAATATAGCCCAAAATATCGGCCCTGTATCCGGCTCTGACCAACCCAAGGAAGACATAAAACCTACAGTCATAACCTTGGTGTCAAAACATATACGACTTTCTTGATCTTGTCACTAACAGTTTTATGTTCCTTGAGGTTGGAAGTGATGAAATTGCTGAAAAATGTTCCATACTAATGCCAAAATGTCCACGAATTTGAAACGACTTTACTTTTTGCCACAAGAGTTGGTGGAAACCTTACGGTCGTATCAAGTACACAACCTGCATTTTAACTCACTGCAACTAAATAACGGGAGTGTGTAAAACTTTAATGATTTGCACACTTATGTATAAAACAAGTGCCCGCCATTATGGCCCAAGTAATCAGATTTTCAGCGTCATATTTGGTGGTCATGCGTTAGGACATAGGTCCAGTGGCGTAGCTGTTTTCTACAGCTGAGGTCTCGGGAAAACAGAGCAAGTGTGGGATGTGTTGCAAGTTCAACAATCTTTTAGTTCAAGACAATCGTTTGTCACCGGATTCTAGTTCGTGTGATACTGAAGAAAATTTAATCAATGAAAACGGTCTTCTTTTTCTTCCGAAAAGACCCAAAAGATGATGAACTCCACGCTCAAATGAATCGTACCTGCAAGTACAGTGAACGCATGAAGGCAAAGGGGTACAAACCGCAGATAAATATCACCGACTGGTACTTACCTGTGCCTACAGAAGAAACTTATTATGAATCACTTTGTCGAGGACAAATATTACAGGTCAGTCAAACAGTTCTGAATGCTAACTGCTAATTCCCTAATGCACAGTTTGGATTTCAAAAAGTTTATTTTGTCTTTATCCAAGGTACTCTCTTTACGCCTTAAAATAAAGCGTCGACTATAATAATTTTTACCCTGTGACATAAAAAGAACACTGCGCTTAGCTCTTGCGAATTTCAACCTTGGAAAGAATCTGGGTCCTCCAAATGCGTACAGAGTATCGACGCTTACACGTGTGGCAATCGCGTCTTACCATTGCTTGTTTTCCAGGTGGGAAGACCTTAATATTAAGCATACACATTTTGCCCAGATTTCAATTTTGAATTTGCCTCATAAACACCAAACATCAGACAGCAATTATAGCTAAGTTTGTTATTTGGTGTAAACACCGTGGACTTGCGTCACCCCTTAATCCTTTGAACCAAAAGTGGGCAGGAAAGTGGGAATAAACTAGACTATTGAGACACGAATGAAATTTGTTCAAATTGCTCTTGCTTTGCAGTATTTTGCAGTGAAAATAAAAGGAAAACCGTTTTATCTCATTTGTATTTCACACTATACGTGACAATTATTGGAAACACTGCTTTCTTTCTTTCTTTCTTTCTTTCTTTCTTTCTTTCTTTCTTTCTTTCTTTCTTTCTTTCTTTCTTTCTTTCTTTCTTTCTTTCTTTCTTTCTTTCTTTCTTTCTTTCTTTCTTTCTTTCTTTCTTTCTTTCTTTCTTTCCACTCGATATTTGGGGCGGCTTAAACTCTGACACTGCCAGACCCACAAAATTTTACATGGTTATGGCACCATTGGTGAAGTTCTGCATCTCATTGAAAGACTTGATAGGTTGAAAATTATGCAAACTTGGGACAATTAAAATTGTATGGTGTACTTTATGATATCCTGACTATTATGATGCCCAGACAGAAAAAAAATCAATTGAGATAAGATCGGAGATCAATCTCAAAGTCTCAGGTCAGTGTCAAGGTCGGATGTCGATGTCAAGGTCAGATCTCAAAGTCAACATCGCTGGCCGCTGTCAATATCAGAGGTCACTGACGCGATCGGAAGTCAATACTAAGGTCATAGTCGACACCCAAGTCAGAGGTCGATGTCAAGTTCAGAAGTCAATGTCAAGGTCAGAGATCAATGTTAAGGTCAGACGTCAACACTAAGTCTCAAGGTCAATGTCAAGCCCAGAGGTCACTCTCAGGGTCAGAAGTCAACAACAATATAAGAGGTCAATTATAAAGTCAGAGGGCAATGGTAAGGTCAATACCAAGGCCAGGAGTCAATGTCCAGATCAGAGGTTAATATCAAGGGCAGAGGACACTGGCATGGTAGGAGGCCAATATCCAACTCAGAGGTCAAGGTCAACGTTAGAGGTCAATGGCAAGATCAGGGATCAATGTCAGAAATAATCAAATCATGAATCTTCTATACCCTCAGTTAATATCAAGCGTCATGTTCATAATGCGTCAATTTCAATTAAGCGGCTACTTTATGTGACGCAGTGGTGCAGCTGGGCGTAGATGATGGTGTTTCTGGTTGTCCATAAAGCCCTCTCCGTGACGGTTATTTTGATTTTGCCAATTTTAGAACATTCGTCACTATATTGGCACATGGGGCCCAAAATAGCCATGAATCCACCATTGTCACTTAAAATTTTAAGTTCTCGGGTGGGGTGGTGATGTTTTTTTTTTAAACCTCCCTGTACCAGGCTCCTGGACAACTTTTCTGCCACGTTTCTGTCTTTATATAGTGCATGTTGTTGGTCATATAAAACGGGAGGGTGGAGGGGTAGATTTTAGGTTGGATGCATGTTTTGGCTAACTAGTGCATTTCGTGGCACTGCTAACTTTCATTTTATGACATGGCCACAGAGGTAAATACACCGTCATTTACCCAAAAAGATTGTATTTATTACACCATGGCAACTTGAACACCTCATCAAAAAGAAAATGTTTGAAAATTAAATAAAACAAACAAATAAACAAAATCCAACGAGCTGTACTATCAAGGCCTCGGTAAATTCTATATATGTGTAGATATTAATTACATAAATACATGTATATGTGTACGTGTGAATAAATAAAGGTTTGTTAACTTTTGAATTACATATTTCAGAAATTGTGTTCCGTTTTGAAGTTTCTAAACTTTACAAACATTAAAAAGTTACGTTGTTTTTAGTTATCACATTCTTCGTCTTTATGACATCATAATGATAACAGAACCACGTGCTGTGACGCCATAGTCACGCAAACACATTTTGTCTCCATTTACTTAAAATATGAATGTCCGCTTCCAAATGTGTAAATTTCTATTACATTCAGGACTAGTTACAATAAGGAAAATTCTTACCTTTTTCTTCTGTAAATATATATATATATATATATATATATATATATATATATATATATATATATATATATATATATATATATATATATATATATATATATATATTATATACATATACATATCTTGGGTGGTTTGGGGGCAATTATACACTGCCCACAAAAAAAATATACAATGGAATAGGTCCTACAGCCGGTTTGTGTGTCATGGTCATTGTCTGCGGGTCAATTATAATCCTCAAACTGGACTGCGGGCAGTATAGCTCACCACTATTTCTGGGCATTTATAGCTTCCCCTAATATCTGGGCAGATTAGCTAATTTGTATGTTTCTGAAACTCCCTAGGTAGCGCATCGAATTTAAGCCAAACATGGTTTATGGACATTTTTCAACGGCCGATTAACCGAACAACTGCCCAGAAGACAGTCTGAGGATTATAATTCTGCCCATGAACCACCCAAAACATAACTATATGTGTGTATATATATATATATATATATATATATATATATATATATATATATATATATATATATATATATATATGTATATATATTTTATTGCAAGATCGAACAGATGCATGCCTAAATATTATCAATATAGTCACATAAATCTTTTACCAGAGATTGGATAAGTTATCTCAGCCAAGTCACTGTCGTAAACACATATTTATATTCACTTCAAGTGCATCTAACACGTTTGAGGAGCAATTTTTGTTAACGGATGCATTAGTTGTTTGGATAGAGGTGAATAAAGAAAGCTGCCCGTAAAGCGGTGTTAGGGGAGGACCACACAAAGTTATTACAGACGTGTTTCTGCTGTTGGTGGAACAAAATATGGTGCATTTTTGGCGAATTTGAGCAAAAGTGCAAAACTGTATTTAGTTTTCTGGGTTTTTTCTTTTCATCAATCCGCAACGCACAGAGAATTCTGTTTGGTATATGAATAACAAGTGGGCGTGATGTGAACAAATCTTTGAATCAGATTCAGCACATTTTCCAGATAAACTTTTTCAGCCCTACATCAAGGTCATGAATATACATGAATGAACAACATTTTGTACTTTCATTTAGACACAGTACCGAAGTCAGTTAAAATGCAGGTTCCGGCGTCAACCAGGTTCCTATGTTCAATTTAAAGAAGAAATAATGAGCCTCAACCCAAGGATCGCACTGATCCATGATGTACTGTCTGATAACGAAGCTGACCGCTTGAAAAATTTATCGCTACCAGAGGTAAATATACATATACATAATTTTAGGCTTCTTACAAAATGTCAGTCTTGTTTCAGACAAAAATGGATAAGATCACTAAAATAAATTGGTCAAAGGAATTAAGGAAGCATAAGAAGCAGGCACAGCAAAAGTATTAAAAAAGACACACGACACCTTGGATAACCTGTATGGACAACATGTATCGAAGTGAATACTGTTTCTCACCACAGCCTGGATTTTTTTTCACGTCACTGATATATATTTCGAAATATGGAAGTAAAACTAAACCTCCTCTATGATTCAAACATGCTGGAGGACCGATAAGACCACATTTCTTACAAATCTTAAGAAGGCACTAAAGGTCAAGAGACATCAAAAACATCATCTGCCAAATTTAATAGCCCAAGTAAGTGTCATCATATCCCTCTTGACAAGTGATACCGCATAGCGACTTTACTGTTCTGGGCCTATCCAAATATCAAATGATGTGCATATCTCTACGCACTTACATAATTACTACTGTGTATTTTTCTTTCAGCTCAGTGAGGCTCTAGTTTTAAATGACAGTGAAATTCACTCATCTGAAGTAAGAATTGGGGAACTGTGAGTCAACAAATGTGTCTTTTTGACTATTTCAGCAATCTTCTAAATATACTGCACGAATTTACTGCTCAGTTCTCATAACGTAGCCAATTTTAACAGTTCCGGAGCGCTTATCAGTTTTCAATGAAAGACATTCCAACTACCAACCAATGGCTATTACCTGTATTATATATATCACTGTTCACTTGTTAGGCTTAAACATTCCAAGATACAGTAATCTTGAAATGTTTGAGCCTAACAAGTGAACGGTGGTATACATATATATTATGGAGGTAAAAGCCACTGGTTGGTAGTTGGAATCAGGCAATGTCATTCATTGAAAACTGATAAGCGCTCATGACCTGATAAAATTGGCTACTTTATGAAAACTAAACAGTAAATTCATACACTATAGTATAGTATAGTATAGTATAGTATAGTATAGTACAGTATAGTATAGTACAGTATAGTATAGTACAGTATAGTATAGTACAGTATAGTATAGTATTCTAGCAGAAAATATTTACACACATTTAGTGGTCTATTCTTAATGTACTCAATAAGTAAATATAACTGATTAATCTTGGATGGTAAGGAGACATGAGACTTCCTCGAAGAGAAATTTATTGGTGATGAAAATATAGCTTGGATGTCGTGTAATACCTTGCACAAAGTTTCTCAGCTATTTTTTAAATCCTAATTCATCATTGAAGACTTTTGTCCATGAAACATTTGCATGTTCTTTACATTGTGCTTGAGGAAAACCTGAAAAAAGTGCACAGGGCGTTCAGGGATTCAGTGAAACGTTACTACCGGTTGTTCATATACTATGTTCTCACCACCGTGGCACCCCCTTTAAATTCTACCTTAGGTTTATGAGACTTGTCAGGCGAGGAATTCAGCTGTCTTTTACAGACAATATTGAAATATGATATCGAGAGGCTGAGCTGTGGACTATGAATTTTGGTCTCTGCCTTCGAAACAACATGGGACCACACATGTGGCACAATCTGACCACAGTAGATCACACTCAACTTCATGTTGCAGTGGTTGGCTCTTGGATAATCACACTGATGATCTGGTGGCCATCCTAAGCAAGCGTGTGTCTCATATAACGGGGATGAACGCATCAGATAGTGAAATGAATGCAGAGCCATTTCAGGTAGGTCGACATCAAAGCATCGCCATTGTTCTTACGCAAACAGTCTGGTTGTGAAACATTCCAGTCATCCGTACACAAAGACTGCCATTAACATATATGCAATCTATATTATTTTATACAATGATTTGATTGTTGGCGCATAGTGATAACTTTTGAAATTCCCGCCTGTCAGTAAACTCCACGTCTGGTCCTACCTGTGAACAAGCCTCTATCAAAGCTACACATAAAATCGGTTGACACCACCGTTCATGGTAACTTAATGAGTAGCATAAAATAGGTCAGAACTTGGTAAAACTGTCAGGCCTTATCGCTTGGATATTGTTAACCTGGCACTGCTAACTATAGGAGTTGCATCCTTTCAATGCCAGTCATTGATGGATGGTATGCAGTTCCCCTCTACAGCTTAACGATTAAGAAGTGAATGGATACATCTTTATAGGTATATTTATTCATGGACCGCATGTACTCTGTCCTTAAATAATGGAGTAAGTTTCAAAATGGAGCTTACAATCAGCTTAACTTTTACCCAGGGCCCCTTGTGGCCCAATAAAACACTACATTCTAGCAGAAAATAATGACACACATTTAGATGCATTCCCATCTCTAGTCTGGGCCACCTCCAAACATTGGTTAAGGTGGTGAGCTAAATCATGCAAGATTGTGTCCCACAGTATGTTTCTATCCTTTTCATTGTGAAACATACAGTGACTCATACGAGTGGTAGAATAACTATTTTTCTTCCAACGTTTTACAATTTTTTTTGGCAGAGAGATCAATGCAGCATTAAGGTGTGTATGTGTGGAACCATCTGCCACCTTGTTATGGGTCTAAAAATAGTTGTTTACTTTGATTTGGAAAGGTCATTGAGTTCAATGAATGCTTTGTAGAGTCACTGAGTTGGCCTACTTTGTTGGGATGACTCTCATGTAACTTGTAAACATTTGGAATAAGCTAGAATGGTGACCTACATTCATATGGGGAAAGCCCTGATGTGGTCCGGACAGGTCTCAGTGAATTGGGATGTGTGACTAATTGGAAAACTCTGGAATACTGGTGAGAGTTCTTAGCCTGGATATATAAAGCAGCTCTTTTCATGACTGGGAGAGGAGAACTCTGAGATCTGTCAGAAGATGTTTGGCTTCATGATCAGGCCAGTGGGACTGTGGGCCATTGCAATTGCTAACGATATACTCATTTATACATTGTACCTGTGGAGTGTGGACAGTGCCTTTGAGTGGACTGGTATATTTAGTGTTTAATTGTACCACATTGGAAACAAACTGTACGTCTGTGGGATTTGGACCAACACTGTGTTCTGTGTACCACATTGAAAGAAAATTGTGCCTCTGTGGGATTTGGACCAGACTATTTGGCACCTACCACACGACTTGGAACTGTAGGACTGTACCTGTGGAGAATCTCTCGTCCGGGATTAGGATTTACCTACAGACTGTTAACTATTGGAGTATCAGCATAGCTCAGTGTGTAATTGTATTTACTTACTAAGTCTTGATAGTTGATTATCAATATATTGTTATTGTGTAACTTATCTGATCATTGTCATTCTTTGTTGAGTTCCACTACGATCTAGAATATTCTGAAGGTGGGGATTGTTACACACCTGAAATAAGAAACGAAGAAACTGTTGATTGCTTCAAATCATGAATAAAAGCTGTAAGTGGGATATAGACTGCAAGCGTAGTATGTATCGTAATAAACCCCTTCGGGTCACATAGAGACATGTTGTGACTGGTTAGGCTACTTATATGTAATCATTGTACCCTTTCATTTGGAAGTCCAATTTTTATTTTATATATGTCATTATGTTGATATAATTACCAACGACTACCTCATGCAATTCCCTTGAAGCATTTGTAATGCACATTTTAAAAAGTTTTTTCAGACTTTACGTCAGTCCAGTCAATAAAGGCCTTGATGGAAGTTAAGAAGCAGCCTGCGCTCTGCTGACCTCCACCAGCCTTTTTTTAAATATTAAACGCTTTGACTTCGTGGAAATCCACATCTAGGCATTTGAGATCATGAAATAAGAGTACAAATACATTATAAACAATATAAGAAACGCATTTTGTGTGTTTTTAAGTGCTAATATTGAACCTTAGCATAATTGTATGTAGGCCTCTACTTGTGTATATCTCACAAAGAATACAGGAAACATTATGTTTCTCCACAGGTTGCTAGCTATGGGGTAGGAGGACAGTTTGAGCCACACACAGATGTTGATGACGTAAGTAGAATATATATATACGTGTGTGTGTGTGTGTGTGTGTGTGTGTGTGTGTGAACATGATAGAATTTTAATGTTTCAGGTTGTATAGACACATATCTAAAAGTGAACATCTAATGTGCAGAAATAAGACATTTATCATGATACTTTGGTGTTTGTGGAATAAATTATACGTTATTTTCTAAAATGTATATTTCAGCACATTTTTTCCTGTTTCAAGTATTGCTTTAGCCCTTTTATCACAGATGCCCTGTTGACCAGTTCGCCTGACGTGGATGCTCATTTGTTGTCTGCCAAAAGTTTATATTTTTTATTCTACTAACAGAAAGGATTGTGGACGATCAGCTGACCTAGGAGTGATGCCTGGCAACCTGTGCAGTATGAAATGTGAGCTGAAAGGCTCTACTGATAAAAGCATCATATGTATGCATTCGTGATGTAATCATGCTTGTTCTCGCCCCCCCCCCCCCCGTGCTTTTGATCTTTTTGTAATTGAAAAGTCATTAAATGTGATGACATACATGCAGCGTCATTTGATGGATATTTTTTGTAGAGAACAAGTCAAGGTACACTCCTACAAAGTTCGCGGAGACTGCAGCCAGTGTCATGGGAGAAAGCTCATAATAAAAACATGACTGTTTGAAAAACATATCAAGTTGCAGGAGCAGCTGCACACAGAAATGTTTCTGCATGATTTGCGATCAATTAGGCTTGCACTGTTTGAGAGACTATCATGCGTTCCATTGGGCGCTCGTACGGGCTTTTTAAGTCACATTTATCACAAAGATCAAAATAGCCATAACTTAATAATTCCTGTCCTGAGAATCCACCATATATTTAGGTATCTGTTGTGTATATTTGACCTTTAAATCTCTATAACAAATGTGTTACATATACAAGGTCGTATGGGAGGATACAGTGCACCCCGAGCATCCCGGAGAGCGTCTGGTAACGTTTATGTTTTATGTAAGTATAAATATGTAGAACTGTGTCAGCACTGGGTGCAGGGGAAAGTCCAGTATAGGATAAACTTCAAGTTTGATGGGTTTTAACTAGTTCCCAGTATTTTGTTCAAACAGCAACTTCAAAAGTAGAGACTGGGTATCAGATTTTTCTGTCACACAATACAGTGACTAGTCTCATTTGGAATGCATATTCATAGACTCAAGTGGTGTCTCATACAGGGCCAAAATGTGGGGGATGACGCATATCTCATACACTAAGCTTAGTGAGTGCAGATTAGTGTGTGCATGTATTTGTTCGTTTTACTTATAAATTCTGGAGAATAAAAAAATCAAAGATTCCTATTGGTTTAAGATAAGGTGATGTGAGTATGAACTTCTGTAGAAAATATGATGCATACTGTAATTATTGGGTTGCATAGCACTGCCCCGATTGCCAAGTTAATGGTCCAGTGCAAAGTACCAAAAGATGACATGGACTAAAGATAAGGTCAAAATCGCCCAAGAAATGCATCTTGTTTTTACGTGCACATGGGGGTTAAAGGGCCTACTAGCACCATATTGAGCATCAGTGACATTCGACATGCCTAGGCATGGGTATTACTGGTAACAGGCTTCTAATCTTGTGAGGGGGAAGATAATCGGAATGCTTGAAGCTGGTCTGTCACTACGTCAATTAACCAGGTGGATGCACTCTTCATCAACCACCATAAAGAAAATGGGATCATCTTGTGCGATCGTTTTCAGATGATAAGGGAATGCCAGGGAAAAGTCGGGTCTGTAGACCATGACTTTCAGAGAGTCCAGGTGATTCCTACCTTGTACGTACAAACTAGGAAAAGATATCATTTTCTTTGAAACCAAATTTTTGACAACAGTGTTGTAAAGCTTACAACATTAGAGCTTTAAAGCAGACAGTTCACAACAAATTGTTGCAAGCAACTTTGATGTCATACCATCCTACGGAATGACTCTCACTTGGCTCCCAACACAAGGTTGCTTGTACACAGTGGTATTGATACACGCCATAGCATCTAAGGGAACAGTGGAAAAATATCCCATAAGCAGAGATAGCCAAATGGGTCACCAGTATGCCATAAAGAATACAGACCTGCTTACAGAATATGGGTGACATAATCACCACTAAAGCTCTTACATGTCATTCCCATTTCAAACAAAGGGCATTTTCAGGCCCAACACAGTACCTTAAAAAGTAGACAAAGCAGTGGTATGAATGAAATAACCATACTTTGAACACATGCCTTTCAGAATATGCTCAATATAAAACAAGTACTCCCATTCACTTTTTCAGTATCTGGAGTTCATATTTTTCTTGTGATTTTATAATTTTATACATCTTGGAGTGTATAGGACATCTTGTTTGTAGTATTAAGATATATTTGTGTCATAATACTTAACTTATCCACTACATTTGATATGTTCTCTCCGAGATCGTATCCACTCCAAATTTTATCCCCTAAGAAAACATTTCTCCATGCAAGTTCGTCTTGAACTGAAGGCTCATGCAGCCCTCTATTGCTTTACCCTAGCACATTAACCTGGCTTCCAGTATTGACCAAGCACACAGGTTTTCTCTCTTTGGCTACCTCTGCATCCATTGCGGGGACTATTGCCCCACTGTATGTTGGCTATTTGGTTGTTTGTAGAGCTTTTCCAGTTCTACACACAGGTTAGTCGGGTCGTGTGGTTGCTAGTTGTAGAAAAGTTGGCATCTCATGACAGTTTCAGTGAAAGAGATCCCAAAGACCATGCAATGGCACATTGGGATAATCAAGGTCACTAGACCTTCAGGTACTCTTGGGGAGACTTAAGTTATGATGTATACAGTAAGCTCGCCTCATATCATGAGACACAACCACCTGGAGGCAACCTCTACCCATGTTCAGTGAAGTTTACCATTTGCTCTGTGGTGTCACAGGCGGGTCACTATGATGTGTGACAAGCCACTTGTCCCTTTCTGTCGACAGGAAATTATCTACACATGCATGTCTCTTCAGGTGGGTGGGTATGGTGGGTGGAGCACATGGGCTCAAAGACTGCATCTGCGGTTTGGCCTCCTCCATAAAATCTTGTCCCCCCCCCCTCCCCAATTAGCGGGAACCAGACAATTGGACTGCAGTTGTTTATGTGAACAAGCAGAGGGGACTGGCTCTACATCCCTGTTATGGCTGCAGCAGACGTTTCTCCTCTGGTGTGTAGGCAGGAGCATAAGGCTTCAATGTCCTTAGCTAAACTACTGTGATCGAATAGAAGCAATTTTGGGCAAACAGGTTTTGGATTTTGCCCAATGCTAAAGTTTTTAGAACAATTGAATGATAGAAATAATCAATTACCATGCAAACAAATTCCATGTTGGTACTTTTCTACTCTATACCCAACTATTCCACTGATAGATCTGAAAAATTGTTTAAAGTCACTTATACATAAAACATATCAGAAATATAAGTTAAAAAAAATGATAACATTCAAGAATGCTTATTTTGGTAATCATGTAGAGAATGGACAATCTGCATTTGAATATGATAAATTTGTTCCACTGTTGGAATGCAAAGTAAATTGAAGGAAAATGTTGATAGATAACATTAATGTAAAATTTCAAGATTTTGTCTTTAGGCAGACCATTGTTAGATAATTTATATTTTTTTTACCACGAATATAATTTTTCGGAAAATCTAAGAATGAGAGGCCATAGCAGTAAATGGTGTGGACTGACCTTTCAATATATTGATGGTCTACTGGCCTGCTAATGGCGTCTTTGTGTTGTGGTTGACTGCATTTGCTGGAGTATGCTTTGATTTAGACAACCTTGAATTCCACCGTAGATTCGTTTCTGATAAACTGATTAAAATAAAGAATTTTGAAAATGAAGTTGAAATAAATCATTTCTGAAATTTGCAGATGAAAATGAGTCATTGTAAATCAAATGCAAGGCAGGTTTGAAAAGTTTTACAACTAAGGGTGTGAGTGAGTATTAAATGTAGTAAGCAATTTAATAATATATGTATGGAGCAAGATACCTGTTAAAGTTGAGAGTTGCATGCATCAAATTAGAGAGTGTCGTTACCATATCCAAACCGTAGTCCTAATGAAACAAATCCAAGTCAATTCCGACCAAAGGCAATGTTCCTTGGTATTTTTAGCTCAATCACATAAAATTATAGTTCTTCTGTATCCAAAAGAATACAAAACGTACATCCAAAGGTCCATAGATCAAAAAAGCTATGTCTAGTTTCAACATGACAAGAATGCAAAAAATTTTGTTTAAAAATAAAGGGCTATTCCAGTAAATAGGCTTGAACAGGTGCATCATTCGTGTGCATATAGGACCATATAATTAATTAAAAGGGGCCAAATTCTTAAGCACAGTAGAGAATTTCCAAGCACAGGGTCCAAATTGGTCGAAAATATCAATAAAATTCAGCATTGAAAAATACTAGTTGCAACCACCATCTCAACAATGATCACCATCTAAACTAGTCCACACAGTGACCCTCACACCAACAGCAATCCATCAAAAAAGCCCTTAGGCCTAAAGTGACCATCAACTAGAATCCAAACAACATGATTATACAATTCGATGTGTTTTATACATGTGGCTAAAGGTATTAAGTTGTTTTAAAGAAGGTAAACTAAGAGTATTTCCAAACAAAAAGTGTTTGAATGTACAAGTATAGTGGCAAAATTCAATACAGTGTCAGAATTTCCAAGTACACTGGTTCAAATGTCAAACATCAGCCAGAAACAAGTGACATCAGGTCTCAAACTGCACCACCCCCCACCACCCGATTTCAGCTACTACTAACGTTTAGTTAGTGCCTGTCTCAAGTCAGAAGAGAGATATTTTTCTCCATACTGTATTCATGGCTGGTGAAAATCTATCTTGATCTTGCTGGATTTCGATATGGCTTGTTTTGATCAAGGTGCAGTCTCTTTGACATCATTGAAAACTGTTGTCTGTTTCTGTTTTTTATGCCAGTCATTGTTATTTTGTGTATGTTGTCTGTTTGGAGTTTGATTGCAAATGCATGACCTGATGAATGTTCAGAACTTGAATGTAATTTGGCATGTCCATGTTTACCTGTCATATTTGTATGGATTCTAAATTGGACTGAATTTGGATAACATTTTGATATGTAATGGTCCCAGATTACATGATAATGTATTGGGAGTTCTCAATGTAAAGGTTGATCTGTTGCCATGAAAGACACCACCACATAATTATTGCTTCTTCTACAGGTGGTCAAGTTAATTTGGGACCTTTAGGAGACCCCACAGATAGACCTGTTTGCTGCAACAGACAATCACAACCTACCGACTGTTGTCGCTCTCACTATTTAGGATGCCCCACCTTGGGTGGTAGATGTTCTCTGTATAAGCTGGGAGAACATGTAGGCTTATGCCTATGCTTTGATTCCCCCGATCCCATGTGTCCTAGAGATTCGGATGGAGCAGATAGACTTGATTTTAATTGCCCTCTGGTGGCCCAAGAGGCCATGGGTGATGGATCTACTGGAGCCCAGTCTTGAGCCCCCTGCGCTTTTCCATCAGAATCATCTTGTGAAAACCCAGATCTGGCATATTTCATCACAATCAGCTGTCCACAATCTGCATGCCTGGCAACTGTCCCTATGGGATTTGCCGATGTCAGATTCTTCGACAAGGTGGTAGCATGAATTGCCAGAGGCAAACTTCTCACTACTTCCCTGAAGGTATATGATACCAAGTGGGGTAAGTTCAGTGCATGGTGCACAGAATAGAAACCAAAAATTGACCCCTGGAGGCATCCTTTTAACACATAGCAACGTTTTGTTGACATCATTTTGACCAAGATTTGGAGTAGAGATTGGTGGCTTGTTTGGAAAATGGGGCAAACCACCCCCCAAAAATGAAGAACAATTCAGCTGTGGGTCAGCCAATGACTCAAGCTGATAGCAACCTGATAAAACATCTGTCTACTGCCCATTCTGGAGCATGTGGAGGAAAATCTGGAATCAAGGCATAAAGACCGATTTGCTATACCCTACTTCAGAGTATAAACTGAGCAAGCTGAAAATAAAGGTTTCATAAAGTGACTTCAAATAACAACTTCCATGAGTGACTATATCATTTGGGAGATGAGACCATTCTCCACAGTTTATTTAGTGAATTACAGACAAATGGTTCATGCATTGGATCCATTATAAGCCACCAAAGACGTTAATGCTTTCCTGAACAATGAAGCATCAGGGATTGAAGAGGATTCCTTACAGTATTGGTGAGATGCAGGGGAGAAGATATACCCACTCCTTGCATCAATGGTAGGAAAATCACTTGATATACCAGCCACATGTGTTCCCTGTGAGTACACCTTCTTTGAGACAGGAAAACTATCCCCAACAAAAGGCCAAATCTAACACCCAATTCAACAAGAATGATGATTACTTGTACAGTAATTACAAACAAAAAGAGTGACAATTCACGAATTCCATCCCAATAATGATGGCAAAGTTAAGTACAGCAATAAGTACAAAAGCAGAGATTCAATAATTCCCAAAACATCAACTTTCAGCTTTCAGTACCTATTTAAAAAACAAATCTCCTTTATGAAGACCTGGGCAAGCTGAGCTGTCAGCTTGAGCTGGCATGTGTCTAATTTGAGCTGGCTGACTTGTTTGTAAGCTGTGCCCATCTCAAGTTTGGAGGCTTATACCAAAGAGGTTACGGGATAGCAATCTCTTCCTCCTGAGATATGAATTGTCGCCTTAATAATGGTTCTGTCTCACCCATTTAAGTTTTTTTGTGGTGGACCGGTGAGATGCAATTCCCTCACTGGGACATATCATAGATCCCAGCAGCTTTACATCTCTGGCCTTCAAATCCTAAAACATAGACATTCATGATTTACATTATCTGCCTTTTCAGACAGAGTCGTTGGTCATGCTGGCCTTTGGAGCAAGGCGGGCCTAAATACATGGATTCAACCACTCCACGTAAGCATGGTCTGAGTGCCACACTGATGTATTTCTGAAACCTAATCCTCTGTTCATGAGCAAAACACATGCTCCTGATAGGCTGATCATTGTCTTTGTGGTAACTCCACAAGGCTCTCTCTGCTCAGTCAGATTGGCAAGATCTGAATAGATTGCCATGCCCAGTTACAGCATTGAGGTTCTAATAAAAAGAACTGCTCCCATGAGGAAAGGTAGATGCCCTTTGTTCCTGCCTTCAAAGAAAAAGGGCATTGTTTAAACTGACATTTTGGATATATGCATGAACATGAAGGCGAATGAGTTGGTCTACCTATTTTCAGACTTATTCTTAGACCCCAAAGAACTGTATCAAATTAGAGCCCATGAGGTCAGAACCATTGCCTTTGCTTAGGATGACCTAAAGCAAGTCGCTTTTAGCGACGTCCTTTTGGCATGTAGATTGGGGTTATACAATACATTCTCTCAATTCTACTTGAGAGAACTGTCTTTGGTTGAGGGTCAACTGCTGGCTCTCAAAAGCATGCCTGCACCCTCAATGGCAAGCAACAATCGATTCTCTAGCTTCACCTCTTATTCCTCTGGAGGCTAGTTACTGTGTCATAAGTGCCTTTGAGAAATCTGTTCCGTGTAGTGGAGATTGATCGAGAAACGATTCTTCTGTCCTGAGGTATCAATGATCTGCCTCCTATATCTGCTGCCCTACGTACCAAATGTAGTGGATAGGTAATGTATTATGACACAAAAAAGGAGAAATTTACCATAATTTCCATATTTGCTGGTAATACCTACCTATCCACTGCACAGAAGCTAACCTAGCCATGTCATATCAGATCATTATGAAGTTAATCTGTTGTGAGAAACTGATGAGATTGGTCAATATCTGAGGTCAGGTATCAGTGCCAGGGTCAACTGATAGAGGGCACCATGAGCCTCTAGTCCAGAGGAAAGTGTCATGGAGAAATATTTTTGGATGGGATATAAGTTGGAGTAAATACGATCTCACAGAGAACAAGCCAAATGTAGCTGATTGGTAAGTATTACTAACATATATGAAAGTCATAGAAAATTTCTCAATTTTAAAAATCAATATCCATTAAAATATCTGATGAAAACGTAAACCTAGGTAGGACTGTACTGAGCAAATGTGAACCCTTGTGTCACAGTGTATGGTGAAGCCACCAGAAAACACTAAACATAGTTTGTGGTAGCTATCGTAATTAAACATCACACGTCCAAGTGAGGACTCTAACAGTTATCTGTAACAGTTCAGTTGTCATATAAATGAGAATATTGTAAAATACACTTAAGAGTAATCCGTTATATGATAATTGTAAATTTAACATGCAAGGTATATGTACATGTAAAAATGCAATGGTTTCAAAACAGACCTCACAACCTTGCCAGTTGAGATAATGTCATCAAGCCTTTGCCACAAAGCTGTACGATGAAATTATTATAATACAAGTCCCTTACTGTAGTGCAAAGATGATGTGACCTGATGCCTTGGATTTGTTACAACATCATAAACCTGACTAAAAGTCACTTCCAGGAAAATTTCTGTTCATGTGTCAGAGTAAACATGGAGCTCCATCTTGCTGTATGACTTTATTGTTCATTCACAGCTGTCAGATATTATGGAGGGAGGAGCAACAGTGTTTCCTTGGCCAAAAGTTCGGATTCTGCCTATTAAAGTGAGCTACAGAACAATGATATACTACTAACTGTTAAACCCTTCAAAGATATGCCAATGTCAGATCATTTGCGTGGCATTGCTTTATAGTAGGAGCTTTAACTCATCACAAATTTTCAAACGCTTCAGCACAATGACCTTCATGTTGAAAACAAGAATCAAACAATGATTGGGTGATGAACAACCATACTGGTATCATGTAAGGACACTTTGCACAATCTATTCAGCTTTCAACTTTTTTTCATTGTGAAAACTCTCCCCACAACCGGTTTCCTTATTCAGTCACACCAATGTCTTGGATCAAAACTATATATTTTTGCATGTTCAAAGTAGAAGAACGTTAGTAAGCTTATTTTGCTGCAGAAATGTATACAGAAAATCTGACCGAAATTTACATAAAGTACACTGAAACATTTTTTTTTCAATAATGGGTTGTAATTGTAGAATGCTGCAGTCTTCTGGTACAACGTAAAACAAAATGGAGAAAAGGACGAGAGGGCACTGCATGCTGGCTGTCCTGTCCTTTTGGGCCAAAAATGGGGTAATGACGTCTTTCTAGTCTGGACAAGTTTGATGCTGAAACACAAAGGACAGAAAACTTATTTCCCTAACGTAGTACATGATCCAGCCTTTTCAAATGAATATATGTGATTTAAATCCCATAGATCTATAGGTTCTTGTCCTAATCAAATCTGCCGATTTCTGTATCCAGACTTTTTGTATGCAACTCTGGTACTCACTTACTTACAATTAGAACTGCTGGTTATTAGTATAGAGAGCAAACAAACAAAAGTAATTTTGTGTACTTTGTCTGGAGATAGTCTTACTGTATGTCTCTCTAAGATGCTGCTGTACTATTGAATATCCAACTATCAATGGAGAATTCCAAGATTTTTATTAAAATATCATCGTCATCAATAGTACCTACTCTACACAACCTGCTTACATGTTTCGTAAGCATTAAATTACGTTAAAACCTTAACTCAGGTTGCAATTTTACACATGTGTTTTGCAAACCAAAGTTCTAAAGTTTTCATAAATATGTAAAAGTGTTTACGCTTTTTTGCAGTGATGAACAAATGGATCCATTACAAGAACCAGATGCTGACGCGACCTTGCGGCATGAAAAATACAGATAACTGGAAAGAGAGAGACCAGAATTAGGAATGCCATTAAAAAATCATTTCTTGTAGCAATAAAAACCAATAAATGAATAAAACAATGGGTAAAAACTTCTCAATACATTTACAGACTCGTATGCATAGGACGTTTTGAAGAATGCAGCTGCAGTCGAAATTGTACTTTATATCAAGTCGTTTAGAAAAAAAACACGAGTTTTTACATGTCATACAATTTCATTTTAATGCACTGTATTTTCATGTTTACTATTTATCATACACCAAATCATGTCATTAGAAACATAAATACAGTAGCAGCTGTCTATGAGCCCACCTTTGCTAAGGGACCACCTTTGCTAAAGTAGCAGTCTCAACATCCCGATTAGCATATTTTAGTTTAACCTTACCTGCCTTAAGGGACTACCTGTCAGACAGGAGCATTTTCACAAGTCCTGTGGGTGGTCTCTTAAGACAGGTTTCACTGTATAGTTTAAATTTACGTTTCGGTTGTCAAAATGGCAGAGAAGCAAAGGTTGTTTCTGCTGGCACTTTATTTTTCAGTGTTTATCAATTTTTGCGTGTAAAGCTTCTTTTTCTTTTCTTTTTTTAAACTTCATTTCCATTGACTTTGAGTGCTAGATTTGCATTCTATTGGACCTTGTCCTAATTCTAAACACCTAATGTAATGATTTTCTCTTTGACGTTACAATACTACAACTGTTGGAACTTGGACTTCACTGATATTGCTCCTGGTGATGTTCTGTATAAGTTACCCTTTACGATTACCATAGAGATATTATACAGATACCTCTATGAGATTACATACATGGTCATTGTCATGCACCATCATTATATGAAGAAAGAATTGCATTCTCAGAGGAGAAGCTGAAATTCCATGACCACATTACTCATATATGTAAGCAGGCTGCTAAACAAATAAGTGTACCAAGACGGTTCCCCACTATGTGCTTGACATTGCCAGAGGACAGTGCATCACCCAAACCATGCTTCTGAGCTTTCTTGTTCTTTGGTCACCTAGGTTTCCTCCTCTTTGCAAAAGAGTCCTTGGCACCAGTAGCCTTTGCTCCCTGTCCACGAGCCTTGGTGGCAGCTCTAGTGAGGTTGAGGATGGCTTGGTTAGCATCATTGGCTTGTCCTCACTTTCGCTGCTAAACCACTTGGTCCCTGATGGGAGTGGGAGCACCTCCAAACAAACAGTTCAAAAATAGAGGCTGAGTTCTGATTGCTCACTGTGCACCCTTCGAAAGGTTAGTGACTTGCAAGCAAGTGTCATGCCTTGACCACCTCAGGCTGGCTTCCATGGTGATAGACTGCCTGATAAGGTGCTCGATCACCCTACCCAGAATGCTTGAAGCCAGGTATTCAGACTTATCCAGTCCCTGACTAGTTCTGGGACCTGCTGGGACACAGGTAGCTGCATGATCTCAGCAGATGTGGCTGAGGACACATCCAAGAAGGAGGCGATGATCACCATCGCTCTTGCATCCTCCTCAAGTCTACTCAAGACCTCCTGGGGGACTTTAGGAGATGGGAGGATCCATTTACAGATGTGCTCCCATTCCATGTCTACCTCGATGGCCCTGTTATTATAGACTTCATTAGGTACACAGTACCTAGCAATGTTAGCCCTAGGTCTCTTCAACAACTTCCCACAATTTATTGCTTGCTGGGTTGGGATGCAGAGGGTGATTTAGATCCCCCCAGCTCTTTATCCAGGATCTGATACACTTTATCCATGTAGGTGGAGAAGCGGAACCCAAACCCAACTTGTTCCATCACAGACAGTGACTCCAATGGGTACACTGACATCGCTTATCTCTTCGTGGTCAGTGGCAAGCGAGGAGCCTTCAAGATATCTCCTGGGAGACCCAAAAATAACTCCTTTGTCGAGTGCAAAAGCCCCGAGGGTTCACTAACCTCGACTGGGGCTGAGCTGTCCTCAAAAGACAACTGTCATTGAGCGGAATGGGCAAGCTCGTTGGCCTCATCACTCTCTGACCCCTTCCCCTGGACAGGTTGGGACTCATGCTCCAGTTTACGCATGAGGTGTTGTTCACTTTCATCCTTGCTCTCATGTAAAGATCCCTCTTCATCAGACATGGGCTCTCCCTGCTCATCTAAACCACTATGCAGAGGAAAAAACAGTGTGGGGAGAGAGGGAAGGGCAGCTTTTGTTTGACTGGTCCTATCCAGCTTATCAACGGGTGGTCCAGTCCGGTCCTGGTCACAGTTGGTACAGATTTGGCAAAGACCAGATCAGACATACCCGTCCGGTCTGGACCTACCAGGGAAGTATCATGTACTTCCTGGTGTGCTCCGGGGAATGGTTCATGACCCATCATCCTTAAGCACTGGGGCATCTCCCACTGGAGAACTTGTGGCTCCTTCTTCAGTGCCAATGTCACACTGGTCCCCTCTGTAAAGGAAGCCAGAAAACCGGGCTGTTCCAGTGCCTCCCCCGAGTCCATGCTGGTCTCCTCTCCAGGAAGGCCAGTCACACCTGGACCTTGAATTCCCCTTGAGAAATTCAGGTCTTGGGTCTGCTGACCCACAGGTGTCACAGACACAGCTGGTGTGTGAGAAGGGGCTCTCGCCTGTGCAGATTGCACTAAAGACTGCATGGTGGTGGCCCTGAGCATCTGTGTCTTCTGCATAGCATCCACTATTGCCTTGAGTCCAAGATCCAAGACAGGTGGCCTTTTTGCAAAAGGCTCCTAAGCCCTGTCATTTTTCCTCTTGCAAGAGCACCTCCTCTTCTTTTGGGTTGCCCACACAGAATCAGAAGCACTGTCCACCGTTTCAACTCTTCGAAGAGATGGAAACGCAGTCACCCGCAGGGCTACTGGAGAGTCAAGAATGGATGGGGCTTTCCGGTTTGAAAATTTTGCCCTCCTATGTTCAACCAACTTGAAGAGATCCCACCTCTCACTCGACCAACTTTTGTAATGTTGACAAGGTCGTAACCTTGAACACTGCAGTGGCTCAAACTCCCATCTGCTCTTTCTACAGTGTGTGTGGGTGACCCACTTTCCCATCAATTGGCAGGCCACATCCTGCTTCTGAAAAACAGGGCTGCTTACCACTGAACTGGCAGGGACAGCTGGAGCTGATCCAATGCTGACTGGGGTGAGAGGCTACGCCCCTGCCTCCCCCTGAGCTGTCGGATCAGGAGGCAAGACCACTCTTGGCACCTCTCACGATCCTTGCAGCCAACATCCACCATCTTGGTTTTCAATGGAAAGTACCACGTGCCTGAAAACGAAAGTAGATAATAAAACAGGTAGGAATCAAGGCTGCATGTTCAAAGAATGGTCCAACAACTCGCTACCCCACACTTAACTGAATCCTCAAGTGATGAGTTGCTCCGGCAGTGATAACTGCTAAAACATGACAATCTTAGGGCACTCCAGTAGACACCACACCAACTTTGGCGGAAGCCAGGAGAGAAACGGGTGAGCATGCACAAACACTGGAAGTTGTATCTGAGGCCCCATTGGGGGTTTGTGCACATAACCACAGGTCAGCCATAAAAAGTTTCAGGTTTTAAAACCTGGTTGGGAACCTGATAAGCAGGGGGAAAAGCATGAGTGACTGAAAGGGTAGTATTACACCATAGATAGTATTCCCCCGTAATGATGGCTATAATCTCAATTGTTGCACAATAGCTCTATAGTATAGAAATAGTACTATTATTATTACAATGACATGCTATAGTAAAGGAAAATACTACGACTGAATTTACCAAGTAATAGGGAACCAAGTGGTATGAGTTTCCACATTTAAAAGTAGAAATTGAATTTGCACTGATTGCACAGAGGTTTACATTTAAATGCCATTTCCTGTACAGTCAAAGTAATAGTATAGATGGTGCCATGGCCTGGTACAGGAAAGTCAAATGCTGACATCTTATTCATATTCCTCTGCAAAAATAAAATTAAAACAGGGAATTTAGCTTACATAAATCTGGTATTACTGATAACAATTACAATTAGCACTTTTAATGAGAGGATGATGAAATCATACCTTTTATAATGTATAAATAGAGCATCCTCAGCTAACATAGGCAGTTGGGTTGCAGTTAAGTTGCAGAGAAGACAAGAGGAGGAGAGTTGAACTGATTTCGATGTACAAGCCATTGTATCGCTGAACGAAGCCACTGTACTACAGACAATCTAGTTACACATTTCTTTGCAGTGATGAATAAATGGATCCTTTACAAGAATCAGATGTTGACCATGACCTTGGTGGCTAGGAATATAAACATATTTCTTGCACCTACAAAAATCTGTAAATGAAAGAATGAAATATTGTGTAAAAATTAAGAATACAAGCTAAAACACCAATGCTTAAAAGGACAGAATTTGGTGTAAATATATTCCAATGGACATACTCTCCCTTTCTGTGTGTGTGACCATCAGTAAAAATTCATTAGGACTCATATATTGGTGAAAAATGTGGCTAAAATTACCAGTTCAAAAGGAGCACCGTGTTTCTATATTTAGTGACGTCAGTTTTGACAGTATGGTTCTCCAAGCGCTGCTGAAGAGCTCTCCTAACGAAGGGGGTAACTGAAACAGGAAGTTGACGTCTTGTTTATCCCATAATAAAGGTGGCCATAGGCAATGAAGAATGTGCATCTTCTCATAAAAAAAAGAAGAATATGGGCTGTACAACCCCATCAACACTCGAGAAAGTGGTGTCAGCTCTATACCCTACCAGGATGAACCAGAAATTGAAATAGATCCTCGAGTTATTGGCAGTGGGCAGGGAAACACGTGTCTGTGTTGCACTTGCAGAGTGACTTAGCCGGGACTTTGTTGCCACAGTAACAGTCTCCTGGCTGCTTGGGCTTCCAACTATCCTCGTGCCATCATTTTGTTCTTGTAACTTTGTTGGTATGAACTGAGACTACAACTTTTAGGAATAGTAGTATCTGTTGTGGATCCCTCTTCTTTTTAGCTGATCTCTTGTCCGGCTGTTGTCCTAAAGAAACAGGTATGTAATCCGTGTAACAATGGTCCATTAAATGTTCCGGACACAATTTTTGATAATTGGACGGAACGAAGTTTTGTCTGTTGAGATGATGAACTAAATTTTTGTTCAAAATGCCATTTCCTTTGGAAATAAATACCACTGCAAATTATCGTTCTTATTTTTGCCTCTTGTCACATTATAGCACAGGTAAGTGGAGCATTGAGGCATTCTTTGAAGCTTGGGCAGGGTCCCGAAGGAGTAAAAAATCATCTGTTACTCGAGCTTTGCAGTGACAACAATACCAGGCTACCAGTGCGTGACACAGTGTCCGTGAGCACTCAGGAAGAGTTGTCTAGACTAACGTCACAAGTTGAAACGCAACTTTCCATTTACAGCCCATTCAGTGTGAGTGGAGGCAAAACTCAAGCATGGCCTAAACTTGAAATGTGAATTTCAACAGGGAGTGCGCTGTTTTGGAGGCAAAATCCAGTGGATTATCAGGAAACAGGATCATGATATTTCGTCATAAAGTTTCATTTAGTGGGGCTATATATTTCAAGAATTCGCTAAGCTTTTCACGGCGGGATGTTTGTTTAAAACATGTGTAGGAAAGCATTTTTGAAATTGTACTTAAGAACATACATGTTTACCTGAATGACATGATGTGTAGTTACAATCGTGGCAAAGAGAGACATTTAGAGTAAGTGACATGATATACCTGCAATAACTTCAATGCATAAGGCGGAAAAATAAGTTCAATCGTAAGAATACTAATGCATATATGTTTTCTATATCGATCCGTATGTTTGACAAATTCGTCTGCTTCATGATATAGTACGTAGCATCTCTGCATTAGTAACTTCAAACTACCCACATGGCCAATATCAGCACCAGTATTCAGGATGCCAGTGTCAGTCCGTGTATACGACTATATGAGGGAGTAAATTTATATAGTTCAATAATAGTAAATGGTGTATGTTTATTCTGTTTCATACGGATGGAGCAAAATAATATTATGTACTTCTATTATGGGTGTTTCTCATTATTAACTGTCAAGTTGGATAAGTTTGTCTTTTGTCTTTTGTTCATTTGTACAACATAATGTTAGGTTTTTTATTTGGAAGTATGTTTGTATGCAATGAATGACATATCAAAATGCGTAACTTTTGTGTTAAATAAATTTGGAAGATTTATGTACATGCTTTGAGCTTATCGTACGCCAATATCACAGAAATTGGAAGATTTGTACGAAATAATTTGAGTTTTATCGAATTCCTTTGCCTTCCTACTGATTACATATATGCAAATGACCATAACACCCCCCCCCCCCGAACTGCTGTTAGTCAAGGCTAAGTGTAGGGATGGAGACATGCCAAATATGCACTGCGATCCGATATTTGTAGCCTTACATCATGCCTGGGCTCTACAATGTCAAATTTTTAAAAACAAAAAACAAAAATTAAATGATCACTAGCATTGGCGGTATGAGGAGCAGGTACACTTTTAGTGAAAATATGCCAAAAAATTATGTCAAAATGGCCAATTAACCTTCACCTTGACCTCTGAGCAACCGCATATATTGACGACATTTGTATTCTTCAAAATACTACAAAAACATGCTATGCAGTGAACTGCTGTGAAATTATGGTATATTGTATTTTGAAGTTTGAGCCAGAGGTGCCAGGTCATGACATGTTGGTAGGGTCATAAAGTGCATTACATTTTGGATACAAGCCCTTTCAAAGAGCCCAAGAGGTACACTATATGGCTGTTATGGCCACTAAGCTGTACACTTCCGGCCTGCACAACATGATTTCTCACACATCTTTTCAGGCTTTCACTGCCAGACTGTCCACTTTTTTCGTTAACACGTTTAACTGCACCTGATCATCTCACTTTAGGCACTGAACTGAAAATTCAACAGCAGCTGACAGATAAGATTGTTTTTTAACGTGGCAGATATCAGACTTGTGCTCAGAGAATGGTATGCATGGCCGACTTTATGCTGATTTCAGATGACAACAATGCAAAACTATTAACCCAGGCTCCACAGCAGTACGGTTAATGCATCGACTTCAATATGAACTCACCAGCGTAGTTGTGACAGTATGGATGCGTTTATAGCTATTGTGGTGTGAGGATTTTGTCGAGAAAGGTGGCCTGGTCAACTCTATATAATTTAAAACAAAATATTCGCGTTATAACTAAGTGTGAAAAGTTTTCTTACGCAGTGAGTTCCCATTATGTTTTGTTTTTTTCAAGTTATGAATAATTTGTTTTAGAAGTGAGTCTACGATTATTGGTATCTTACCTTCTGCATAAAGGATGTTTTCCTGTGTCATTATACTCAATATGAGCTAGGCTAAGATGGCAAGCAGATGGGCTATACCTAATCCTCTAGACCACAGTACAATATAAGGGAATGACCTTTCCAGAGATTAACGCGAGATGTATCGATAACAGAAATTAGATATTGCACATTATTATGATACCTAATGAATTCAATACTGTTTGCATTGGATGACCTTTTGGCAATTCTGAGCGTCATAAGTAAATTTAAATGGGCTTGAATTTCACCAATAATCTTGAATCTCTTTGAACCGTGACTACATCAACGCTACGGACAGGATAAATATTCTGCTGCAAAAACAAGTTGGCTATGTTGCAATTTGGGGGCTGTGTTCTGCACGTACAGTCGGTCCAGCAAGAGATGAGCTCAGGGGGCTGTCTCATCAACTGCAGGCTGCCCAGGCAGTGGCCAGGTAAGCTATCACAGCGCCAGCAGCAGTGCCCATTACTGGTCATTAATATGATAATTAGGGTATAAAAACACAAGCACATGGGCTCTGATGGCTTAGTGGCCAGGCATATTGCTCTGGCTATTTCTTTATGTATCTGTAAAATATTGAAACTATTTCAGTATTTTTCTTTTTTTTTTTACGTTCAAATGCGGAGGTAGCCCCTTTCTAACCAGAGCAAATCCAACATGTGTTTCAATCAGGCACCATGCTACCATATCTCATTATTACAGTCGCAAACCACATCTTAGACAACATGGGGTGAATGTAGACAATAAATAAGTGATAAACCAACTTAAAATGTTTACCAATTTGTCATATAATCAAAGGCTCTTTTAGATTAAGCAAACCCACGGTGTGCCCCTACTCAAGATGCTGTCCACACTAATATACTGTATATCATGGAGGAAGCTGAATAGGGCAACAGAGGGACACTCCCTTGTCTGTCTATTTCCTGGAACACAATTCTCATGATAGAACTGCTGCTTGAGTTTTACTTGTTAAATGAACTTTGTGAGAAATCAATCTGTTTTATGTTTGTATAGATATTTTGTTTAGGAATTTTAATTGAAATAGATTGATAAAACGCCGTCAAGTGCCAGTGAATGCTGCAAAATATGTGCCTGGTCAGTATTGCTTCTGTACAACTTCTGTGCAAGATGTCAGAAGAAAATCATGTGAAACACTTGCAAAGTTCAGCAAGGAAACTTGTCATGAATACTTCAAACTATTGCAATTGAATGTTCGGTAAGTTATTAACTCTGATAAATTATAGTCCTGGTTTACTTCTTATGTACAACCAAGTATATGTGTCCATGCATATTCTCATTTGCCCTGCCACACAGCTAGTAGCGTCACACACCCTGCACAAATTATACACAAAGCATGCATTGTAATGCGTGTGATTAAAATGCATTCCCAACTTAGAAAAAAAGATAGAAACAATAGGTCATGAAATACGTGCATATAAACATGAAGTTGTGTCAAATGCCAGAGCATGACATATGTTCTGTAGGTAAACGCTTTGCCTGGCCAAGGTACATTTTACAGGTGCAGTGAAACGCATTGGAAGCAGCTGTTGTTAAAGGAACCCTTATACAACCTAGCAGCACACGTGTTCTCACAAATAACGAGGCATTGATAACTTGTGTCCTGGTGATGGCGTTTCCGCTTCTAAGAAGTGTTGTTTCTTATCATGTTATGTTTTTAACAATGAAACATACTAGTTTTGGACATACAAAAAATAATATTTCGAATCCTCCTTTCCATATTCGCAGAAATTGCATTTGTCTTGCCAAAATATACCCATCTTATTAAATTAGTATCAAGCCCTAAACAGTTTGTTGTGACTTTAAGTTTAAGTCTTTTCATTAGTAGTTTTATACAGTCATAGTACAAAGTCATATTTGACTCTCTGTCTGTCCAAATATGACCATTTGCATCCGCCCAAATCTACCAGTGTGGCTGTGATTGAAGGCGATGCTCTCATGCACAGGATTGCACGTGCTGCTGAATTATGTGGTGATCTGATAAGATTTGAGCTTTCATTAGTATTGTTCAGCCAAACTCAACACCCATGAGGCAGTCGCGACAGCAGTTTATTTGTCCATGACTAGTCGCCAAAGTTACTCTTACAATATTTTCGGGAGAAGCTGGTTTACAGTATAAGTAGTAAAGCTGTTGAGCTTTGGGTTTGGGGTCAGTCTTAATCAGATTAGTTGGCTAATGACTTCAAAGATCTTCAAAAGTGGTGTACCTAAAGACTCACACTGGTCTAATTTCTGTGTGGGCCCATCACCCAGCATCAAAACTTTATACCCATCTAAACACTTACCATTACCATTGAGTGATTAAATTTCATATCCAACTTAGAGGCGAACCGACTATCCACACATACTATATCATTGAGTTGTGCTTAAAAACTTGCTGTAACTGTCGTGTCGTCTGCAAATAGCAAAGCTGGTATCATTAGACTATTAAATTGTCTACCCATGTCCGTACTCTGCAATGAATAAATGCAAAGTCTATCGTAAACAAAAATTAACAGAGAGGGAGGCAAAATACAACCAGGCAATAGTTTCTACAATTTCCTTTTTATTCAATTGAAGAGACGTATAATTTATTGTTATGGATTGTGTCAAACTCTTTGCTTATATTAAAAATTCAAAAGTTTCCTCCTTATCATTTTTCGTCACACAACATAAACCCTTTAAGGCAAAATATTGTTCTCCAGACCTGCAACCCTCACCGTGTGCTCCATTGTATTCTACCACAATACGGCCTTTTCACGAAGCAGTGCATAAGTTGCATCTCTGAAATTGACGAGAAAACAATACATTTGGTGTGATCATGTTACCACGAGTCTCTCATGTATGACATTGGACATTCATGAAAGTACCCAAGTAAACATCAATGACAAAGATCCACAGCAGCTTCATGCAATATTTAGCAATTTTAGTCAACTTGTTCAAAAATTACAAACCACTGCGATCGGAGCAACCGGGCAGAGACCAGAATAGTTGCACATGTACACGAAACCAATCCAATGTGTTGAAGTGGTAAGCTTAGACACCGGTGTATTTGACAAAATAGTACTAGGACCATTTCAAATCGATCATGATTTTGGTGTCAGCATATTTAGTTGATCTTAAATCCTAATGACCATTATGTTTCATATATAAGGTTTCGGAGGATGTATTAGCCACCAAATATGCCGGAGGTCGTCTAGCGACTTTTATGGTTTATGTGAGTATATACAAATATGTACTTGGGTGCAGGGTACCCTTGAATATATATATATATATATATATATATATATATATATATATATATATATATATATATATATATATATATATATATATATATATATATATATATATATATATATATATATATCACGATTTGGGTCGATTTCAGTGCTATAACGGATGTGTATAAATATCATATAGACCAGATCACCATGCGCCCTATGATAAGTCATTATAAAGTTTTATAATAGGCCTACTGTTCAGCAGAGTACTTATAACGGGAAGAGTATCTTTAACCGGAAGTACCGATATACGATATACGATTATGGGCTTTGCTACTTCCCGGGTAACGATGGCGTCGTCTGCTGGCAGCGAGACTGATGAATCTCTGCTGGAACATTTGGCATCTGGTGCGGCATAACTTATTTCAGTAGGCCAACATGAGATAAACATATCATACCACGGTTTGTTGTCGATACGAAGAATATGAACTCGCACTATATACCGTACAGCAGAACTCCACTTCGCTTACTCGTTCTGCACAAAAATGCACCCAGTGCTCGTTCATATTCTTCGTATTATCGACAACCATGTTAAAATATGTACTTATATATATATATATATATATATATATATATATATATATATATATATATATATATATGTGTGTGTGTGTGTGTATGTGTGTATGTATGTATGTATGTATGTATGTGTGTGTGTGTGTGTGTGTGTGTGTGTGTGTGTAAACTAGGGTGTTCAAATGAACAAAGAGATTAATTTTCTCTTAAATTTGATCCTGCAAAAATTACAACATAATTGGCGTTACAACACCAAATGTATTCAAATATTGACATGAACGATGATGACTTTGCTTAAAAAATATAAAGGTTTTCTTGGCAAGCGACATTACAATCAGAATAGAAACAATTTTAACATTGGGAACGTCAAGTTCTAAGGAACGTTTCGCGGGCTTAAGTGGGTTAATGAATATATTCAAATTAATTTAAAAAATCTACCTAGACCTTATAATTTGTGGTATTTGTGTCGCGGAAGGCCATCGTGCGGAAAGGTTCGTACAGATAAAGTTACTAGACAGTACTCTCGCGTCAGTTATATTGAAAAGTATAACAGTATTTCGTAAATCAAAATTGGTATCCAGCGTCCACTTTGTCATGCCTTTGAACCCTTTTCAAAAGCACCTGTCATATTAGGAACACTACTACCTTCTGGTAGCAGAAACCAGAATGAGGCTGGGCTGGAAACCAAACGAAGTCCCCATTCACTTGCATGTCACATGTGCATACTTTTCTAGCTCATATCTATCATTTGAAACACTTTTGAATCCACGCAGTGTGTGATCTTATTAGGACAACTCTAGTACTACAACAATGAGGGGAAAAATAGGTATTCATTGTTGATCCATTGTTGCAAAAATTACTGTGGTTTAGTCCCTTAATATGAAATAAGTTTTTATGGCAACATATTTCATATCATCTTATTATAAAACATAACCTGTTGAATTCATATTTCATAAACAGTCATTCATTTGGGTTTGTAATTTGTACTACCTGGGACATGAAAATATATACAAAACATGGTCCAATACTCACGTTTCATCGGAATTTTCCCCCCTTTTTTTAGGCCTTGATTCGAAAATTAGATCTGCACTGATCAGTTTGCTCCATTAACAAGTCAATTGAGCTTTAGAATAAACAGACCTGTGACAGCTAAGTATTTATTCTTAAAAACCCAAATTTTATTAAACTGCTGCTGCTGGAAATTCCTAGAATGTATGGAGAGTCAACTGAGTTATTCTGCCTTTGGATCCAGCTATACGTGGTATCAAACTTGCAGTGAAATGTATATCAGCGCAATTAGAAAAAGTAAAAACATCGAAGATTTTCCCCTTATGTTGTAGTCCTAAAATTTTTCCTAACAGAATAACACAACGGTTATATTCAAAAGTGTCTTCAATAATAGATATGAGCTAGCAAAGTAGGCAAATTCAACATGTAATTGAATGGGGACTTGAATTGGTGTCCACCACAGCCTCATTCTGGTTTCTGTCACCAGAGGTCAGTATTGTTCCAAACATGGCAGGGACTTTTGAATAGGGTGTATTTACTTTTTATAGTTTAAGCAAAGTTCCTAAAGACCGTTATTCATCCCACTCTCTTGTAAGTGATCTGGCAGTGCGGATTCTGCCAATTAAAGTAAGATTTACAAAATAATGATCCACTGCTAATGAAACACGTCAAAAATGTCAGAGATAGATCATTTGCATGGCACTACCCTATAGTCCAAGCTTTAACCAAGCACAGACCTTCAAAAATTTCAGTATACTGACCTTGATTTTTTAGAAAAAAACGAGTAAAGATTGGATGATTAACGGCTATAAATTTTTTTTTCAACTTAAAGTCGAAAAAAAATTTCAAGCCAAAAGAAAATCTGTATTACAGTTTCATTATTCTTGTTGCTGATTTCAAAATTGGTTTAAACATATTTTATTTCAAAAAATACAATTGGGAAAAAGGCAATGCCTTCAAAATTATCATGTACTTTTTCATTGAAGCAACGTGAAGCTATTTTTGACAAAAAAATAACCAATACCAATATCCATTGTGTCATGTATCATTCAGTTGCATATAAAGATTTGCTTGCTTAGTGTACATTTTAGTTCAACTGACGCTTAGAAAGTTGTACAAATCAATTTACAACTGCACAGTTCATAAAATTTTGATGACGATGTTACGTACTATACCCTTTTTAATGTTACACACTAATGTAATACTGTAGGAGTGAGTTGCAGGAGAACAGCCAGAAACAGGGAGTGTGGTAGTTGCATTCTACATGGATCGCCTTGGCATTTGAGTGCCAACGAAGCTTTGAACTTGAACCTTTGCCGCTAGGTTCGCTCAAAAGCTGTTGGACGTTACCTCTCGTGTGTTTTAATTTTTTACTTAAATTACATGTTAATATAATGAGAAACTGAGAAATGCACATAAGAGGTATTATGATGTTACGCCCGAGGTCATCAGCTTCCCTCGGTGGGGGATGATCGAAATGCGCCCAACATGCAACAAGGAAACTATTCGTGCAGTCATTGTGATCGGGAAAGGGCTAAACTAGCCGTGGAGAGGTCCTTTTCCCAAAAATCATGGTAAAAATTGAATTAGATATAGTAATATGTCTACTATGGATGTGCATATGTCTACTATGGATGTGCAGAAGCCGCAGGATTCAAAGGGCAAACAGCCGGTTGGACTGGAGGGAAGGCATTGGGTCCAGATTTTAATATTTGCTGATAACCGCCTGATGGCGCTGTAGTCATGCAACTTGGAGAATCCTTGACTGCACTATGAATTAGATCACACTGCCTGCAGGAAATCCAGCTAAGAGAAACTTTACAATGAGGGAATAACCCATCGTTAGCACTATTTTCGGAAGGCGAGAATTTTTCCCTCGCAATATGGGGCTACATGTAATTTACAACTGGGAGTGAAGAACCAAAATTTTGCCTGTCGGCCTACCGTCTGTTTGCCCTAGGAACCCACCCTGCAGCACATCAAATAATCCATATTACGAGATCAAATTAATTTACTTGGCGATTTTGAACGGCGAACCATTTTGATATTTAGTTGTATTCAACGACATCTCTTAATTATTTAGCAAAATCGCTAAACTTGTTTCCGCTTCCAGTTTAACTTTTGTCAAATATTTTGTAATTGAGCACCGTAGACCATTCTAGAAGCTTACTTAAGAAGTTTAGATAGAAATTCAATGTGATTATCTTTTTCTCTTTTTTTGGGGGGGGGGGGTAGACTAACAAAGGCAGTATTAAATCTCCGGGGTCGGTCTAGCCAACGTGTTTACTGTGAATGCAGACTATTAACTTTGTTGTCAAGTTTATCACTTAAATCTAAAAAGTCAAAAAGCTTGCTACTTCGTACCAATAACCATGCAGTCACATTACAATTACCCTGCATGCACTGATTCACCGATTTAGCGATATTGCTAAATCTTTTGGCGATATTGCTACATATGTCTGGTATGGCAATTTAATGATATCGCTAAATCAGTTAGGGATATCACAGACTGATTTAGAGATATCGCTTAATGGTCTCATTTAGCGATATGGCTTCGTGATTTGGCGAGAGCGATATTGGCAAATGATTCAATAATATCAATATTTGATTTGGCGATAACGCTTTGTGATTTAGTGATATCGCCACATTTGAGTAAATATCAACACGACTTGTCATAATTTTCGAACAAAGCAACTTCAGAGGAGGACTGCTTCAAAACTAGGGTTAAACAATCCCAATATGAACAAGAAAGGACCAAGTACACGTGTATATTTTTAATGCAACATCTTACCAACGATGGCGTACTAACAGAAGCAAGAAACGAGACAACTTTACATTCACTTGCTCTGTTCATAGCGCAAGCATATATACATTTAAGTCCCGGGATAGATATTTATATTAAGTATCTTGAAACATATGTTATTGGTAACGATGGATTTCAATTGCAGAATGCTGCAGTTTTCTGGTACAATATGAAACGAAATGGAGAAAACGACGAGAGGACGTGGCACGCTGGCTGTCCTGTCCTGTTGGGGCAAAAATGGGGTAATGGCTTTTTTCTACTTTGAACCAACTTAATTTATATATATACTAGAGTGCATGAAACTGACTTACCGGACGCAGTGCGTGATGCAATCTTTCGAACGGATATAATTATGTGAACTAAATCCCACGTGTTTATATGTCTCTGTGCTTATTTCTGTTTCCGAAAGCTGTCAAAACTGATACTGGCTTACGGTTCTGGCTGCTGGTAATAAATTTGATATATGTATAATATATACCATGCAAACATAGGCCTAATTGTGAACACTTTGTCGCTCTCAGAATTTTTGTTACACTGTGTCGGTTCAGGTGGCGCGGTACTGATACAGTGCGAAACCATCCGTGAAGAACTTAAACTTTTTCGTTAAAAGTCATCATCAGTTGCAACTTCCATCCGCAATTATAACATGTTTGATAGGCCTTTAATTGCTTTCATAAATGAAACCAGAACACGATTTTATGTGTGGGTCCAGACGAAAAACTGTTTGGGCAAAGTGGAGCTCATAGTGTGTCATAAATGTGTACACATACTACCCTTTATTTTGCAGTGACAAACAAATGGATCAGATACGGGAATCAGATGCTGACGCGACCTTGTGGCCAGACATATACAGATAACTGGGGAGAGAGAGAGACCAGAATTAGAAACACAATCAAATTTCTTATGGCAACAAAAATCCATAAATACTTGAATGGAATAATGTGTAAAAATTGTCAAAACTAGCTAAAAAATTCATATACATGGGACGATGTAAGAAGCAGCTTTATTTGAAATTATGCTCATATTGTTAGGTTATTTAAAAATATCCAAGGAATAGGAGTTTTAATTATCCATCTTACCTGCCTCAAGTTGTACACAATGTATAGAATTTCACTGTACTGTGCTGAGTTATCAGTCATAGTGTATTTAAACACCGAGTCACGTTACGAGTAACAAACAAATATATAATGTGAAATTTGTCTTGGTTATTTTTTTTATTGGAAATTGTACAGAGAGAGAGAGAGAGAGAGAGAGAGAGAGAGAGAGAGAGAGAGAGAGAGAGAGAGAGAGAGAGAGAGAGAGAGAGTTATCAGTCATAGTGTATTTAAACACCGAGTCATGTTACGAGTAACAAACAAATATATAATGTGAAATTTGTCTTGGTTATTTTTCTTATTGGAAATAGTACAGAGAGAGAGAGAGAGAGAGAGAGAGAGAGATAGATAGAGAGAGAGAGAGAGAGAGAGAGAGAGAGAGAGAGAGAGAGTTATCAGTCATAGTGTATTTAAACACCGAGTCATGTTACGAGTAACAAACAAATATATAATGTGAAATTTGTCTTGGTTATTTTTCTTATTGGAAATAGTACAGAGAGAGAGAGAGAGAGAGAGAGAGAGAGAGAGAGAGAGAGAGAGAGAGAGAGAGAGAGAGTTTAAACACCGAGTCATGTTACGAGTAACAAACAAATATATAATGTGAAATTTGTCTTGGTTATTTTTCTTATTGGAAATAGTACAGAGAGAGAGAGAGAGAGAGAGAGAGAGAGAGAGAGAGAGAGAGAGAGAGAGAGAGAGAGAGAGAGAGAGAGAGAGAGAGAGAGAGAGAGAGTTTGCACGTTACCATAATTCCCAACATCCGAATGTGTGGTCTGGTTTCAAATTATGTGGGATACGAAGCACTTCTTTGCAAAGTTCTGGATGAGATTCTGAACTTATCAGCCAAGCTGGATTAGGTTGTTCACGAACATACTCCAACAAGTTGGAAGATAGGTCCTGTTGGATTCGCTCACGGTGGATGTGAAATACATTTTGTCGATAAAAATTACCAAATAAAAGAACATTAATTTTCAAGCTCGTCCTATTGAAGAATACACACAAGCTCAAGTTGGGACATATGCATGATATGCTTCTGTGACATAGAAGGAGAGACACATGATTTTATCCCATTTTATGTAGTTTCTAGGCTTCTGATTGGTTAATAGCTATGAAATGCCTGCCGCACCTAATTGAAATTATGGTATTACCCACATGGGGTTGGTATTACTGTAGTAATGCCATGCGACACCTAGCGGCTAAAGTGAAAACGGCTCTGACAGGGGAACGCAGACGACAAAATGGCAGAACTGGAGGCCCTAATGGTCCCACATTATGATTGGAAAGATCCCTAGTAAGTTAGAAACTGCATAAAAATGGGATAAATTCGTTACACACTGGTAGACTGGGTAATACAGCGAGCATCTCCCACTCAGGGAACTGGTATTACCCGAGGCGCCAGCCGAGGGTAATACCAGTAACCTTCGTGGGAGATGCTCGGTGTATTACCCAGTCTACCAGTGTGTAACTAACAGTATCATTATAAAAACCTGGCACAAACAGACCAAGACTGGATTTACAATTTTTTTTATTCAAGAAAAAAACAGAAGGAACAATCTATACTGTTTGCATCTCACAGATTGGTTTCCCTGACAAAGAAGTTTCAAGTTTCAGTGAAATTTAGAAGAATGAATTTTTGGTAAACGTGATGTGAGAGTTGGTTATTTTCCCTAAAAAACTTTCAAACCACCCATGGTACACCCCAAAAACACAAACAAACAAACAATCAAAACAGAACAACAACAACAACAACAAAAACTAATAAAAACAAACAAAACAAAAAACAAAACGAAAAAGAAAGATAACAAATAAAAATAAAAACCAAAAACTAGGAAACTTAACAAGTGTGGATTAGTTTACAAAGTTGACTGATGGATGAAAGCATTGGGTGGCATTTACAGACAACTGCCAATCCACATCGATATGTTTTGTGACCAGGGTTTCGAACCAGCAACCCTTGGCACCAATCACGTGGCCGAAAATGGGATACGCACATACCAACTGCACCAAATTCCCATTCCTGAAGAAAGAATGGTTTAATGGAGGCCATTATGAATGCCATAATCGACACGGACGATTGTGTGGTAACATTCACAATACAATGTAGATGCAAGACTCCCAAAGCAGTCTACTGGCTTTACTAGGAAGTGAGAGTATATCAGCAGTAAACATCAATGTGGCGAGAGGCTGATTTCTCGATTTGCAGGCGTCACAGTCATGTCTCTCTGATGGGATATCATTCATGAACAAATGGACAAACGTTGGACTTGATCATCTTTGTCTGGTTCCCACTTTCAATGGAAAGAACCTTGACAAAACATTGAACAGCATTCATATTGGTATTAGTATACATTGTTGTCTTTAGTTACATGTCATTTGTGATTTGACTACCACTTTGGATCCTGGATCACGCAATTTGACGAATAGTTCTATGTACCAGATAAAGTCAAAATTTAATGTTTCCCTAAGTTCTAACACCCAAAAACAAAATTTCTTTTTTGTAGTAATCGCTTTTTGTTTTGAGCACAAGCATGCGATCTTCAGGTTTACATTTGGGCGGGGGGGGGGGGGGCGTGCTTGCGAGGTTATCATTTTTCATTTCATGTTTAGTAATTTCGATATTCTTTTCTTCAAAATTTTAATACCCAGTGTACCTGGAAAATGCAGTACACTTAGGCCACGGTAGTTCTCAGTTAAGTTCCTTTCACATATTTTACATATTGGCATCAAACATGCCCTAAGACCTTTAAGTAGGACATTTTCCTATGCAAACAGTTGCAACATCAAATTTAAGAATGTCAGGCACACCTCTTTTTTTTTTTTTTTTTTTTTGATGTACGGACAGATACCATACATAATCAACCTCTGTAAGTCAGAGCCGCGCAAAAACACTCTGTTCGCACGTCATTTCTTGGGTAAAATCAACGATGGCACTTAACTTGCATCCTATAGTTAACTTTACTGCAATGGAACATTGCAGCTCTTAAAACGTGGGTCGCAAAATGTGTCGGGTGTTGAACTTGAGCCAAACAGTGCATGACACATCAAATTCAAAATGTGGAGCACAACTCTTTTCTAAGGGTGAATGATCATAGCCCCAGATCTCGGGCTGTGGGTCAGAGAACGGCTGCATCCAAGGTTATAGGTTTTTAATGGTATGTAACACAACAAAGGCATTTTAGGGGATTTACTGCTTGTCAAAGTTCATTGCATGTGTGTGTATATATATATATATATATGTGCGTGTGTGTGTGTGTGTGTGTGTGTGTATGGAATGGACACCACCAAAAATTCTAAATCTGATTTTATTTTCAACATTGCTATCTAATTGTTAGATGCACATTTAGGTTTGTTGAAAACATGTCAAGTGCCAGATTTCTATACACAAACGTGGATAACTGTTTGCAGGTTCAGTCTTTTAATCTTTATTATTTTTGCTCTGGCTTTTTAAACAGAATTAATGTCTTGCTCAAAATCATGCTTGGATATTTTTCTCTTCTCTCTCTCTCTCTTTCTCTCTCTCTTTCTCTCTCTCTCTCTCGCTCTCTCTCATCACAGAATCTATTTATGCGTACTTGGCTCAATGCGCGTTACTGTTTTTTCAATCAGTGTTTGTTTTGCAGTTATGAAAAGCAAAAAATGGACATAAACATGTTTTGAGATCCCTTCATTTTTGAGAGCACATTTTTGGAGAACTAATTAAGATGTAACAAAAAATTCCATGCTACACTTTTCCAACCAAACTATTGTTCATGTTTTCTGTGGGAAAAAACAACAACAAAATTTGAAGAAAACTTGAGAAAATTTGTATCCACATTTGCAAAGGGGTCTGACATTTGACACTCTTGATTGAGTGTATAATGTTTGATTTTTTTGTGATATTTTTGTCATTGTTTGGCGTAACCTTAAAAAATTCAACTTCCGACTCCCACTTGACCAATTGCTTAAAAAATTGCATTGAAACATTCCTCTTGAACCCTGGACCTTGATATGTTTCAAGTCGCGCTTCGATTCTTTTTCTATTTTCATGCTTTTACGTGCATTTTCGCATTTTTCAACTTCTTTTCCAACCTCTGCTTTTGATTCTATTCAAAACTATAGTGGCAGTGTATCTGGACTCGATCTCCACCAACCCTGTATGCCGCATAGTATGTCTATCATTTTCTGATTTGTCGAACACACGTCGATATGTTTTAATTGATGCATAAGGTAACTTGCAGTACACGTCGGTGATTTTGTGGACGTGTAATGCAATTCAGAGCACACGTAAACGTTTTTGTTGGCGTGTAATTGAACTTAGAGCACACGTCGATGTTTTTGTTGACACGTAATGTTACTTAGAGCACATGTCAGTGTTTTTGATGACGCGTAATATAACTTAGAGCACACGTCGGTGTTTTTTATTATACCTAATCGAATTTAGAGCACACGTCTATATTTTTTACGTGTAATAATAAGAGAACACGTGTCAATTTTAGAGGACACGCCGCCCTTTTCGAACATGCATGATCGCGCTTAGTGGACGTGTGTACATGTAAATATTGTCACATTTATGGCACAAAGCCGCCTCACAAATTTGCACATGTCAAAACTACTGTGCCTGCGAATGTATTTATGAAAAATGAACATGTCCACTTAAAACTGCACACGTCTTACTTTTTTTCCAGCTGGTGCGCTGTTATTTTGTGGTCATGTCGACTCATTTGAGGCTCGTGTATATATTTTTAGACACCTGAAAATCACAATATTTATGCACTGATCCCCCACCATACACATTCGTTTTTGTAGGAGTGAGCCATGGGAAAGTGCAGAAAGCCAAGCATTACAATATTAGCGCGAACTTGAACTTTAATGCAGGTTCTTTCAAACTAAGCATTAACAGGATTTAATTTGATATGCAAATAGGAGGAATTTGAAAAAAAAATCCTGACACCAACAAAAAGTACAATAGATATAGATTTTATTTTAGCTTATACCTGTTTATATCATTCATGATTGCGCATTATCAAAACGAGTATGGAACAGAAGTCGCAGTACTTTAGATTACCCTGCTCCCCGGCACTTCGACTTCCAGTCTCAGAAACCTTTGCAAATCTCAGCCGGTATTTTTAAATGTACTTTACATAATGATGGGTATGGAAACAAGCACACGAGCATTTCAGTTACCCTGAATCGCACGATTTTTTTTTTTTTTTGTAGAGGTGACAGCCAACTATTTTACTTTACAACTTAAATACAGAATGCGCATAAAATGAAATATTTGTTTCAATGATCAAATATAAGCACACATAAAAATCCAATATTTTTAAACCAAGCCACTGATTCGCGGTTCCGTGAAGAAAGTAAAATACAAGTTACAGTTTATCTTTATCAGTGATCTACACTTCCATCTCAAGTTGAAATTTGTCTGAGGTTTGTGGATTAAGGCCATAATATTTGAAAATTAGTCTGAGATTTCAGTTTGTTGAAATAACATTTAAGGGTCATAGAAATACAAGTTACTTCAGCATATATAAATGTAATCTGCAGTCAGACTTCCTCCAAGATAAATTATCTTAATATTTTATATTTGACTGAAAATAACAGATCCTGCCACCAGAAATAATTTGCATGATGAGGGAACCTGCAAACTGATCTTAATCATAACCACATCATAGGCGTGATCCAACCTCCAGCAGTCGTTGTCAAATGAAACCAAACGTTTAAGCAATGCACATAATTTTTGTTTAAATTTTACGTAAATTGCTACAATGTAAGTTATACCAAGTCTCAAAGATCGAAAGGGGCACAGCCCACCCTGCACCACGGGAACAGTTCATCCCCTGAGCAAATAAAATTTTCAGATTCCGGTACAGAACAATGGCTGCACAAAAACGACGAAAACAAAAGATACGTGTATTGTGATTTACAACCGTTCTTACAACACATATTTTAGAAAATGGACACCGTGAAAGGGCCCTTATAGCTGTTCCAAAATTAAAAATACGCAGGTAGAGCACTATTAAAATTACAGTTAAATGGATGCCAGCTCTAACGGCTCAGTAAATACATATTTTCCAACTGGGTATCAAGCAAATGTAGATTTAGCAATGAGACGAGTCTGAATTGATATTTTTGCCAAGTGGACCACATACGGAGCGCCACTTCGTGGTATTAAAATTTCTTCTTTTGGGAATGATGTATTATGTTTCTCTTTCTGTCCGGTCTCCTTTTTTTCTGTCGATCTCCGACCTGTACTTTGGATTACTCAAAGGGTCTTTTAAACCATAAGGTGATCGACAATAGGAGCAAAAGCAGGCCTTTACGATTGTGACCTACGTCTTGGGTGATCACATATAAATCCAACAACAAGAATATTCCCAAATGTTCTCCCTTTCCCAAAATAATCTATCGAATCTCGGGACTTCAGACGCACACTTTAGCATTACAAGTTTTTAGGCTGCAGCTCAAGTTGGCGGTCATGATGAATGGCACCATCTGAAAACAGAAATCATCTGTCGAACACCACACAACGAGCCAGGTGCACGTCAGTTTATGCGTGACAGATTATTCAGCTTGAACTGCGTTTGTCGCGCCTCAAAAGATCTCACTGAAACCCGTTTTGGTCAATAACGCACACATTTATGAACCAAATTTGCAGAACATATGGAGACATGCGTAAGCCTCACTGAGGGCTCACACTTACATAACCGCCAAACGTTGGAACAAGTCCAGGTGATATCATCATCATCATCATCATCATCATCATCATCATCATCATCATCATCATCATCATCAGTAAAAAATAATCAATCATTCAAAATGTAGTAAAAAAAGGCCAAGGAAATCTAAAGTCCATAGGCAGTTTCCTGTTGGGTATTCTGCGGTGAAGAAATTCTCTCTCTCTCTCTCTCTCTCTCTCTCTCTCTCTCTCTCTCTCTCTCTCTCTCTCTCTCTCTCTCTCTCTCTCTCTCTCTCTCTCTCTCTCTCTCTCTCTCTCTCTCTCTCTCTCTCTCTCTTGGGTATTCTGCGGTGAAGATATCTCTCTCTCTCTCTCTCTCTCTCCTTTTCTGTAGCAATAGATACATGTAAACCATTGAACACAATAGTTGCAGGATGAGAATGGAAGCTGCAGTGAAAAAAGCTAGTTCTGTATGATCACAAGTGATCAGAGAAATCGGAGACATATATTCATCTTCCCGGTGCCTTTGAGTAAAAGACGTATATTCCGAATAAAATCATCATTATCATCATTTGTGAGAACTTAAATACAAATGACACGTTTGTTTGTAAATACTATAACGCAAATGATGAACGCTATGCTGTTACATTATGTACGAAACGCGTGATGTACGTCTTCGCGTATTCTGTAGCTTTGTCTCAATCGGTGGTTAAAATTTAGTTTTAGTGCGGGGAAGGGGGGTTGAGACTGTAAATCATAACGTATGTCAAGGTTGTCAACCTGACACACGTGACAAGGTAAACGGTAACTACCACCAAAGGAGTGACCTATGTACGGCTGTAAGCTGAACATAGATTCTCCGCATCACTTTTCACTACATGACAGTTTACCACCATTTAACAGGACATCAGTAAATATCATTGAAAATATGGTGGATGGCATACTGTAAATCATGGAGTGGGGCTGGGGTGTGGATGGTAATGCACGGTTGTTCTGAAAGGTATAAAGCTAAGTACATGTACAAGTTGGTAAATGACGTAAGCATAGTTATGTGTGCCCATCCTCACATAAAACAGTTGATACACTGGTGTCAATTCTATCTTCTGAATATATGTCACTTTTTGAACTTGCAGTAAGTTAGCGAGTGACCATAAAGTGTGCTAGAGATTCTGGAACTTTAATGCCCTTTCCCTGAGTAATATTGACTTAGAATTGCCTGCTAAACAAGCCGATTCCTATGCTATCTGTGTTGATTCTCTTTGAAATGTATCGAGTATAACTAATAGCACAAACTGGGTATGTTCTGAGGAGTCCATATAGTTCTTACCATTGGCCTGCTTGATAAGAATGTGAGGCAATCCATGAGATAAATATATTTGTAATTTGGCAGTATTAACTTCGAAACTCAATCTGGTGCATAACTAGCTGTCTGACCGTAAGCCAATTTGTGGGCCTAGCTCTCAGTGTCAAGTTATAGTAATCTCAGCTTCCGTGTCAGTGTTTCCAATTTTATGTCGTTAAAAAGATGGGCACAAAAATTAATCGATAATCTCTAAGTAACACGCTTAGCACTAATTATAAATGTAATGTGTCTGTAAATTTGATTCCCCCCCCCCCCAATGTTTTTAAGTGTTATCGCAGACGTACCGTGGAATTAACTCGCTCCATCGGTAGTACCCACTGAAAAAGCGTAGATTTCATGAATTACTACTACTACTACTACTACTGAATAATTATGTTAATTGCGTATAATGTTGGGGACCGACTACTACTACTACTACTACTACTACTACTACTACTACTATTACATGTCTCCAGGCAATTGACTGCACTTTGGAAACAAAGTTTACTTAAAAAATCACAATGAATTAGACCCTAGTTACAATAAAGTTGAGCTGAGTAATTTATACAGGGAAATTTTAACAAAGTGCTTTTAACGTTGATTACACCATAACAATAAAACATTTCTAAAATCCGTTGTCTGTTTTATTGCAGCAGGAAACATAGGATGAAATGTTTCAAGTTGAACGAATATTGTCAACTAACGACGTAAGTTTTGATCAGTGAGTCATCTTTACTACTACTGCGCGTAAGTAAGCTGCATTATATATGAATGAGCATGACTTGAATGCTCTTAATTAATCCCATCCCTTTGTTCCCCACAAGTTTGAAAACTCTTCGATGCTAATTTTGCCGTCTTTGTTGGCGTCGAATTTTTCCATGAGATCGTCAGTATATAGGCCTCCAAAAATGCCGGGCTCCTCCATGGAGTCGACATAATCGATGAGGTCTTGCTGCCTCACGTATCCTTCCGCGTCTTTTAGCTGATTGAAAGCTTTGTCAATCTTCTTCTTCCTGCAAGGAAATATAAAATTATTCTCTTTCATGAATAATATTAATTAAAATACATTTTCATTTGATGAACTGTTTGAAATTTGGGCACATAATTTTTTTCAGAAAATGGTACATAAAAAGAGACAGCATACAGTAAGCCAGGGCAACTGTCAGCACATTGAATAAAATTTATGAGGACATAATATTGAGAAATGAAATACCAAAGCATCAGTGGTAAAGCAGTATCAACACACAGAAGACACATACATTTTGTCAATCTGTAAATGTATAACAATATTCTAAAGAACTGCTTATGGACAAAAACACAAACCAAATTGTTTTTCTTGGTTTGTTTTCATAACTATTCTTAGTCTAATATCCGATGAAATTGCCCTTTTTATCGATTAATTGCGTGTAATGTTATGGACCGGTGCATAGCACATTACTATTACATGACATTGATCCGATGAAGAGCACCGCGATTAAATGTTGGGCCACAACTAAATAGGGCAAAATATACCCTAATTTGGAAATATGACCATCGACGTCATGATCCCATGTCATTCATACTGCATTAGTAGTAATTATTACAATATAACAGTGTAATTCAGAAATTTTTATTGAGTTTGCAACATGTATGATCACAACCACCACCACTCAGCTAGTTTCAAATCCAGTCCGCATTCGGGTTTGCAAAGAAGATTGCTAATGCCCTGAGTTGAGGTTATTATTCGCGGAATCAGCAAGTGACCACTTTTTGTGGCTTGAGAATGACTGTCCGATAAAAACAGACCCAGAACTAATACCTATTAGATATTTCATTCTTTAACAATAATATTGATATCCATGAACTGTCGTCTGCCGTAGGTTTTCATTCAGGAAAACCGCAAAGACAGAAGGCACGGAAGCCATCAGGGGACTTGTCTGCGAAGCAGGCCTTCTACCTCCAGCGAACATCAGAACATAAAAAAACAATCTGCTTCGCAAGCAATCAGGGGAGTAGTTAATGATAGAATGGGGATGCACTGGTACAAAGCGGCTGGATCTCAAATGTCCCAAAACTTAACACTGTGAAGTGTGGATTTTTTAGTTTTGCGCAAATGCAGTTGATGCTTAAGCTGGATAAGTGCAAAATTGAAACATCTACAATGCCAATACTTGGCAGGTTCATTTTGGCAGCTCCGATGGGGTACAAGTTTTCTGTTTGTCCATTAGGTGACGTGTGAATATTAATACAGGATTTTCTGAACAGTATACCTTTCTGTCCAAAGAAATTAGGCATATGTAGCTCACATTTTAAGTACATGTGATTTTCGAAAGGGAAGGAGTATGCACTGGTCTTTGTGCTAATGCGAAAGCTAATTTTCCAGCCGTTTTGTTTTGTTTTGTTTTGTTTGTTTTCGGTTTTTGTTTTTGTTTTTTTGTTTTTGTTTTTGTTTTGTTTTGTTTTTTTTGAGGGGGATGGGGTGGGGTGGTTTTTTATGCCCCCCTTCGAAGAAGGTGGGGCGTATAGCTTTGGACATGTCGGTCCGTCGGTCTGTCGGTCGATCGGTCGGTCGGTCGGTAAGTAGACTGTGGTTTCCGCACAATAACTCAAGAAGTTTTTAAGCTAGGACTTTGATACTATACAGGTGTATTATTCTAGTTAAAAGTTAGGCAAAATTTGAAGATCGGTGACCTTGTTCTAATTTCCAAGGTCACAGTGGTGCCTAAGTTAATTTTGGTTTCCGCATAATAACTGAAGAGGTTTTTTAGCTAGGACTTTTATATTGCACAGCTTTATAGTTCTGTGCAAGTGCTAGGTTGAGATTGAAGATGGGTGACATTGACCCAGTTTTCAGGGTCACAGATAGATTGTAGAATTCCTGTGGTTTCTGCACAATAACTCAAGAGGTTTTTAAGTTAGGACTAGGATACTCTACAGGTCTATTGCTCTTGCTAAGGGCTTGAAGAAGTTTAAAGTTTGGTGACCTTGATTGAATTTCCAAGGTCACATTGGTACCTGAGTTAACTTTGGTTTCCACATGATAACTGAAGAGGTTTTTAAGCTAGGACTTTTATATTGCATTGGATAATTGTTCGTATTCGGGGCTAGGTCAAGTTTAAAGATAGGTGACCTTGACTTAATTTCAAAGGTCACAGAGCCACTTGGTTGAATATTGTTTCTGCATGATAACTTGCATTTTAGAGGTAGCACTTTTATATTGCACAGCTTTATGGTTGCCTATAAGGTCTAGTTGAGTTTGTAGATGGGTGACCTTGACCCAGTTTTGAGGGTCACACACAGACAGTAGACTTCCTGTGGTCTTTGCACAATAACTGAAGAAGTTTTTAAGCAAGGACTTGGATACTGCATCGCTATATAGTCCTTGTTAAGGGCTAAAGGAAATGTAAAGTTTGGTGACTTTGATCAAAATTCCAAAGTCACATGTTCACCTGATTTAACTTTGGTTTCTGCATGATAACTGAATAGGTTTTGTAGCTAGGACTTTTCTATTGTACAAGGTTATAGTCCATATTCGGGGCTAATCGAAGATGGGTGACCTTGACCAAATTCCAAACGTCACAGTGCCACTGTACTTAATATGGTTTCATGATTTCCGCATGATAACTTGTACTTTGGAGCTACGACTTTTATATTGCACAGCTTTATGGTTCCCTATAAAGACTAGGTTGAGAATGAAGATGGGTGACCTTGATACAGTTTTCTGACATTGATGTTTGATCAACCTTCACTAATTTTGTAAGGTCACGAGTGCCCCATCTACCACTATCAATAGGGTAGCGAGGGCAAGGGTAATGAGGGCGCGGGGCATCTATGTTTAACAAACATATCTTTTTTTTTGTTTTGTTTTGTTTTTTGTTTTTTGTTTTTTTTTTTTGTTTTTTTGTTTTTTTTGTTTTTGTTCGTTTTTTGTGTTTTTTTTTGTTTTTTGTTTTTTGTTTTTTGTTTTTGTTTTTGTTTTTTGGTATGCAAACTAATCAAAAGACGTTTTTAGCTGAAATTGACAAAAACAAGACTCACACACACACGGTTTGACAATAACATTACCATAAAGTTTACTTGCTTTGACAATAACACTGTCCCAAACATGATTTCTGCAAGCAACAGACTTCTCAGGCGACAAGTTTGAGGAGGGTATCCTCATTAACAGTAAAGTAAACCTGTAAACAGTCCGCTTTAAAGTACGTTCCGCAAAGTCAACCTGAATATGGCACCAAATAACTTTCACGCCTGACACACAGCCACAAACACTTCTTCCGAAGCGCAGACTCCTTTCCTATAGACTTCTTGCTGCATATAACCACCTCTCTTGGTCAGCAGGGGGTAGGACGGCATGATATAATGGTGTGGCCACAGAATCTCTTGTTAAACCCATTTGTTTTTGAAAAAGTGATTACCACGACCAAGTTTCATCAACAACAACATTACTATGTATCGTCAATGAGTGATAACATTACTATGTATCGCGAAAGAGTGATAACATTACTGTGTATCGTCAAAGAGTGATAACGCTACTATGTATCGTCAAAGAGCGATAACGCTACTATATATCGCCAAAGATTGATAACACTACTAAGTATCGTCAAAGAGTGATAACACTTTATGTTTGATACTTTACTACTCGTTCAGCAGTAAATGCAGGCGCATTTATGGAAATATAGAATTCTACATTCGAATTTCAAACCGTTTACTGCGAGCCTTTGGCTAGCAGTAAACGGTTTTAATACTCGTACTCTCTAAATCCATTCCCCATGACGCGGCCATGTGCAATTCTTATAGCGTTAAACCTATGTTTTTTGTCAAAAACCTACTTGGTTTAGCGTGCTTGCAGTAGCCGTTTTCACTCCCATTTTGTTCACTTTCAACATTGCGTTGCTAAGGTAAGCCATTGAAGAAAGAACCTTCAGCTACTCTTTGCTATCTTACGTAATCTGATTAGCTTACAAATAAATCAACAACCAATAGGATTCTCTCTTTTTTTTCAGTTCGGTCGTAAAAACGTTCCACGCATATGTTGGGAACAATTGTGTCTCCAAATGGGTAGCTATGGGAAAACGAGGGTTGGCATTGACTGAAGCTGTTAGGGTGCTGACATCAAGGGCAATCCGAGGTCTGTGGATGAGCCTCCAATAACTCCGAGACAATTGGTAAAGTCATGGCTCCTGTTTATTTATTGGAAAAACCACTCTCTATGTACCTAACAGACATCTACGTTCCCTTCATCAACATTTGTTAAAGCAGCCTAGGTCTAGAATGTGTACATTTGGGGATAGTTCCTTGGCTGTGGCTGCTCCTGGACTTTTGAACTCAGTACTACTTGACAGTAGAGTCTCCCAATCAGTGGAAAGCTTTAAAAGGAAGTTAAAGGCATAATTTTTTAAAGACTAGCTTTAATATAAAAATGTAAAGCGCCTATAAACATTTACATGACATAGGCGAGATATATTATTATTATTATTATTATTATTATTATTATTATTATTATTATTATTATTATTATTATTATTATTATTATTATTATTATTATTATTATGATTATGATTATGATTATTATTATTATTATTATTATTATTATTATTATTATTATTATTATAATACATTGCGAGGTAATCTGCTTACAATTCTATTTTTGTGCCAGTCCTTCGTCACACAAAAAAAGTACCGGCAGGCATATACTATTCCATCGGGTCGTCGTTAAAATTGCAGTTCGTAAACTTCTCAGAACCAAAAATCCAGTTCTCGGAATGGCGGAAGGCCCTTGGCAACCAAATAAACATAAAACAATTGGGTTTTTATAACACAAAACCTCGCTCAGCTCACGATGTACTGGTAAGACTGTTAAAAGCTTCTGAGCCTCTGGAGAGCTTGGTGACTTTTTTCTCTGTGTGCCTGCTTTATATTGAGCTCGAGAACACAAATATTACGTGTAGCACATGAAGATATACATAATGCACAGGCATTTGCTTACTTGTCTACGATGTACTGGTAGAAATCAGCGAACTCCTGTCGGTCAATTTTCTCGTCACCATCCCCCTTGTCCTTGTTCCTGATGATGCTCGTGATCATTTTTTCTGCCGGTACTCCGGGGATTATATCTAAGAGAAGCTGCGTGGCCTCCCCTTTATCCAACTTCCCCGATTTGTCACGATCATATTTTGCAAATGCCTCATCTAGCTGTTCTTGTCTGTTGAGTAAAAAAATTATGTGTCAATCATTATTTAAGACATGCACACCTCACTCCGCCCAGCTTCCTGCCAAAATGAATCGATCAATCAGTCAAAAGTTTCATTTTCAAAAAATCATGTAGAAACATATTTAAAGACTATCATAGTACTGATGGTTCCGAGAATGGTGACCTGTTCGAACTGGGAACCGTTAGAATATGTAACATAATACAGTCTAATGTCCTATTACAGACAGCAAGAAAAAAATACACGGTGAAGAAAAATGCTTTGTGTACAATCTAATAGTTTAATATATTTTTTTTTCAATTACAAAGTGTGCATTGTACTGAAACTTCTAGTACATTTTTAATGTATTGCATAAATTGTTGGTAGTGCCGTGGGTATACGGTGTTAATTGTACTGAATTCGAATAAAATAAGGAAGTGTAGCAATCTCTTAGTCACCAAATGCATAGAAAAACAAGAGGATCATGATTAGGCTGTGCTCAGCTGACTTGCATCTGTTTATTTAAAAAAAATTCCCCCAAAATTTATGCAAAAAGCAATGCAGTGTGACCATTTGAATAACATATGTAGACACCTATCAAAGGTATAATTCTACAAAGTGTGACATAAATATGGCCAAAACTATCTAAGTTGTTTCCATTACAAGAAATCTCCATGTATAAGTTTCGTATATATTTTTTTATTTTGTACTTTTTCAAAAAATGAATGAAAATATGAACCGAGTCAACCTTTTGAACAACTTTATATGACCCTGCGACAAGGAACATATCCATCAAATTTAAGCTTAATCCGAGTGACGGTTCTGGAAAAGAAGTCGAAAAAAACAAAAACACACAAAAAATCATAAAAAATTGGAAAAATTTGCAGCACCACCTGGTGAACAAATTCTGTACTAAGAGTCCCCGGGAGTGTCCCTGTGAGATATCAGAGCAACTGGGTGAGCGGTTTCGGAAAGGATATTTGAAGATTTGCCCCCCCAAAAAGAACAAAAAATTCATAAAAAATCCAAAAATCACTAAAGCATGGCCATTTGAACAAACTTGGGAGAGACTTACCCGGGGTACATTCCCACCAAGTTTGAAGTAAATCTGGATTACGGTTTTTCAGAAGAGGTCGAAAATGAAAATTCTGGACCACGACGGAGGGACGGACGACGGACCCTCAAAAAAGCTCAGCTAACTGACTAGTCAGCTGAGCTAAAAATGTTAATCAGCATTAGAAGGTCCATTGACTTACATAGTAATCAGTAGGAAAGCTGCATTGACCGACAAGTACCTGAATTGAAAAAAATCGTTAAAAATTAGGAATCAACAGCAGTGCCACGTAGTGAACAACTTTGTTTGACCCTTCTACAAGAAACATATCCACCAAGTTTTAGCTTAATCTGAGTGACGGTTCTGGGGGACAAGTCGAAAAGAGCAAAAACACACAAAAAAATCATAAAAAAATAAGGAAAAAATCACAGTGCACCTGGTGAACAAATTCTGAACTAGGAGTCACAGGGAGTGTACCTGTGGGAAATCAAACCAATTAGGTGCGCGGTTTCGGAGAAGAAGATTTTTTAAGATTTGCCCCGAAAAAGAATAAAAAAATTCATAAACAATCCAAAAATCACTGAAGCATGACCATTTGAACAAACTTGGTAGAGACTCACCAAGGGTACATCCCCACCAAGTTTATACTAAATCTGGCTGACAGTTTTACAGGAGAAGTCGAAAATGTAAATTGTGGACGCCGACGGACGGACGGACGGACGGACGGACGGACGACGGACTCTCAAAAAAGCTCAGCTGATTGACAAGGCAGCTGAGCTAAAAATAGAAAAATATTGTTTGTGTCCTTTATCAGTAATTATACATATCACACTAAAATGTTGGATTTCCTACTAAAACTGCAAACATCATAATAATTATATTAATGATAATGATAACAATACTGTTGAGATGATGATAACTCAAACCCTAACCCTAAATAATTTGGATTTAAGAGATCATAAAATTAAGTAAAGTATATTTTAAACTGCCTTCTAAATACTGTAAATGTACAAAAGCTAGAAATTGTTACCAAGTACTGTGAAGCTTGTTATGGACCCATAAATATGGTCATTTTGTGCCCAGTCATGTGACCATGACGAGCATTGATTAGCAATAAACAAAAATTGACCTTTTTGTGGGGCTGTTGCATATGACTGCAAGGAATACCACTCCCACACGCACACCCACACCCACATCCCCCCCATATATATATAACAGACAGGATACATTGATTTACTATGAACCGATGACAACGGTTTTGGACGGCCTATGACCTTAATAGAAGTCAAGTTTCATGCCGCATGCTCAATGGGCATGCTTACGTGGTTCATTCTGAACCGCATTCAGAGAAAACTGGTTTGTAAAATCAATCCTTATACATTGAAACAAATGGTATAATTTCATTATGAACTGACTGCAGATGTATTTAGTTATGCATAAAAATGGTGGGCTCTTTTCGTTTCTGCTCGCTTGCCTTCGCTCAAAACACATGTTTATGTTTATAGTACTACAGTACTTTGCTTCCTTATTTCATTCTTACAAATTACAGAGTAAGAACTGATTGGATCATGCAATGTTTATCACATGCCACAGTGAACACTTTTGATCGTGTCCAGCAGAATACAACCACCCCCTCCACCCCCACTTCCTTTAGTGTATATTCTGATTAAGTAAACTATTCAAAAATGAGTCTCCATTCAGACAAGTAAAAAATTAAAACAAGAACCAACACGTATTTTGGTTATATTTTGAATTTTATGTATGTACATTGGATTTGAATTATAACACAAAACCTGAAGAAACAAAGCCATGCTTCATTGCACATGGAGAAGGAGTACACAAAGTCTTTATAACAGGTTCACATTGTAAGGGGGTGGGTGGGTAATAATATTGCTGTGTCTCTCCTCTTCTGTGCCGTGGTCCTGTGTGAAACAGGTGGCCTGGGAAAAAGTAAGGGAAAGAAAAGAAAAATAAATGAGGCGGAGGAAACCATGGTTATCCTAGTCAGCTCATGCTGCCATGTTTTCTAGGACCGGAGCCAAGGCAAAGAGCTCACCACACACTCTCTCACGGCTGTGGTGGGCCCCTGGTCCTGGATATATCCCCCCTACACTCGTCGCTTGTAGTCTTCCCCACCCCCAACCCCACCATCAAAAAAACTTCCCTCATACACTCTATCCCTGCCGCTAAGGCTCAAGCATTTCCCATGGGGTACCCCATGGGTAAGGCTCAAGCATTTCCCCTGGGGTACCCCATGGGATCCCTTACAAGGGCTACCACCATTCTCTCTCCTCCCTGCACTCTGAAGTTCTAATTTACCCTGTTACTATCAAGCCCTATCAATTTATTTCTTTTCTCCCAGCACCCTACCAGGTCATCCTGTACACTTTTCGGGCCTAACCTGCCTCCCAGAAAGCCACACTTCAAACCTAAAACCCATGCTACACGTTCCCCTTCGTCTAAATACTGAACCTCATCTAGATCCTTGTTATTATAGTCTTCCCTGTGCTACTTTCTGAAAAATTCTTCTCTAATCTCTCTATATGCATCACATCACAACAGCCAATGATCCACTGTCTCGTTTGCCTCTTGTCTTGATACCTTACATTTACCATTACTACCTGTTGTCCACTTTTGTTTTCTCTTTTCTAGAATGAACTTCTGTCCTACTTTGAAAAAAAAAGCCTGGATTTCTTCCCTCCATCCTAACACCTACTTTTATTTTGCTTTTCTAGTACCTTGTACGCCTTTAATGTACACTTCCCCCTAACTCCTCTTTTCCAGTCTACCTTCCAGCCATCTTAAACAGTCCTTCCTATATACACTTTCCAGTCATCAACCTCATCATATCCTTTCAATTCATATCTCTCTGCCAACTTATTTATTTCCTTGACCCATCTTGTTTGTTCCTTGACTACTTCATTGTAAACTTTCCTGCACCACCTGTCATCAGTCACTGCTTGTAGCTACCCCCAGAACTCAAGCTTTGCTTTAGCAATTCTATCTGTGATTTTATTCCATCCTAACTCTCCTAGGACTGCTTCTGTTGCTGTACATAGCGGTGCTCCCAGTATCCATTTCCCCATCTGATTCTGTGCTTTCTCCATTCCCTGGATATCTCCCTCCCTTATTGAAATCCCATCTAAGCCATATATCATCCCTGGCATTGCAACTCTATCCTATAATACCCTTGCTGTGTATGCTCCGTTGAAACTGTTCAGTGCAGTAGCTTTGATCATTCCTTGTGTACGATTCACTTTCTGTTTAATCTTCCCCACCTGATACCTGAACATGCCTTTACCCATTGCTGTTATCTTAATACCTAGGTATTCAGACTCATCAACCTCTCCAATTTCAATTACCTGTTCCCTACCTTCTGGAATTTAGAACTGCCCTATTCTCCATTTTTTATTCCCATCTGGTTTCTTCCCAAGAGTCATCACTTTAATGTTATCCTTACTAAATACTAACCTCCATTTATTCCCGTACTCCCCTGCTATGTTCAGCATCTGTTGTAATTCTTTCTGGCCCTCTGCCGTGAGTACAATGTCATCTGCAAAAAATAGACCTGGGATCACCTACCTTTATTCCCTTATTAGCTCTAGACCTATAGCCAGGCATGCATTCTCTACTTCTACCTTTCCTAATGAGAGTGCACAGTCTACATCTTTATACAATGCTTTCAGAATTTCTAGAAAGTTCCCATCAGATCCTAGTCCACTTAGTTTTTCCCACAGGGCATCTCTCCATACTCTGTCATAAGCTTTCCTTACATCTAAGAAACCCATGAAGACTTTCTTCTACTTCTGCCTTGCTAATTCTAACACCTGGGTTAATGTGAAGATGTGGTCACCTACCCTGCTGCAAGAAGTCAAAGCCTTTCAACTATTTTACTTAGTCTCCTGTACATCATCCTACTGAATATTTTTCCCACATTTGATGAAATGGCAATACCCCTACACTGATCCAATTGGCCTCCTGGGCCCTACTTTGGAATATAAATGAAATTCCGAGTTTATTCCATTTCTTTGGTACTTGTCGTTTCTCAATAACCCTGTCGAAAAGCAACTGTAGACTATCCTCAATTTCCTCTGGCCCTCTCTTTATGAATTCCGACAAGATATCATCTGGTCCTGGAGCTTTGCATAATCACATCTCCTCAAACGCTATTTTAACATCTATACTTCTGACTCTGCCATCTGTAGATCCCATTGATCCTGTGTGTATTTTGCTTGACACCCTGGTACAGTGCCCTGACCTCACTGAGGGTTATTGACTTTTTGCCAATGCTTCCTTAAAGCTTCTGTATTTCTTCCTTGTTATCTGTCCTTTTTCCTATGTGTGCGCTTTCCTGTGCTTTATTCTGTTTACGCAAATTTACCTGTTTCCAAAAGATGGTTGACCCTTCTCCCCCATTCTCCATTATTTTCTTTGTCATTTGTTCATTATCACTGGGTCTCCTGTCTGCTTTCATCTCTGCTGCGTTCCTTCTACATGCCATATACTGTCTCTTAGCTTCGTCTGTAAAACCTTCGAGGTTTTCGTTTTTTTTTCTGGCTAATCTCCATGCTCTATTTTTAGCCCTCTTTTTTAAGGCTCCTTTCAGCTCTGGGTCTATTCTGTACCCTAAACTTTCAACCCGGACCTTCTTTCTACCTATCTTTTCCTGTGCTACCTTAAGAATCCTTCTTTTATTTTTTCTGTACTATCTGATCAGATCCCCATTCATTTCCTGTGATTCCCCTTCATTCTCCCATCTCATATTCCATTCTTGCATTTCAGATTTTAGACTTTCTTGATAGTCTGTCCAGTCTGTTTCCTCTTTAATATCCCACACCCATTTAATCCCCCCCCCCCCCTCCACTTCTTCTTTGACACTGCATCAAGACTATCATCCAGTTACGGTCAGTGCCTATATTCAATCTACCTTCCTCATCTATTTTGCATCCTTGTGTAATTTGAAATACTTCACTGTCTACTAGAATATAATCAATTATTGTCTGCCTTTCTCCAGATGCCCATGTCCACTTTCCTTTGCATTGTGCATCCAAATTTATTGTCCTCAGACCAAATTCCCTTGTGAAATTCAGTAACCTGGTTCTATTTCCATTGATCTTGATATCCCCTCCCTCTATTTCACTCATTCCATTGCCTATGTGTCTATTAAAATCCCCAGCTATCATAGTCTGGTAGCCCTGCTGCTGAATATCACTCATCATCATTTTCACCTAACATATATCTGGTCATTCCATTTATTGGGTAACCCCTGGCAACCCACATACACTACACCTATCGCTACTTTATTTACATTTGCCTCTATTCCTATGCACTGTATTTCATTTTTGATCTCACTATCATCTTCCCATCTGTCCTTCCAAAGTTCATGCCACTTCACGCCCTTCTTTATCAGAAACCCTCCTCCTCCCCTTCTCTTGCCCACTCTCTCTTCGTTTACCTGTTATATCATATCCTGTGGGGCCTATCACTATTCCTATCTCTTCTTTTCTAATATGTGTCTCTACTAGTGCTATAATATCCATCTTTTCGCTTTTAGCTACCTCTTCTATATCTGCCATCTTCCCTTTGAATCCTCTACGATTGCAGTTGCTGGGGATCTTAGTTTTCCTGTTGCTGCACCCTCTCACTGAAAACCTTCCCTAACCTATCACCTCCCTTCTGACTTGGGTGTAACCCATCCCCAGCAAACATCTCCCTCCTCCCTACAAAATCTTCCCACACATCTGTAAAAGCTATTCCCCCTGCTTACATAACTTCTCTGGCCTTCTATTAATCCCACAAACCCTGCTTGCTTCCCACCCACTCATTCTAAGCCTTGGTAATATCCCCATTACCAAAGCATCACAGTCGAACTGCGATAACAACCCCACAAGTTTCCCATACCTGCCTAACACGGTCTCTGTCCCTTTTCTCTCTGCCTGCTCTTCCCTGTCCGAGATATCATTTGTGCCAACATGCGCAATGATTCTCGGACGTTCCTCACTACTGCTCACTACCGCCTCGACCCTCTCCTCAACATCCCTAATCTTGGGCCCTGGAAGGCACACCCTGACGCTATGTTCAATTCTGCCATACAAAAGACCCTATCTACCTTCCTAACGATGCTGCTTCCTAACACCACTGCCTTTCTAGGTCCCTTCTGATCCCCCCTCCCGGTAGGCCTTGTCACTCTCAGCCTCCCCTCATCCTTGCCTCCCTCTTGACCTCTTCCCCCCAGCCCTAACAATAAGAGAAAATACGAAAATGTACAAAAAATGGTTGGTACGAAGTACGGAATTCAAAAGGGAATGCAATACGTAAGTACAGCAAATACAAATACCCATTTTGCTAGTACGGATAACCCCCCCCCCCCCCATTAATGTCCATTAGGGATCAGCAGCGTTTTGGTGTATTGAGTTGACTCTGTTGTGTTTGTCACGAACCGCAATTAATTGGAAATTGATTTTTCATGGATACAACACGACCAATTGAAATGGTCTGTGGAAAGTCTTTTGACTGCAAAGGCTTTCTCTTAGTAAATAGAAGTGCCTCCAGTTATGCCCAGGTAACAAATTTAACTGACGTCAATGGAGGTAATGTATAAAAGGGAAAAGACATCCATTTTAAACATGTTTGAACAAATGTCCAAGTAAAATAAGGCCTAACAGAAATATATGTATAGCTCTGGTAGCCCGACAGACCCTATTCAAAAAACACGACCCTAAATAAATTTTATAGAAAACAAAAGAAAAAAACCAAGCTAATCAAACTGACATCACTGGAGATAATGTGTAATAGGAGAAACAACATCCATTTTAAACCTGTTTTAACAAATGTCCAAGTTACCTAAGATTAAACAGAAATATATGTGTTTCGGTAACCCGACCGACCCTACTGAAAAACTCGACCCTAAATAAATTTTATAAAAACATCAAAAAAGTGTCATCCCGCCCTTACCTAAATTTGTTTGACCCTGGCTGAAAGGTTTTATCGAAAAAGTGGCCGCCGTGTGCTGTTACCTTGCAGAAAAGTCAACTCAAACACAGCATTTTATTTCAACTTCTCTGGAGGGTTACCTTGGGCCGGTGAAACAGCATAGTTGTTGGTTGTTTGGTGATCGTTATCGTAATATTTGATTATTTTGCTAGGTTGCAGGTGTCCGTTCTCCGAGTTACCAGGAAAAACAGTCATTAAAGAACTTTTAAAATATGACTTACTATCTTAATTTTAATCTGCCTGCTCGGTTGTGTCTGAAGCAGTAATCGTGGTTAGTTACAAATCCAAACGCGACACGATGCCCTTGTAATACAAGTCAAGCAGGTTGGTACCACTTGCAGTGACCACCATTTTAAACATGGCGCAATACATTGCGGGGAAAAGCAGTGCCTAACCACCAAGCGAAGAAAAAAAGACTGAAAGAAAAATGCTCACACCCATGATAAATTGTAGTACCTAATCACCAAAGAAAGAAAGAAAGAGTGTGACAGAGAAAACAATGCTCACATCCATCCCAAAAGCAAGAGCCTAAGGTCATGGAACCACCGTCCAAATTTACATTTAATCGTGTATTGAAATGACATTTAATAATGATGTACTGTGCATAGGCGGGCTTTACCCGCTTTAATCTCGAAAACCTAAAAATGTTCCGGTTACAAATACCTACAACGTGGACATCGCTGATATTTCGAGATTGTACCTTTTGCGTGAGGCGACAGTCGCACAAAAATACATTTGATTTGGATATCAAAGTGAATCCCGGCCACACATATATCATACAGTTATTGCTGCTCTGATATATTTGTAAAATATATATTTTTGGTTGCATATCGTCCCACTAAAGCAAAATTGGCTTAAGTCCAAATTGGGCACTTTGAGTTTTCTATACCAAAGGATAAGGAAGACCCTTCCTCTTCATATGTACAGCGTTCCACCTTAAAATCTGCAAAAATTAACCCTTTCATGCACCAAACATTGAATGCAAAATGGCCTAAGTCATCTAAAATTTAAAGAATTCGCCTTAGTCACATAACACTTTTGAATAATATTTCTGAAAAACTGACCATTCATTTATTTCTTAGGAATCAATTACATGTACATGAAATACCTTAAAAAAGTGAATTTAATGACATGTTGGAATTTAGTACAAAAGGTAGCTATAGTTAAATACGGATCAACATGAACGTTGGCCTATGTCAATTCATTCTGGCCTATGTCACGCTTATGTCATGTTTAAATACATTTTGGCCTAAGTCACATTACGTGCAGTATAACAAATCTGTCGTTGGTCATGAGAAACACGCTGAAGTACTTCATTTCGTGATCAAACTAGAAATTCTTGGCTAATTACATGAAAGTAGGACAGTTTTTTGCGGTTTCCTCAAAGCAGCCAAAAATGACTTAGGCCATTTCTGCTTTAGTCGAACGATACATTATATAACCCCCCCCCCCCAAGATCATCCCAACACTATCCTCATTTTTTTACAAACTATTGAGCCCTGAATGTACAATTTTCAAAATGGCAGCCATCATAGGTTAGTCCCGATTCGAAATTTTGAAGAGGTTGTATCTGAAATATATGTGGGATTAGTGTTAAGGGAAGGTTAATGTGTCGAATGAATGTAATGTACAATGTATAAAGGGGCTTTTCCAGAGTAAGCATTACCACAAAAGGTAAATGCAACGCCGTACAAATAGCAGTTGTGAGCAGCAGTGGGCCCCAGAAAAGGGATTTTTATCAGACCCTGGAGTCGCCCCCGGCTATGAATTAAGTAACACGACTAGTCGGACCTGCCAAGAACCCTTGTTGAGTGAAAGATGGAACATAGGGAAGAAGTTAATCCCGCTAGTGGATACAGGTCCGAAAGCACCGGCGGGTTTTTATTTCAGTTGTAATTATAATGTTTATCCTCCATGATTGTCAACGCACTGCTGGCAGCGCTGTTCATGCTGTGTTCCAATTTTGTGGTCACCTTCTGCGGTACGTTGCCCGACTTTTGCAAAAGTTAACATTGTAGGTTGGCAACATTACTGTGAGGATGCATCAGCTCATAGATATGGCCATGTTATTGTATCACCAACATGCCGGCGTACATGTTTTTTACTTTTCCGAGCTAAATAAGGTAGATATGAGGCGTGGATTCCAGTTGAAAGATAATTATTGTTGACATCGACAAATGAAGTTATAGAGACTGTTAGCAACCTGTCATCGCAAGTGAATCTATCGTACACAAGACATGTTTCACACTGCATGGAGGACGAACGCACTGAATGCATTTGTCTTGAGATTCAAACTCGACAATAGAAAATTCCCACGAGCGTGCATTATCGTCCACCCGGCCAAACGTCCGAATCACCCAATTCTTTTCTACAGTCTCTCAAATTCAGTTTCTTTGGCATTAGAAAGAAATTCCCTTTCCCTGGTAATTATTGGTGATTTTAATGACCGGTGCAACGAGTGCAATTCTTCTCACAAAAACAGCGACCTAGGAGTCAACTGATTAAACATCATGGCAAAGATAATTTAGTTAAGCTTATTTAGGCACTGACCAGAACAACCGCATATTTTATCTTCTAATTACAGACTCCCAGGGTCTTATTCTAGACAGGGGTGTGTTTCCATCTTTTCCCACCTCTCATCATTCTGTAATCCACAACATTTTATCTTTATCAGCTTCACGGAATACATGCCTTAGGAGAACGATATGAAACTTTAAAAATGTTAATTTTGATATACTGAACGATTGATTCTGACATGCCCCTTGGGATACTGCTTATGGCCTGTCTGACAACATCAAGCGATGTCCTCAAGATATTCTCTTCTATCAAGAGGAGTTCCGCAACTGGGCCTGACATGATTGGAAATTATCTTTTGAAACATACAGCAGCTGCAATTTTATATATTGAATTATTTTTCTCCCTTCGAAACTCTACTTTGCCGATAGTCAAAAAAGAACAAATGTTTGTCCCATATTTAAAAAATCTGGTAGGCAATCCCAATTGAATAATGGGCCGATCTCGATCTCTTTTATGCAAGGTAGCAAAAGTTCTTGAACGTTTGGTATTTAATCTTTTAATGAATATCTTGTAGGAAATGACTCGTTGACCAAACATAACTCTTGGTGCAAAAAATGATCCAAGCATTAACGATATGTTGAGTATTGTCCATAAAAGTTACTAGGTCTTGAATTGGATAATGAAGCAAGAATGGTCTTTTTTGACATATCGGAAGTGTTCAATAAAGTTGGGCATGACGGACTCTTGTTTGAATTGCGACAGCTAGGTTTTCAGTCTTCTGTGGTCTGTTGGGTAGAAAGTTATTTGTCTAACAGGCAACAGCGTAATATTTTGCAAGACGAGTACTCATATTGGCTCCCTGTGGGAGCAGGACTACCCAAGGGGTCCATATTGGGGCATCTGTTATTCCTAGTTTTCATAAATGACTTAGTGGACAATATTTCCTGTGACATCATAATTTTCCCTTATGACACTAGTGTCCTTTAAATAGATCATAATCCAGCTGTTTCAGCTAGGCACGTAAATCAAATTTTTAACTTCATTCATTATTGGGGTAAACCCTGGCGTGTCTCATTTAATGCAAGGGAGTACCTATCAGCAAAATGCAACCAAAATGATCATCCACCAATTATATATATTCAGAGAAGATACAGTTACTAAAGCTTCTTCTCACACTCATTTTGGTTTTACCTAGTGTTCGGATTTAGGCCAGACAACTCATGTTGAATGTGTCATAACTAAGGTGTCCAAGTGTGTAGCTTCACTTATGAGGTTAAAGTTCAAAATATCAAGAAATACCCTGCAAACTGTATCACTGCATTATGTGTCGAATTCTTGAGTAAAGGCGCAATAGCTTTGATCATTGTGGCATCGGCTTGTCAAAAGCCCTTGGAGCAGTTCAATTTGAAGCACCCAGCATATGCACTAGCGACCTCCACAACACGTCCCGCGACAAACTTCTCTCTGACTTGGGAAGGCCTAAATGGAGTAGCAGACGTGAATTCTTTAAACTTGTTACGTTCTACAAAATGTTTCATAACTTATGCCCTCCCTATCTCTCCGATCTCGTTCCCGCTGCCCCAAGAACCCTACACATTCGAAATAATTAAAACTTAAGGCAAGTCAGATGTCGAACTAATCGCTTTGACACTTCTTTTGTCCCTTCCACAATTCGTCTCTGGAATAAATTACCTTCAGATATACTTAACGGTATGTTAATTTCCAAGTTTGAATTACATTTGAAACAAACTTTACTACGAAGCGAAGTACCAATCTATTATTTGCTTATCTTATGGTAACTGGTTTGCTAACATATGTGAGACATACTTGTGCTTGGGTTATACCTCTCTAAATCAACATGTATTCCAGATAAACGCATTTCGATCCCTCTATGCAAATGCAATAATTCGAAAGAGTCCATTTCTCATTTTCTTTTATACTGCCTCCTTTTCCACACTCATAGACATACTTTGCTCACTGGCATCAGAGATCTGATAGTACAAGGACTCCACCCTTTTTGATACATCTGACTCCTAAATGCCTTACAGATATCTTATTATGTGGGTTAACTGACAGCCAGATGATATAAATACAAATGTATTTATGCTGGTGCAAAATTACGTAATGGTAATGAAGAGATTTATATATTAGTACCTATCTCCACCGTTTATGTGTATTTTGTAGGTCCTGTGTTAATTGTATATACTACAATGTGTATCTTTGGTCTGGAGAACCACTCGATAAGAACATCATATGTACTATTTCAGTGATCCAGGTTAAATCAATATGTTAAAACTAAACAAAGAGTTACGGTGGACATTCCAGTCTCCTTAGTAATCGAGGCGGGTATTTTGAATGAAACATACAAGGATCAACACCAAATGGATGTTGTTTGGGTTGATGGAGGGTGTTCCAATAATAGTAATGTTACAGGAACCACTAGAGGAGGTTTTAGCATATAATGGAGAAACAATCACCAATTCAACAGCAGCCACATGATGGATGATGATGGACATGTCCACAAAAGACAACAGAGTGAAGGTTATAGCATCTATTATTGCATTAGAACAAGCTGTGAAAGCAGTTACGAATGCTCTCCTTGCAAAAACAGATTCCCTGCATCTGAAGAACTGTATCACAAGCTACATTACAAAGTAGGAAACAAACAGGTGGAAGACAGCAGGCAGAAACAGAGGGCTAATAAAGAACAGAGATTTATGGGAGAAACCTGAGTCTCACACAGAAAGTGCAGAAACTTGGAAACACGTTCCATGCTGTATTGGCAAGGGTAACAAAACGGCTGATACCTTTGCAACACCAGTTACCATCAACGTGATTACATCCTGTAAATGTACTTTTTCCTACTCAAAGTGAAGATCCCACGAGAAACAAAGAACCTATGCCAATAGACAATGACAGCAACCCGGAAACCACATTTTCAAAACAAGTAGACAAGAGAGGGCAGGATACCGCAAGGATTAAGAGAACCAGATCACACACAAAATGAACGTACATGTATGACATGTGAATAAATTGGAGATGACCATTTTAGCTCAAACATTCAGTGCTCCCAGTGTAGGTATTGGATTCATTATGAGTGTTCTGCTTTACCCAAGTATCGGTTATATATATATATATATATATATATATATATATATGTGTGTGTGTGTGTGTGTGTGTGTGTGTGTGTGTGTGTGTGTGTGTGTGTCAAGACAGTCCCTTGCCAGATGACTGACTTGCATCCAAATTATATAATGTGCAAGTTTATCGAGCTGTTGGTTCATTACTCTCTCCTTAAATGGAGTGCAGCATGATTCTGCAACAAAAACAATGTAGGCTTACAATATATATATATATATATATATATATATATATATATAGAGAGAGAGAGAGAGAGAGAGAGAGAGAGAGAGAGAGAGAGAGAGAGAGAGAAAGAGAGAGAGAGAGAGTTCCTTACAAAGATTCTCCATTCATTTAAATTCAATATCTGAATCTCCATAAAAATTAATTCACAGGACTACTTGGACTAGCATCATTCAATCAGTTATTAAATTCCCCATAATGAAACATTGGAAACTATTACGATAAAACATGGCACTTAGAACAAATCTGCCTATCTAAACAGTGCATGAGGTACACGTTCCCTGATAGAAAAGAAAATTTAAGTATTAACTCTCTGCAAAACGTATAAGCTTTGGGGGAATTTCTAATATATCACCATCTGCATACATCTCAGAATTTCGGATCAACCTGTCAGTAAATGCAAGGAACATGAAAAACACTCATTGTCCTGCTCAAAGAACTATGACACAGTGATGGCCATGGTAAACAAAATGCAAGAACACATGTAAAATCTCGAAGACATTTTTTTTTTAAGCACAAAAATCGTACATTTAGGAAAATAGACTGCTTCAGACAGAAGAATGGAGAAAGGAATGAACGTCGCCAATTGGGAAGTTATGGGCGAAATGAAGAGAATGGGTGTTAACTACATGTGCGATAATGCGCACCAGCGTATTGTGACAAATGTGTAGAGCAAAATGAAGAGAATGGGTATTCTCTTCTTATATGTTTGTGACCACGGAACGGCTGGGTCTGGAACCAACAACCTTCGGCACCCATTACCTAGGCAAAAATTTTAATCGCACATACCAACTGCACCAAATCCCCATTCTTAAGAAGAATGGTTTAATGGAGGCCGTTATGTGTGAATGCAACGTATAATCGACGCGGCCCAGTTCAGTATATTTAATCCAGTACAAGTACCGTATTCGGAGTTGTCCCAGATAGGGGACTGCACATGTCTAAGCACACCAGCATAAGGGAGCACCGAAAATTTATATGTTTGTGACCACGGAACGGCCTGGTCTCGAATCAGCAACCGTCGGCAGTGGCACCAATCACATATGAGCCCTAGCGGATGATGGCAAATATGTAGAGAACATCCATTCTCTTCATGAAGACCAGGAGTTCCCAATTCGCGACGTTCATTTCTTATATGTACATTTACAACAGTGATCCAAACTTGTCCAACCGCCATCAGTCCGCAGTTGGTTTTCCAGATGGAAACACTGCTCCAAGGACCCAGGTCCGTTGCTAGGCAGCGAAATTTCAGATCACTGCGCATTGTGATTAGGAGACTATTCCTTCATGGGCCAAGGGTACCTCTTCATCGGGATACAGAGTCTTCTTGTCCCTATACTTGTAATGCTAAAACGTATGGTCTAATTAGGCCCATTATACCGAATGTATATACAGAATTATAAAACATAATTACTCTTCTACAAGATCATGTGTGAAGCTGAGTAATACTATAAATTCAACATTCTTTACACATACAGGTGTAAAACAGGGTGCTGTGATTAGTTCGACACTGTGCAATTTCTTTATTAATGACATCCCCAACTTGTTAGACTAAGATGATGATCCTGTGTATCTCTGTGACATCAACCACATTCATAAGTTTCAACCCAACAATGACAGCAAGGAGAAGGTGGTCTTCAGAAATCCTTAAATACACTTCATACGCACTGTAAAAGCTGGAAATTAGAAGTTAACACGAAGAAAACATAAAACAGGTCAATTGAGACAAGAAACGCCAGATAGATAGATAGATAGATAGATAGACAGACAGACAGACAGACAGACAGACAGGTAGATAGATAGATAGATAGATAGATAGATAGATAGATAGATAGATAGATAGATAGATAGATAGATAGATAGATAGATAGATAGATAGATAGATAAAATGGTACAAAGACTTGGCCCACTAGGCACTGGTCATTAGTTTAAAGCAATAGGCTTATATTTTATTTGTAGATTTATTTAAGTCCCGAATATATTAATTTCCATCTTTCTTATGGTGCTTTTTTAATCTCTCTTATATGCAACTTGTTAGCAATACCTTGATGTGGGTTCAAGCGGTATGAATGTACTTTGCTATTGCCCACAGGGCGCTACGATAAAATAATTATTGTATTACTATTGCTGTTGCTGGATGTCCTGTGGTGGGGCGAGTCCTGCTGACAACAAGTTGGTTTTATTGTCCGCTGGTCACCGTTGGTCGTCCTCGTCGTGGAAGATCCTGGACATGATTCGCATGGGGGAATTTCCGTAACAACTTATGGATGGTCTTGTGATTGACGCGCATGGCCCTGCAACCGACCCACAGCTCTCCGCAGCTCAAACACGACCTATGGCTTACGCTCTGTCCATTTCTGATACCTGAGGCATGATGGCTTGACTACCGATGGATTCCTCCAAACCCGAACCTGGATCGACCATGCTTTTATACCCAAGCTTAGCCCTATTCATGTCTACATTACACAAGAAAAGAGTACTAAAAACAATGATCAAAGCGGGCACAGGGAGGGTTACTGGCGCTGCATAGGCCCCTTTCTGCGTCGTTCCTGACTTTGTCTCACATTTAACCCATGTGCAGTCAAGCATGTGCCCCCAATTTGCTGATTTCCACACACATTGCATCCTGGGGACTATTCCGCTTACACACGCAAATATCTTTGAGATAACTAACAAAAATTGTACTTTATATTAAATTATAAAATTTGGAGACTTAGTATTTTTGAGTAGTTTAATATGCCACCTGCTACTTAAAACACCAGAACAAAAACCATATTTAATGTTTACATGTCTGTGCCAATGCCTTGGTTCCATCTTCTTCTGACCGATCTTTGTTTTTCGATGCATAACCGTAGGTCAACGTACAGTACTCTTTCACCCTTTCAGTTAAGGCCGTACTTTGTCCCCTGAACGTCCAAGATGACAGTGACATGTTAGTAATGCCCTTATTCCTCAGACAAACACCTTACTGACACATGCGCATCGCTCGAAGGTGGCCCTCAAAAAACTGTCTCATCATCATTGGCTTTGTCTTCAACAGGATCAATATTAAGATATTGGACGATACATGCACCGTACACAGTGAACTATCTCTTTGTTTTTCTGAAAACACTCACGTGAAAGGCATGATGGAGGTTCCGGAGATATGATGCCTACACCTTTTGGGGGCTTGCGTTGCTAAGTAGAACACCCGGAATGGGAGAATAAACACAACACCTGAAATATTTCAATTCAAATTCAAATACGGGAATGAATGCTTGACGGGGGATGCGTCACGTATTTATTTATATTTCCTTTCGTCTAACAATACTGTTAAAACGTGAACTAGAGGACTGTGTAAGCAGCCCGTCCTTAACTGACCTAAGCTTGTTCACAAAATCAAAGTTGCCACTGAATGGACCTGTGTTGAGCTTTAGCTGCGTGTAGATGGAATTTAGAAGTATTTCGAAGATTTGCCTAAAGAATAATTCATTAAAAATATACATTTTACTGGAACACAAGAAATTGAAGGATATTTAATGAGAGCTTTAAAATGAGCACTGCTGCTTGGTGGGGAAAAAATACATGATAAAGAGCATTAAAATGCCCTTTGACCTACATAGTAATCAATAGGAAAGGTGCATTTACCGGTAAGTACCCCAATTGAAAAAAAAAATCGTTGAAAATCAGGAATCAACAGCAGTACCACCTAGTGAGCAACTTTGTTTGCCCCTTTCACAGGAACATATCCCCTACGTTTCAGCTTAATCCGAGTGATGGCTCTGGAGAAGTCGGAAACAGCAAAAACACACAATAAATCATGAAAAAAATGCAAAAACTTGCAAGACCACCCGAGCCCTTACAGAAATATATATGTGATTCAGGTAGCTCGACCGACGCTCCTTAAAAGGCCCGACCCTAAATAAATTTAAAGATAAAAAGCAAAGTTTCAAGCCGTCTTGCCCTAATGAAAATTGATCGTCCTTGGCCTAAAGATTTTATCGAGAAAGTGACCGGTGTGTGCCATTTTGCAGTAAAGTCAACTCAAACACAGCATTTCATTTCAAATTGTGTGGAGGGATGACTTGGGACGGGGAAACAGAATAGCTGCATAGCCAAGGTTGTCCGGTGAAACATCATAGCCCCAGTGTTCGGCGATCGTTATCGTAATATTTCATTAGGTTCCAGGTGAACGTTCTCCGAGTTACCAGGGCAAAAGGTCGTTAAAGTATATGTAAATTGAAACATGACTTACTATCTCAACTTGAATCTGCCCGCTCAGTTGTGTCTGAAGCAGTTATTATCGTTAGTTTCAAATCCAAATACGACAGGATACTCAATTGACGCCATATCAACACAAATCATGCACGTTGATACCATTTGCAGAGAGCACCATTTTGAACATGGGGCAATGCATTGCGGGACACTCGCACAAAAATACATTTGATTTGGATATCAATGTGAATTGGTGCCACAGCATGTATCATATCATTATAGATGTTCTGAAATATTTGTAAAATATTTACTGTTGGTTTCATAGATTATAAACCCCAAAGATCGTCCCATTTCTATCCTTATTTACAAACCATTGAGTGGAGAATCCACAATTTTCAAAATGGGAGCCAAGCCCATGGCTTAGTCCTGATTGGATATTTGGAAAAGGTAGTATCCAAAATATATGTGCGATTTGTGTTAACGGAAGGTTAATTTGTCGAATGAATGTAATATACAATATATACTGGGACTTTTCTAGGCTGAACATTACCTAAAAACGTAAATACGGTGGGTCCCAGAATATGGATATTATACATGTATCAGACACTGAAGTCGCCCCTAGGCTATGGATAGAGTAGCACCACTGGGCACAGCAGTCAAGAGCCTCGCTGAGCCAAATATGGAGCTTAGTAGAGAAGGTAGTGCCAAATAGTGGATACAGGTTCGGCTGGTTTTTATATAAGTGTTTACCAATAAGAAATATGCATTTACAAATAAGTACATGAATTGAAAAAAAAAGTTTGAAAAATCAGGAATCCACTGCAGTGCCACCTAGTGAAAACTTTTGTTTGCCCTCTCACAAGGAACATTTCCACCAAGTTTCAGCTTAATCTGAGTGACGGTTCTGGAGAATAAGTTGAAAATAGCAAAAACACACAAAAAAATCCCCCCCCCCCCGGCAAAAAAAAAAAAGAAATAATGCAGCACCACCTGGTGAACAAATTGAGAACTAATAGTCCCTGGGGGTGTTCTTTTGTGATATCAAACCAACTAGATGAGCGGTTTCGGAAAAGATGATTTAAAATTTGCGTCAAAAAAGAACAAAAAATATACCTTAAAAATCCATAAAATCAATGGATCGTAACCATTTGAACAATTTGGTAGAGGCCCACCGAAGGTACATTGGCACCAAGTATGAAGTGAATCTGGCTTGTGGTTTTGGAGAAGACGTTGGAAATGTGAGTTCTGAACGGATAACGACGCCAGACGAAAGGCGATGGCACAAGCTCTGCTGACTGACAACCCAGCGTCTCTAAAATGTTTTAAGTAACGAAACGCTTGCTTATCTGATCTGTCTCAGCCAAGAGCAAACTACCATGTCCGATAGTGATCGTTATTAACTTTGAATACACCAATGGCATAATCGAAGAAAACATAACTCAAACATGTGTATGGAGTGTCAGCAACCCAGTGAATGAAACCAAACTAATCTTGATGCTTAAACATGCAGATGTAACTGCCAAGAACCTTTACAATTATCAATTCGTCGTCAGTATTGATATGCTATACATATAATGTTGTCATCACAAAAAATTGCATTCTTTAATTAATTTCAACCTTAAAAACTTGTGTTATTCAATAATTGACCTAGCGCAGAGTTCTTAACTTAGTATTTCGTGGCAAAACCCAGGATTTTGTTTACAAAAAAAAAAAAAAAAAAAAAACAACTCAGGCTCCGGGGTCTGCTTCAAAGCCCAGGATTTTGCTTAGTTATTCAAGTCGGTGTGTATATTTTGAAAAAATATCAAAATAAACATTGGCATAATGTATATTCTCACAAAGAAAATCACCAGCATTTAAGTTATATGTGTTGAAAAGTAGCTGTTTAGCACGTCCCTCGATAACCTGTTGTCTGCAAGAAAGGTTTGGAGGGGGTGGGTTGTTTTTTTTTTTTTTTTTTTTTTTTTTTTTTTTTTTTTGTTTGTTTTTGTTTTTGTTTTTGTTTTTGTTTTTGTGTGTAACCCAGAAGTGCCGGACTTCATCAATTGTAATGTTAACCCTTTCTGCTGCAGCCAGGCTAGCCGCAAGCTATACTTGATGTTCTACGCATGTGGTTGTGGATACCTTTCCTCATTGTGGTAACTCGTAATCCTAAGTATGGCCTAGGACAGGCAGGTTCGCGAGAAGAGACAGTCCATTCTGTGTTATTTGTATATTGATTCGTCCATTAAGTCACCATTTAATATTCATATCACGGAGCTACATTATATTAGCAAGGATAGGTGTTATGACATCAAAGAAGATTAAAAAAACGACTCAAGGTTGCTAAAGCAAAAGATTTTATTTTTCATCACTTGGGCAGGGGCACCCATTCTGAAAAAAAAGGGTAGTAACACAGGGTACATGGTCTCAAGTCCCAATATATTTTTCTGTCCAAAAATTATTTAAAGAAAGTGTACCGGAGAAAGTTACATAGGTTTTGTTCGTTGTGTGGCACTGTCCCAATAAAGACTCAGTACTCTGAGTAAAGCCCCGGGACACGCGCTAATCTGTTGTAACTGTACAAAATGAAAAATAAAAAAAATAAATGGTTGCCCCTGCCCAAGTGGTGAAAAATAAATACCTTTTCCATCTAAAAAGTGGCAGACGATATGTCGGTCTTTAGTCCATTAGACATAATAAAAGCCCTTATTACATTTATTAACCATTCACTGAAACTCGTGTCTATATATGCCATCATATCAACTCGCTTATACACAATGCAAGTCATCGAAATCCTCATGGTCAATCTTCTTGTATCCCCTTCAACGACCCTCCTGTCTGATGATGCTGGTCAACTTCATTTCTGCTGGCACATCTGACGTCAGCATGTAACTAACAATAATAATGACCATCGTGTATGTGATTATTTCCACGAGGAATCAAATATGTACTTAAATTTGGAATACTGTAAACGCACAGGCAAAGGATTAAATACAGTGATTGATAAAACAACTAAAAAAGTTAACTCCAAACTAAGGACAATTTTCTTCTCATTCATCTGAATGTTCAAATCATCCATAAGGTACACAGCGTTCATACATGGTATGGTCGGTCTCAGAATAAGGAAATTATTATCCTTGGGCTGTCTACTGCCTGAATTAAACGAAATTCAAAAGTTAGTCGAAGACATTGAAACTGATGTCACCTGGCTCGATAACACAATAAGTGATGCTGAAATCGCAATCCAGGGTTATCGTGTTTTTAGAAAACATTTCAGTAATACACTGGCGGGTGGTTTAACTATGATAAGCTGTCCAGCTAGAAAGGGTACATATTGGTTCAGGGGTAAGTCAAATTGTTCTTATCTGAACTTGTAGTATACAAATTTAGTTTTTGTGGTTTGTTTGACAATTATTCTTCTTTCATAATGAAGCTCTGCATCTTTAAGCAAAACTTCGCGTATTTAGCTAATTCATCATTTGCTATGTTCATATTTATCCATTATTATGTGGGTTGTCTTTGCTGAATAATTTAGCTAAGACAAGGAGCCGCTACTCAGAGAGACATTTACGGGTAATAGGCTCCGAATCATGTTCAGTAGTTAACTGCTGAGGACCTTTTAATTTATTTGGGTTGATACAGCCTACGTCAAAATTTTACAGAGGAACATGTGCAATATGGACAATAGTAGTTCCATTTGTATATAGGTTAGACAGGGACAGGCTAGCTTATGGCGAGTGAAGAGTTCCGACTGCGGAATAGGGTAATGACTACTAGGAAGTGGTTCTGGGCGAAAAGATACAAATACAACAGAAATAGGTGGTGATATGGCACACTATAATGTGTACAAGATACTAATGGGAAAGATATGTTACCTGAACATTGACATATAGAAGCACACTAGTTTGAAATCAAATCCTCCAACATGCCTGCTATGTTAATTTGGTCTCTGCATAGATCTTCTTCAGTTAATGATGAGTATCAGGAGGAGTCACTATTAGACAATATAACCATGGCTATGTCTGAGAATAAAGAAATCTTTATCCTTGGCGATTTGAACTTTGACTATGAGATAAATGAATATTTATTTTAGAACGCTGTGTACCACATGGATGGTGTGTTTGAATTGAAACAGCTAATTCGTGAACCTACAAGGGTAAAATTAAGAACAAGCACTACGATTGACTTGATACTAGTATGCCAGATAGACATACAGAGTCGGGTGTTATGATCATTATATGGTTTATACTACTCTTGATATGAAATCTGAGTGTACCAACGCAGAGAAATAACGTATATTGATTATAAGAACTTTGATCATGTCAAATTTAATTATGATTTGGAAAATTCTGATGCTTTCAGACAGGTCATGTTCATTCCAAATGTTCACGATGCATAGAAACTGTGGAGAGACGAGATGCTAACGTTAAGTAACAAGCATGCTCCTATCAAAACAACAGGCGAAACCCATGGGTTAACACTGATATAGTAAAGATCATGTATGTGAGAGACAGACTACACGAAAAAGCAGTATTAACAGATGATTCTCCAACGTGGTCTGAGTATCAGAGCTTACGAAATTCTTTAACCTGTTCAATTAAGCAGAAAAAGAAGAAATATTTTGAAAATACTGTAGCTCAAATCAACAAAAATTAGCATAATTTATGGAGAGAACTAAAAAAGATTTTCCCGATAAGAAAAGCCAAAGTGCAGCACCTTCAGACCTTACTTCTGAACAGTTTCATGCATATGATTACTTTTTGGAGTTTGATCATTTGGTAACAAGTAGTATTCCTTGTCGAATACTGATACGGACTTCCTATTGAAAGGACTTTCCAGTATCCATAAATTTAGTGTCTGTGTTTGAGACACAGGAAGTCACACACAGATTGAATATGCTCAAAAACAAAAGCTGCTGGAAATCCTGGGTTTTGATACCACATTATTAAGGCTAGAATCCCAAATCCAAATTCCAGCACTTACATATTTATTTAATCTTTCCCTGTTACAATCTGAAGTTCCCGCTGATTAAAAAGCTATCACGTGTTACACAAGTTTATGAGGGACAAGCTGTAAAAAAACATAAAAAGGTATTACAGACCTGTTCCGGTTGGTGTTAATGTTGGTAAAGTGATGCAAAAAGGCATACAAGAACAACTTCGTTCTCATTTATTTCCACATGACTATAATCAGTGAACAATGTGCTTACTTGGAGGACGATTCAACTCAGATCTGCCTTCACAAAGTAATTGACGACTGGTTAGCCAACATTAATGATGACTTGATTACCACTATTTGCCTTTTTAGATGCCCAAAAAGGTTTAAACACAGCAAATCATGATGGCTTGAAATTTAAGTTGGAAAGATATGGAATTGTAGCTAATGAATTATCTTGGCTTTATGCATATTTAACAGACAGATGCCAGAAAGTGATGTGTAATGGGAAGTCGTCAAGTGAGAGTAATGTTACCATAAGTATTCCCCAGAGGTGTATTCTTGGACCCTCCCTCATTCTTTCATGTGTAAATGGCATGGTCCAATATGTAAACAATGGGTTACGCAACTTATTTGCCGAAGATACAATTCTTTATACTAGTGGTCACACCATACAGAAAATAACGGATGCGCCACAAGAAAGTTTAGATAATGTAGGTTATTGGTACACAGGAAATAAGTTATATCAGTTTTTGCTGGCAAATCCAAATCAATGCTGATCAATCAAATAGGGAAACATCGGATGTATTTTTTGTTAATCTAAAATGGTGAAGGAATTCAACAAGTCCAAGATACGAAATATTTGTATAAATTTGGATGCAAATATTAATTGGAATTCTCATTTGGAAAAAACTACAAGGTAAAATCATGTATGAATTGGCTGTTTCAAGAAGTTAAAGCAAATTTCTACCAATATAAACATTGGAAATGATTTTTAATACCACGTTATTAACTTGTATTGGTCACGGAAATACCGTACGGGGAACAACTGCTAAAGCATGACTCACCGATCACAAAATGCTGCTGCTCGGGTAATCAAAGGCAATTATGGTTATGTTAAGGTACGTGGTGCTGATCTTGTCAGAGAATTAAAGTGGGAAACAAGGGCGACAGCCATTCGATACGGCTACACTCACGTAAAATGCAAGTGCGTATTTGGCGGCGTTATTCCGCACATAGTCCCACCTTCTTCCAACATTGCCGCCATAGGCCCCAACCTAGCTTATTCTATCATCTATTTTTAGAAAATTAATCAAATGATACGGGAACCCCCTCTCAAGGAGGATGCGTCCATTTCTGCCTTTACAGATTATCAACCAGTCCGCGTTTTTGGACTAGCCTCAAATATCTTGTGTGACCAGATCATTCTTGACAGAGAAAGTCAATTTTTATCCGAAAAGGCAAGCTGCAGGTTTGAATGTTATTCTGCCATCTCCCAGTAAAGAGGCTTTTAAAGGTCATTTTTATACAATGGTGTTATTGTGTGGAATAGTCTCCTGGACTTTTGAAAGGAAAGCCAAAGTGTATTTGCATTTAAAGTACGGTACAAGAGACATCATTTTTGATTCGGTTAATTCAATAGCATCTTTACTTATATATCTTAATTATTTTTTCTCTTAGTTTTCTCTTCTTAGTTTAAGTTAGTTAGTTAGTTAGTTAGTTAGTTAGTTACTTAGTTAGTTAGTTAGTCAGTTAGTTAGTTAGTTAGTTAGTTAGTTAGTTAGTTAGTTAGTTAGTTAGTTAGTTAGTTAGTTAGTTAGTTAGTTAGTTAGTTAGTTTTTTTGTTTGTTTGTTTTAAATTTTATCTTGTTGTATTGTGTACTTTATTGTTTTTGTCTACATGTACACTGGGTCCCTTGGAAGAACAGAGCTAAACTCTGAAAAGGTGTCCCAGGGTAAACATATTCATAAATAGATAAATAAATAAATAAATAAATAAATAAATAAATAAATAAATAAATTAATTAATTAATTAATAAATTAATTAATTAATTAATTAATAAATGAATGGATAAAACTCGTTTCATCAAAACAACCGCCTATCCTAAAATTGAGTTATTTTCAAAACCTGCTCAACAGAAAGGGGGAACTGGGTGAAAAAGCTCTTTCATTGAGAAAAGCAAGTTTTAATGTAATTAAAAAGCATTGGGATGGTGACATTTTAAGATGGAGATACTTCAGATGTTGCTTTGTGGGTGCATCACTTTTATACACCTGGCAAAGCAGGTGGACTACCCAAATGATTGGGTTCACATCACATGGAGCTGAAATAGGGTCATTCGGCTGACGTACCCTTTTGTTTGTGAGCCAGAAATCCTCTCACTGATTCTCAACCCCACCGGAATGTGTGCCACACTTGATGTGTTCACGTGGAACTCCAGCACAGCTATCTCTTTGCCAGGCTTGGCCTGGATGAGCGTCAGACGAACTATTGGCTTCAATTGTCCACAGCTGTATGAACGAAAAACTGCGACTAGCACAAAGAAACAAGCAGATAGGACCCCTTACTAGTTTCTTCCAAACTGTGTGGTTTAAAAATCGATCTTGCAGTCTATGATATGGGGCTACATAGTTAGGCAGGTAGAGCCGTGATGAATATGACAGCTTATGTGACTAAGTGCAATTCGTATCTATCAATCGTCATCCTTAAACATCCCTTTCTAAGAAGTATTACAGTGACGGTAAATGAAACAAATATTATATAATGATATCTGAAATAGGGGTCATAAAAGTGCTGTATAAAGAAAACAAAACTTCATGAATCACGTGATTTGAGTGGGCTTACATCTAAATTTTGCCACAAAGTACGGGATACAAAATACATTTTTAAGATGTGGTCTATAAAACATTTGAACCAATTCAACTCTCCAAGAAGAGTAAGTTCTTTTTTAAGTTTTGAAGAGGGCAGTATGACTTGTGAAGAAATGTTTGCCCGTTTTCGTTAAATTATCAGCTCGAATTTTTACAGTTGTTTTTATCAGTTCATCTGCATATATTTAACTGTGCAGATGACAAACAAAAAGAAATAAATAAATAAACATATAAATAAACAAATAAATAAATAAATGAATAAATAAATAAATAAATAAATAAATAAATAAATAAATAAATAAATAAATAAATCGACCAATGAATAAATAATTAAATAAATAAATAAATAAAATGAAGGAATGAAGGAAGGTAGGAAGGAAGGAAGGAAGGAAGGAAAGAAAGAAAGAAAAAAGAGAGGGGCATATATATCTTCAAGTTTTCCAAAGCTATGTTGGCAAGATAAAGCGAGTTTCCATGTTTAAAATGTAATGGCATTTATACCTTTGGAAAATATTTCATCAGTTGGACACACACTTAGTATTAAAATAAAAAAAGAAAGTTATTAATGAAAAGGTTGTCTTTCCAAAGGCAACAAAGAACGTCATCGATGCCCTATTTCATCTTGTTACTTCATTTGTATAGGCAATAAGGTATACAATACAGGTTTACTATTGTTTTATATTTTCATTTTTTGGGTGTTTTATGGGTGGCATGCCTTATTATAATGACACTCAGATATTAGACATATTCAATATAATAACAGACATTTTCATGGAAAAAGTTTATTTTCTTTATTATTTGACTCATTTATCTGACATATTCAGTTATCCGACACATTTCTTCGGGAAAAACGGTCTCATTGTAACGAGTTTTTACTGCATTTGAAAAAAGAGCAAGAAATTCGCATTTCTCACTAAGGTGAATACTGGATCATTCTGCCAGGTCATAGAGATTTAATTTTCAGTGTGATATCGGTAAATGCATGCTTACGTTTGATCCCCCGGTAACACAGCAGATGCAAGCAGAAAATAATATTTGATTTGCAGTGAATGTGTCTATGTGCCTTCAAAATTAGCAACATTCAAAATTTTAAACTTTTGTTTCATGCTTATCAAATGCACATTGAACACAATCATTTAAATTGAAACTTAACAGGTACGTTCATCTAAAATAGTTTTGAAATGGTCAAACGTTTAAGTTTTCTAAGTGTCCCTTATCAGCATACATTAAAAATATAAATTTTATTTTCGTTTCATTACAATGTACCAGAAACCAATGAACTGAAGTTGGATTGATAGCTCTATCTGAAATACCTCTAAAGATAGTCGATGATTAAATATTAGAAGTAATTTTGAGAAAGTTGAATATTTTAAAGCCAAGATAAAAAAAAATTAAGAATAATATGTTATTAACATTTGACTAGAAATAAAACTTGTTCATTTCGGTTTCGCCCTTCTTTGAAGAATTCTTCTGCCGTCAGTATGATAAAGTCATTTTGTAAATCTTCAGTCCAAATTCGAGAAGCATGCAATCAAACTGATGAAAACAGGTACAATTCATTGATAATTATATGCAAGAGGCCTTTTTAAAACCAAAATAGGACCATAATGTTTCGTTTTGCGTTAAACAGATGTTCCAACCATATTTATGAGAAACCTGTCGGGAGGAATTGAAGTATACCAAAAGCACCGAAAACACTATGACTATAAGATTCTAAAATATATAAACAATTCATGGTAACGTGGTGCAGAAGCCATGTTGTGCATTGAGCAGCGAGCAAAGGCAAAGCACTTCTCTTCAGGGCAGCGATCACGTGGATGGGTTGTGGAATTGTAACAAAACAAATTGCCAAAAGAGCGAGTTTTGCACGTATGTTCCACTATTTCATCCTGAATGTATTCTTGTCAAAAATGCTACCAACGCTAACTGTTTGAAAAGTAAGTGTATGCATTTTGATTGATTTGTAGTGTGTGTGACATTCTCTATTCAAAAAGCAGGTGCATCAAGTTGCCATGCAGGGGTTTTGAAGCACAACATTGCACGTTGTGGGGTAGCGACTCGCTTGATGCATTAATGTGTTGCATTGCATGATGTGTTACGCTAAGGACTAAATACGGGACACTCACTTAGCTTAATTCTGAATTTGTGACTTCTGATGTAACTAACTCCGATGTAGACCCACAGACATAAAAAAGTGGGATCCTTTATAGCTAAGCTATCTCTCCCAGCTTAAAACATGAGTTTTGTTTCAAGAAACAAATTTACCCGATCGTACATCTTTAACGAAGTGGAAAAGAAGCTACAAGGTTCATGTAAACTTGCGTCATGGTAAAACGGCTTTAGATTGGTAGTGTCCGGCTAGTCCTTCACCCTTTGGCAAAGCTTTCTGTTTTTCTCGGAAGTGATTGGCCCACGTTGGATAGGAATTTAAGGTCAACATATTCCCGGAACTTTGAATGTTTTTGGGACTGGACAATTTCGGAATGGAACAAGGAAAGATAGTTCACTGTATAAATTCGCTTTAAAGTCTGAATAGCAAGGTAGATATACTGTAACAGAAACAGCTGTTACTTATATAACTTTGTAAAAAGAGGGTTTATATTTGGTTAAATGAATAACCTGTCCATTGTAATTTTCAAGTTGTGCCCATTTTTCATTTGGGTTTTGTCTTGTAATTTATCAGATATGAAGTGATTTCTTTGTGATTACAAGTCTGCATTTGTGAACGTGTTGTCAAATTTATAACCTACACCAGCTTGACTATGATAAAATTGATAACAAGTGCATACTTTTGACATATGTTACCGTTTTTCTGTATGTTAGTTAAAGGTGTCATTTGTTAAAAGAAAACTGTCATGTTGAAAAAGGATGATGGCTTGAAATGGCAAAGGTGGACATTTCCTTTTTTTGTGGGACCCGCGTCCTTCTCCACACAGCATATTTGGCTTACCATCACTCGTCGTATCTTTTTACATATTCGTGAATTAGTGTGGCCCAGCTGCACTTGAAAAAACCTGCATGCCACACTGGTAATAGCAATGACATCCACTACACCATCTCCAATTTTAACACCTGCACCCAATGATGTAACTACAGTCTGTTCACTCTGAGTCGGCAAGGCGGTTGTACATGCAATCGCAAGGCAAATGTGAATCAGTTTTTTGTTTACGTTTCCGACGGATAGTCATTATTTCTGCTAACAGGGATGTCTCCGATGACAAATTCCACAAACTATCTTCAAAAAAAAACTTGGTAAACTTGACCCAGTCTGTATCATTTGACACATGATGACTGTCGTATGTTATTTTTAGTAAATTTTTGAGACATGTTGTGATTTTCAGTTATAAAATCTAAGTTTGTTTTCCAACTTTCTCTGGACAACTCTGCCACAAGGTGTGAAGTTCTTTTGTGTATGGTCAACTGAAAATGCATTTCGAATAATTCTATTCACAAATAATGTGAGCAACTTTATTTTCACATGGTAGTTCGTCTACGTCATGCAAGCAATAAAACAAAACAGAGTTTTGATCCACAGGCTTTTTATATTAATAACAACAAGAAGAACGAGAGGGCAATGAACGTCTGTTTATTATGTGCAAGAAATTTATAACATATGGCCATTGTGATCCACCACTCTTTCACATTACCAACCTTTCGTACCCCACATGTTAGAAAACTCCTTCAAACTTATTTTGTTATCATTGTCGGTATCGAAACTGTCCATTAAGTTTTGCTCAAAAAAGCCCGCAAACATGCCAGGTTCCTCTATCTCGGAAGCGTATTCAACAATAGCGTTGCGACTGACAAAACCATCTTTGCCTTTGAGTTTGTCGAAGCTCTCAATTATCTTCTTCTTTCTGCAAACATATGCTCCGTAAGAACGAATATTTATGATATGCTTCATATACTTACACGCCGACTGACATAATGTCACACGTTATCAGTACAGAAGAATAAGAAAATATTGGTATGTTTAAGTAAACGTTGAGACGCTCTGGTGTTGTATTTCTGTATTACTGAACAAAGTTTTAATGGTGTGGAGCCGCTACCACTCTAATACGCCAGCATGTTGTCAGAGGCTCCAACTTTTATTGTGACAAAAAAAAACCTCACTCTTTTCTGTTGTTAGCAACTTATGTAACGTCATCTGGGTGTATGTTGTTCTTATAATGTATGTTTTATTATATATTCTCCTTTTGCCAACATAAAATCTCAGACCCATGTTACAAATGAATTTTATTGACCACGTGAAACACACATGTCGATTTGATTTTTTTTGGGGGGGGGGGAGTCTGACTGGACCCCCCTTCAAAAAAAGAAAAATGGATAGGCACCACATATACAAATTATATGTACAGCACCAATATTCAACAACAAATATGGCGTCATATAAACTTACTTGTCCACAATATATTGATAGAAATCGTTGAATTCATTTCGGTCAATCTTCTCGTCTGCCACTCCCTTATCTAATTTTCTGAGGATGCTGGTCATCATTGTTTCTGCTGGCGCGCCTGGGATCAACTCTTGTAGCAAAAGAATCGCCTCATTCTTTTCTAGTGACCCCGAGTTGTCCTTGTCGTATTTGGCAAATAGTTCATCCACTTGCTTCTTCCTGTTAAAAAACGTTAGCATGATGCAGATTTTGTCTGGTTATTTTAAGAATATAAAAACTTGTATCGAACGATCTGCTTCAGGGGATATTGTAAATCAAAGTTAAAGACTTTTCCTGAGAGAAAAACCGAGGCGAACTCTTATAAACTCGACTGGCGCCGACAGATTTTAAGAAAATGAGCGATTCCCTCTGAAATATTTCAAATGATGAGTATATTTCACAGGAAAAATGTTGCAGACGATTTTTAATTTGTAGGCACAAAAACTTAAAATAAGTTATACAAAGAAGATCTGAAGGGGAAAGAGCACAGGACACTGAAGGAGGCTCTTCTGAGATAGACAGGCAAACATAAAAATGGAGAAATGCTGAGCAAAGGAGCGCTGATATCCTGAAGTTTGGAAAAAGGAATGTTTATGCGAATGAGTGGGATTTCATCCTTAAAAAGCCGCAAAATGGATTACTTTGGAAAAAATACTGACGATACGAATCTTATATCATGATATGAAAATTGTCAAAAAGAAGCAGGGTAGTGTTTCCAAAGAGGGGAACAAAGAGATATGCCATGATTGTTTTTATCTTTATTATGACAATTGGCGAACAGCCATGAAGCTAATAAAGTAAAATATGTATAAGATATGGAATGAAAGAACAAGAAATTTGTATTGCTTAATAACTTGATGATTCACCATTGTAGATCTTTCAAATTAGTTTTATTCAATATCTAATGTGACTGGGGTAACATAACACTGAGCAAACTTTGGTTATCAACGAAACAGATCCAAGATCATGAAAGATATCCATTGTGAACCAGATGATTTCAAATTTACAAACAGCACAATAAAATGTTAAAACATTTAGAATGTATTCGATGTGGAAGGGTGTTACCATGAGAACAGGGCTCAGGGGAAAATAGCAATGGTGTGTATTAAACGGGGGAATCCAAAATTAACATTGTTCGGGAATAAATTCAGAAAGGCATATTTCACAAACGACGTTTAGCTGAAAAAATTGCAACCTGTACCAATCACATTAGAGTTTATAACATTATGTTTATGATGTAATCCTTTGATATCGTTTATATTTATACTAATGAATAATAGAAGTGTCTATAAATGTACTGATCCATGATTATATAAAAGATTGTGAGACAGCACACCGAACAATTTAGATAATAAAATACATGTGGTAATGTTCATTTGCAGTGCACATATTTAAAATTAGACGGACGGATAACGGACAGACAACTCGAATACATAAAACCCCTTCCCATTGTGCTGGAGCCACTAGAAAAACCCGATCAATTCACCATGCGGTATAAGAGATGATGGCTAGATAGATTACCATGTTGCTAGACAATCTATACCAAAACTTAACAAGAGGACTATTACAATCCTGAGCGAAGGAGACCCTGGATGTAAAGACTGAAGTGGTTCGGTGACCTTTGGATTAACATCAAGGTCATCTTTGTAATATCGGCCTTAACTCATACGGTTTTGGATTAATTATTTTTTCGTGAGAAATGACAGGATCCTCTATTACTAAGATGCAAACCAATATATCAGTTTGACCTTTCAAGGTCACCCAAGCTCCAAATTAACATTAGAAAGAAATCCCATAGCTACTGTCCTAACAGTGTTTAATAGTAACCATGGTCCTTAGATGCACCATTATCCAAATATATTGCAATATGTCAGATTTGATACTATTCCTATAGTGACATGGTAGCATGCATACCCTTACCGAGTTTTCCTGATTTTGATCATTCGTTACAAATCAGAAAATGATAGACATAGTATGTGGCATACAGGGTTGGTGGGGAGCGAGTCCAGATACACTACCACGACGTTTCGAAGAAAATCGAAAGGAGAGGTTAAAAAAGAAGAAAATGCGGAAATGCACGTAAAAGCATAAAAAATAGAAAAAGAATCGAAAAGCAACCCGGTAAACATATTCAGGTCTAGCGGTCACCAGAAATGTCTCAATACAATTTTTAAAGCAATTAGTCAACTGGGGTCGAAGGGTAAAAATTTTGAAGATTAGACCAAACAATGACAAAAAAATCACAAAAAACCTCGAACATCATACCGTCAGTCAAGTGTGGCAAATGTCAGACCCCTTCGCAGATGTGGAAAAAAAATTTTCTCAAGCTTTTTCAAATTTCGGGGTTTTTCTCACAGAAAAACAAGAATAATAGTTTGGTTAGAAAAGGGTAGCATGGATTTTTGTTCTTATATCTTAATTAGTTTTCCAAACATGTGCTCTCAGAAGTGAAGAGATCTCAAAACATGTTTGTGTCCAATTTTTGCTTTTCATAACTGCAAAACAAGCACTGATTGAAAAAACAATGATGCACATTGAGCCCCATACGCATACATTGATTCTGTGTTGAGAGAGAGGGAAAAAAGAAAAGAAATCCATAGCAAGTTTTTTTTTAAACACATTTGTTCTCTTTAAAAAAACAAAGAAAAAATAAGAACGACTAAAAGACTGAACATGCAAACAGTTCTCCACATATATATGATCTGGAATCTGACATTTGACATGTTTCCCACAGACCTGAATGTTTATCTAACAAAAAGATAGCAATGTTGAAAATATAATCAGATTTAAAATGCTGGTGTCCATTCCATACATACCAACAAACAAACATACATACATACATACATACACACACACATACATACATACATACATACATACATACATACATACACACATACATACATACACACATACATACATACATACATACATACATACATACATGCACCCATATATACATACATACATACACACATACATACATACATACATACATACATACATACATACATGCACCCATATATACATACATACATATACACACACACACACGTACATACATACACTCTTCTCGTGGAGATTTCCTCAAACGTTCCTTGCATGAAATATTACGACTTATACAGTTTTCAAGCTTTAAACATAAATGAAAAGAGTCGATATGCCAATGAAAGCAAGATTCGCAGCATATTATTAGAAACATAAACTAGCGTCAAGAAAAAAGGTATATACATGAGGAATTTTATATGCTTGAAACCTTGACTGGGCCCCAACCCAGGATTTGAGGGAAAATCCAGGGTTGGGTATAATCTAAGACGTACCCCTAAGTGTTTGTTCAAGCTAATCTATTTGATGAGGCGAGTATAAATCTCCACGAGAAGCATGTATGTATGTATGTATGTATGTATGTATGTATGTATGTATGTATGTATGTATGTATGTATGTGTGTATGTATGTATGTGTGTGTGTATGTATGTAAGATGTATGTATGTATGTATGTATGTATGTATGTATGTATGTATGTATGTATGTATGTATGTATGTATGTATGTATGTATGTAGCCCTGGGTGTGCTGGCTGGTACTTTGATTTTAACTTGAAGAGAGAGTAGTTTTCTTTGTTGTCACTGTTGGAGGGACTTTTTTTTAATCAGTCACTGTTCACAATTACTGTTAATAGGAGATAACAGGCTCACAAAGCAACCTCCACTTGGTGGACAGGGCTTCAAGGTAATGGTTTTCAGCATCTAAACTGGCTAATTACTTCGACGCCCAGAGTCACTCTCATGGAACCCAAACAACCTGAAAATATTGCCCACATAAAAGTGTCAACTCCTGATTTAAATGGTTTTGCAGTTGTTAGCTTAAACCAGAACAAAAGTGACATGGGTACTGACATTGGACCGTTGGAACAGGATGATTGATGACGTTATTTTTGAGCCTATCTACAGCCTTTGTGTTGAGAGTCATATTTAAATTTAACGGTTCTTCTCTCATCATTTATGAACCCAGATTAGCAAAATAAGAAATGCAACCTTTCGGTGCTAAGTTGAAGACTGTGTCAACAACTAAAGCCGCTGAGTTGTAGACCAAGTCAACAACTTTAGACGCTAAGTTGTAGACTGAGTCAATACCTTTCGGCGCTAAGTTGTTGACTGTGTCAACAATATTAGGGGCAAGTGAGCCGAGAAAGCCAACAAATACAATTTTGAAACTAGTTTCAAATATTATCAAGAATCATCAAAGTTAATTACACATGTATATAAATATATATATATATATACATACATACATATATATATATATATACATATATATATGGATGGATGGATAGATAGAGAGATAGATAGATAGATAGATAGATAGATAGATAGATAGATACACAGACAGACAGACAGACAGACAGACAGATAGATAGATAGATAGATAGATAGATGGATGGATGGATGGATGGATGGATAGATAGATAGATAGATAGATAGATAGATAGATAGATAGATAGATAGATAGATAGATAGATAGATAGATAGATAGATAGATAGATAGATAGATAGATAGATAGATAGATAGATAGATAGATAGATAGATAGATAGATAGATAGATAGATAGATAGATAGATAGATAGATAGATAGATAGATAGATAGAAGTGTACTCAACTTACGTCAGTGGCATTTTCCGTGTTTTTTTGCCTACCAACTCCACACAAAAACTGTTTTCCTTCAACACCAACACAACTTACAGCTTGCCAGAAGTGTTGCAAATAAGGAAGCTGTATGCGGTAATGTGACTTTAACATCATATACTAGATGAAACGCCCGAGGCATGACCTGGGTGGATACCAATCGATCAATATCTTGAATGGACTAAGCCGAAGGCTAAGTATACTGAGCTGAAAGGGCGTTTACCGTGACCAAGATCACCCGTCCGTCCAAATTTTGTGATTTTTCGCTAAGCTGACTTCTCAGTCAACTGGTGGATTTGAACTGTATTACCTGTATCAAGTACATACCTAAATCATGACATTTTGCTAAAAAATAACATATACATAAATACAGGAGACAAGTGTTTCATTAACACGATACAAGAGAGAACAAATACATCTAGTGTTATAACAGCACAATCACATATGATACATGAAGGATACTACGTGTGGAGAAGAGAACCGTTTACTATTTACAAAGATGCTCTGTATCAGAAAGATCCGCTCTTCTTCTGTACATCTGTAAAAAAATCGTTACTGTTGCAAGTTGTCAATGTCGTCTAAGCTGATAATGGATAAAAATTTTCGGAATCAATTTAGATTGTTAAATATCAGGAAAATATCGGTCAGCGTATGGTATAGGTATTTTCTTTCAGTTTCGTATGTTTGAAAAGCTTTTATAAAGTGACAAAACGTCTTTAAAATATTACAATCTTCGCACAATTTTCCTTCCAAAGGAATTTCATGTGGCCTTTTGTGTCCACAAATTTCAATTTTCAATTATCTTAACTTATTCTAAATCGCGTGCTGTTTTCCCTCGATGTACAATCTTTAATCACTAATAGATATTTCTCAAACTCGAAAGTTTCCTTGAATTTAGTATATATACGTAGTTTTTTGTCGGAACCAGAATTGATTTTCGTGCTGTTGGATAAATCTTCTTTTAATTCTTTTTACAAAAGCGTGAGTAGGAAATGTGTCAGTGCGCAAACCGATATTTTATTAAAGCCAAACAAGTTCAAAATATTATTTTAAGGATGATCATCCATACGTCATTGTCCGTCTGTCATCCTTCAAAAATTTTCATCCACGATTTCTCCAAAACGCAGGCTTTTTCAAGCTTTGCGGCTTCTGCCATGGGTGGGATTCTGCCAAGTTTGTTTAAACGGTCACGTTCCAGTAATTTTTAGATTTATTGTACCTCAGCAGCAAATCATCGTCCACACTGTCTATTTCTTACTTCTTCCCCCAAAACGTGGGCCAAATCCTATTCAAACTTAGTGCGGATTTTCCTTGAATGAGTCTCTACTGAATGTATTCATATGGTCAAGCTCTAGTGATTTTAATGAAAGGTTAATTTTTTGCAAAAACTTAAAAAATCTTCTCCAAACTACTTTGCAAACTGCCTCGAAATTGCATGGAGGCACTTCTGGGAACCCCTAAACTTTAATTTGCTCAGCAGGTGATGCTGCCCTTTTTTCTTCTATTTTTTATAAATGTTTGTGTCAGTTTACTATTTCCGAATTCTCCAAAACCGTCACGAAATTTGACATGAACACTTCAGGGGGCCTTATGTTGCAGAACAGGTGGTGTTGCGATTTTTTTCGCGAATTTTATGGTGTTTGATTTTTCGACTACTCTAAAACCGCCCTCAGATTGCGCTCAAACTTGGTGAAAGAGTCAACAAAGTTGTTCAGCGATTGGTAATGCACGTACTTTCTGGCATATAATGTTTTATTTTTCAGTTCTGCCACTTGTTGCTTAATTAATGCCAACAGTCCTAAGATTTGCAATATAAATCAATTGAGATTGCACCGGCAATCCAAATCGTCAGACAGATTGACTTTTTGGGGATGGGGGGAGTGGGTAGAACAATCTCTGAGTGACAGTGTTGGACGAGAAGTCAAAAATAGCAATACACATCAAATTTCGCAACAAATTACCAAAAAAAAAAAAAAAAAAAAACCAGCGCCAATTGTTGTATAAATTAAAGTCTAGGGCTCCGGAATTGTCCCTTTGCAATTTCAAAGCAATTGGGAATTTGTTTTCGGAAAGTAAGATTTTTCAGAGATTTTAGTAAATAAATTATAAAAATAAATGTAACAAATTTGTGACCATTTAAAGAAAATTGGTTGAAATTCACCTTAGACACATCCTAACCAAGTTTGAAGAAAATCAGGTTAACGGTTTGGGGAAAAAAGTTGAAAATGTGGATTACCATTGTAATCCCCATTGACTGGCAAAGCAATGAATAGGAATTAATGCATGGACCGACAAGTGCCCAAATGTAAAAATCGTTAAAAAATCCGCGATCCAGAGTATCACCACTCAGTGAACACCTTTGTTTAAAGGAAGGCTATCGTGAGTTATTATGTTTGGTGTTACAGTTTTACAATGACAGTGACTTAACATGTGAAAAAAATGCAAGAATGATGTTTTAACTGTTTGCCCTATTTCTTAGAGGGAAATTCATTAATTTCGCTTAATGACAAGAAGTACAGGGTGTATGGAACTTCAAAGGAATCTTCAGGCATCATCGGAAAATATTGAAGAATCATGAGAAAAAAAATAGAACTCTCATCAAAGACAAGTCTCTGCAAGGGTTTGCACAATAATTCAGGAAACACAATGGGTCAACTGATTGCTTGTTTCACATGTATGAGTTCTAATGTGACAGGCCAGAGTAGTTGTTACACTTTACTGTGTGGTGTGCTGGAGCTTCTTTATGTTGCATTTTTCTGCAGAGTTGCGCCAACGATAATGTTCACTATTCATTGGTAGTTACAATGGATGTTCCATAACCGTCAATGCACAGCAATCCTTTTGGTTGGAATCTTTGCATGGATTCCTCTAACGATGGACACCTTGCTTATAGAATGTAAATAGATTTGAAGTTTTATTTTCTTAAAAAAAGAATATGATACAAAAATGTCTTAATACTTCCAGTAATTAGGGTGACTATATCAATAAGCTAGAATTTAAGGTTTACGACAGCCTTCCGTTGACCCTTCCACAAGCTACATTTCCACCAAGATTCAGTACAATTTGACTGACAGTCAAATTGGAGAAGTCAAGAAATAGCACAACCCCACAAAAATGCGTAAAAATTAAGAAAAATTACTGCGCCACCTCTTGCACAAACTAAGGCTTGGGCTCCCCAGAAATGTTATTATGCAATTTCAAGCCCATAAGCCTGGCGGTTTTGGAGCAGATTTTTTCAGGTTTGCCCCCCCCCCCCCAAAAAAACCCCGACATTAGGAACATTTCTGGGAACCAATAGACTAGGATGGTATTTATCATGGTTTGAATGTCATGGTCAGGGCTGGGCTCTTCTTAAAGCCCTCTCATTTTATCACTTTGCCAGTTGCTTTGAAATAGCATAACGATCTCTGGAAACCCCTAGACTCGTGTTTGTTTAGGTGGTGTCGTCATTTTTTGTGACTTTTTAGATGAAGTTTTTCATTGGAGTGATATTTAAATTATTCGCGGAGTTTCGCGACTAAACCATGACGGCACTCATTGTCCAATGCACATAAGTAGCATTGCATTATATCGGAGTAAACGTGCTCAACCGTGGCGGACGAATCGCATGACGCTGCTGATTCAGGACAGTTTTATTGCACACCTTTCATGTAGCAGTTGGAATGGCCTGCAAAGAGGAGCCGAAGGCAGTCCTCACATATTTCATTTTATATCAAGGGCTTGATCAGGTTGAGTGGCTTACTTGCCTAAATTTTGTTTTGTATCGGTAGAAAGCTAAAATGTACAAAATACCAGTATGCATTGCTGGTCACCAATATACAAATTAGACCCAAATTTTAACTAAAATATATGACCTAAAACATACATTACATTATGAAAATTGTTTTCAGATACACACAACAGATAACAGCTACAAAAACATATTGCGCTTGCCGGTTTCGAAGGGACACCTGAGTTTTACAGTTGGAAAATCTTAACATTCCACAGTGCGTATTCATACCTTATCCATTATAATGTATAAATCAGTTATCTATAACGCTTGAGGCTTGAACTTTGATTGAAGGATGCATTTACTAGTTTTCTCCCTATGGAAAAAGACATGCATTGGTACTGTTCAGCATTTCAGAAAACTTGCCATGAAGCAGAGACATTTCTGATGGTTTGTGAAAATACTCTGTGTCCCTCTTTGTATATCATGTGCTTACATCACTTGAGTGTCGATGTTCCTGACACAAAAACAAGGAATAGTCCTAGCTACATTTAGGCATCGAGAAAGCCACCAGCATCTAAAACTGGTTGTAAGTGTTTGTCTATCTTTTATTTCTTTTTCTGCAATCTTTTCTATCAGTTGCAACATGAATTTTCAACCAACCAACCAACCAACCAACCAAATATTTACAGTGAATTCATCTTTTGAGTACTGGTCAAACTTCATTACTGCGCTGTTAAAAATGGTATAAATTTTATCCTAATTTAATGACACCGCCGTAGCAAATTTACATTTTTGATATTATGGTGGAAGAGATTTCTAAGTAAGAAACATAAAGCTCAGCTGACTTGTCAGTCAGCTGAGCTTTTAGGAGGCTTCGTCGTCCGTCGTCTCTGTCCGTCCGTCCACAATTAAGACTCTCGACTTCTCCAAAACCGGTGGCCGGATCCTCTTCACACTTGGTCGGGATCTACCTTGGGTAAGTTTCTACCGGGTCTATACAAATGATTGCGCTCCAGTGTTTTTTGTTTTTGTTTTTGTTTTTTTTTTAAATTTTTTTATGCTTTTTTTTTTGGTCTTTTTTGGGGGGGGATCTTAAAAAATCTACTCCAAAAACACTCACCTGCTTGCTTTGATTACACACAGGAACACTCCTAGGGAATCCTAGTTCGGAATTTGTTCACCAAGTGGCCCTGCAATATTTTTTTTTATTTTTTATTTGTGATTGTGTGTGTGTGTGTGTGTGTGTGTGTGTGTGTGTGTGTGTGTGTGTGTGTGTGTGTGTGTCACTATGTGACGCTGCTATGGATTCCTGATTTTTTACGATTTTTTGCAAATCGGGTACATATTGGTAACTGTACCGCTTTTATTGATCACTATGTTAGTCAATGGGCGTACTAATGCTAATTTCCATTTTCGACTTTTTCACTGAAACTGTCAGCCAGATTCACTTTAAACTTAGTTGCAACGAACCTTGGGTGGGTCTCTACCAAGTTTGTTCAAATGGTCACACACACACACCCCCCCCCCCCCCCCAATGATTTTTTCTTTTTTTTTCTCTCTCTCTTTACGGCGAAATTACCGTCATCTTTGACATTTGACCTTTTAAAATATCTGATAATCCTAACCGCTTATTCAATTGCTTCGATATCACATAGGAGCACTCCTGGGGACTCCTAGTTCTGAATTTGTTCACCAAGTGGCGCTGCAATTTATTCTAATTATTTCTGATTTTTTTTGTGTGTGTGTGTTTTCGCTATTTTCGACTTCTCCTCCAGAACCATTATTCAGAATAAAATATAACGTGGGGGATATGTTTTTGTGAAAGGGTCAAACAAACTTGGTCAGGGGGGGGGGGGGCACTCTGTGGATTCCTGATTTTTGACGATTTTTTTTTTTTTAAATTTGGGTACCAATCGGTCAACGTACTTTTCGTATTGCTAACTGTGCAAGTCAATGGCCATTCTAATGGTTATTTACATTTTCGACGTCTTTTCTAAAACCGTCAGCCAGAGTCACTTAAAACTTCGTGGCAATGTACCTCGGTAGAGTCTTTACCAAGTTTGGTCAAATGGTCACGCTTCAGTGATTTTTCGGGGTTTTTTAATGAATTTTATTCTTCGTTTTGGAGCAAATCTAAAAAAAATTCTCTGAAACCGCTTATCCATTCGCTATGATATTACAGAGGAACATTTCTAGAGACTGCTAGTTCTAAATTTGTTCACCAAGTGGCGCTGCTATTTATTCTAATTATTAATGAATTTATGTGTTTTTGCTTTTTTCAACTTTTTCTCAACAACGGTCTCTGAGATTAAGTTCAGCCTTGATGGTTATGTTTCTTGTGAAAGGGTCAAAGAAACCTGTGGTGCCACTGCTGTGGATTTCTAAATTTTAACGATTTTGTTTTCAATTTGGGTGCTCATTTTTTCAAATACCTTCCCTGTTGATTACTATATAAGTCAATGGTCAGTCTAATGCTAATTTACATTTTGACTTTTTCTTCTCTGAAAACGTCAGCCAAATCGTCTCTGAAACCGCTCACCCAATTGCTTTGATATCATACAGGAACACTCTTAGGGACTCCTAGTTCTAAATTTGTTCACCAAGTGGCGCTGCAATTTTTTCTGGTTTGGGGATTTGTGCATGTGTGTGTGTGTGTGTGTGTGTGTGTGTGTGTGTGTGTGTGTGTGTGTGTGTGTGTGTGTGTGTTTCCGCTATTTTCGACTTCTCCAGAACTGTCACACATATTTAGATGAAACGTGGGGGATACGTTTCTTGCTAAAGGGTCAAACAAACTTGTTCATTAGGTAGCACTGTTGTGGATTCCTGATATTTAACGATTTTTTTTTTTCAATTCGGGTACCTATTGGTCAATGTACCTTTCCCGTTGATAACTGTGAAAGTTATTGGACATTTAAATGGTAATTCACATTCTTGACTTTTTCTCTGAAACCGTCTGGCAGATTCAATTCAAACTTCGTGGCAATATACCTTGGGTGGGTCTCTACCAAGTTTGTTTTCAAATGGTCACCCTCCAGTGATTTTTGGTTTGTTGTGAAATTTTTATGGTTTGGAATTTATGAATATGGATCATGTTTTTCTGTAGTGTTTGTTCCCTTTGGAGTTAATCTTAAAAAATCTTTTTTCTCCGAAACTGCTCACTCAATTGCTTTGATGACACCGCTGTGGATTCCCCCCCCCCTCTTTTTTCAGTTGGGATACTTATCGGTAAATGCACCTTTCCTATTGATTACTGTGTAAGTCAATTGGCATTCAAATGCTAATTCACATTTTCGACTTCTTCTCTAATATCGTCAGCCAAATTGAATTCGAACTTAGTTGCAACGCGCCTTGCATGGATTTCCACCAAGTTTGTTCAATGGTTACGCTCTTTTTATGTATTTTGTTTGTTTGTTTGTTGTTTTTTTGGGGGGGGTTTGTGTTTTTTGTGGGTTTTTTTTATTCATTTTGTTTTTGTTTGTTTTTTGTTTTTGTTTTTGTTTGTTTTTGTTTTTGTTTTTTTGTTTTTTTTTGTTTTTTGTTTTTTGTTTTTTTTTTTGTTGTTTTTGGTTCAAATCTTTTAACATTCTTCTTCTCCTAAAATGGGCACCCAATTGCTTGGATATCACACAGGAACACTTCTAGGGACTCCTAGGTCTGAGTTTGTTCTTGATGACCGATTTTTAACGATTTATTCAGTTGCATGATTTCTAATTTTGTAAGTGAACGGGGATTGCAATGGAAATTAAAATTTTGACATCTCCAAAAGCATAGAGCAGGTTCATTTGAAACTTGGTGGGGATGTACCTTGGATAGGTTTCTACCAGGTTTGTTCAAATGGTCACGGTCCAGTGAATTTTTGGATGTTTAATTAATTTTTTTGTTGATTTTTTTGCCAAAATGTTAAAATATCTTCTTCTGGGAAACTGCCTTGCCAATTTCTCCAAATAGCATAGGGACACTTCTGGAGACACCCAGACGCTAATTGGATCAACAGGTGGTGCTGTCATTTTACTTCTTTTTTTTTTTTAACGATCGGCAAGGGGATATATACATGTTCGCAAGAGTGATCATGGCCTGAAACAAAGGTGACCTGGATATCATAGTTCGCAAGATCACTTCAGTCTGTGTGGGATCAGCTGGGCACAGGGATGTCACCGTCCTATTGTTTTTCATAGCCGTACGAACATTTAAGTGAACACATCTTTTTAACTTCCCTGATTCCAGTCTTTCGGGAAATCAACAACCGCTGAGGGGGACCTAGTCAGAAGGGCCGGTCCATTAGACTTGCAGAGAAATAAAGCTGCATAGGCACATCGGGTATTTGAAGAGTGTCAAAAATAAAAAATGCGAAGCAATTGAGGACCATATACCACTACTTGAAAAAGGACAGTCAGATATCCAAAGATTTGTATACGTATTTTTACAGTATTATGTGCTCTTTGTGTGATGAAGCACTTCAAACTTGTGAACGGGGTTACGCACATTAATTTTTTAGTTTACTCTCTCAACAAAATATATGTTGACATCTACCAAATTTTTACAAAATAAATGCAGACATCTACCAGATTTTTACAAAACAAATGTTGACATCTACCAGATTTTTACAAAATAAATGTTGACATCTACCAGATTTTTACGTATCAATCCTTTCTTTGCTTTTTATCAGGTTTATATTGTTAGATACTGCTCTGCATGAAAACGCAACAGTGTGCATTTATTATACACTAGAGACCTTGCAGGCACAGACATTTCCGATGTGATTTCATCTATGAAGCTTTCTGGATAAATTGAATTGAACGTATTGACTACATCACAATACGAACCTAATATCATGGCAATACACTTCCACACAACGACGGAATATATATAGACACAGCTGAAAAAGTACAAATATTTAAACTGCTGGAAAAAATGTTTACACGTTCGAGTATATCATAATGATTTCAGAGCTGGTTTGGTTTAATTTTCAATAATACCTTTTAAAAAGGACGCTATAGGAAATAGTAAGAATGTATTTTGCTAATTGAAGTTAGAATGACAAATCTGTCTATAAAAATTTTGAAATTAAATAGTCAAGATTTAAATTTGGTGAATTTGCCTAGTTTGCATGAATATGAATGCTATAATTTTTGTTCACATTTAATTGGATCCAGCTTTATCACCAACTTATGAATTCAAGTTGGAATGGCACCTCTATCTGCAAACATTTCGAAGTTATTTGAGATTTACATTTTTTGTGTTCACCTAATTTGCAGAAATTATTACTCTACAACGTTTTGATATGGTTCATTGACTACCACTATAGCACTGGCCTATGAATTAAAGTCGGCATGGTACCTTCACCTTTAATAGTCTTGCACATATTAAATTGAACTCTCCAAAGTGCCTCTAATTTGCATAAATTGGAATTCTACGCCCATTGTTTATGGTCCATTGGATGCGCCCATGGCACAAACGGGTGAATTAAAGTTGAAATACCTTTAATAACGTTGAAGATATTCAAGATATAAACTCTTCGAGTGTCCCTAATTAGCATAGAATGATAGATTAATCTACTGCTTTTGTTCCTAGTCTGGTGGATGTGCCTGAAGAACAAACTTACGAATTAAAGTTGCAACGGTACTTTTTGTGTGAATAATTGTTTGAATATATTAAACATTTAAAAATTTCAAACTTTGCTGTATGGTTATTGTATTTGTGTCCTTTTTTCCAGAACCACTTCCTAGTAGTCATTACCCTATTCCGCAGTCTGAACTCTTTACTCTCCATAAGCTAACCTGTCCCTGTCTAACCTATATACATGTAGAAGTACTATTGTCCATATTGCACATGTTCCTCTGTAAAATTTTGACATACATACAATGTAGGCTGTATTAGCCCAAATAAACTAAAGGGTCTTCAGCGGGTAACTACTGAGAACATGTTTCGGAGCCTATTACCCGTACATGTCTCTCTGAGTAGCGGCTCCTTGTCTTAGCTAAACATCCAGCAAAGACAACCCACATAATAATGAATAAATATGAACGTGGCAAATGATGAATTAGCCAAATACGTGAAGTTTGGCGTATAAATGCAGAGCTTCATTATGAAAGAATAATACCTGTCAAACAAACCATAATTACTAAATTTGTATAGTACAGGTTTAGATAAGAAAAAAATGACTTGCCCCTGAACCAATATGTACCCTTTCTAGCTGGACAGCTTATCCTAGTTAAACCACCCGATAGTGTATAACTAAAGTGGAAACAAACTGGGGCATTATATTCAGTCCCAGTTATGGTGAAATTACGGTTGCAGCTAGACCATCTGTACAAACTAAGGGGAATCCTAACAAGTACTGCAACAATGGACATCCTGCACCAGAAATGTAAAACAAACTCCATGATGACACGTACTCCTCACATTGAAAGTCTACAAACAATTAAGCTCTATTTCACTGCCAACCCTGAGTCTATGTCTCAGCGTTATGTGTCAGGTTTGGGACATTTGAGAAACTACTGTCAATTTTGAGTATTTTTTTTTATATTGACGTAATGTGCATTTAGGCATGTCAGAAAAGAATGAAAGTCATCAACATTTATGCAAAAAACATGATATCAAAACTATTTTTCTTAACACGATTTTAAGTACAATTAGGTAAACATGTAACTGTCGTAGGCCGCTGCTTGTTACCGACAGTCCCGGGGGGGGGGGGGTAACCTGACAGAAAACATATAAGCCTAAAATGTCTGAAAGCCATTATTAAAACAGAATGATGCCAAAAAATAAAGTTAAATAGCAAAACAGGCAAGTTTAAAAACTGTAAAGTTATTGTAGACAAACTTTCTAATAATCTTTGGATACTAACAGCAAAATTTATCGGGCTAGTCAGAAAAGAATGAAAGTCATTTGTATTCAAGTCAAGAGAATGCAAAGAAAATATAATCTTAACCAGATATTAAGTACAATTAGGCAAGCTTGTAACTGTCGTAGGCCGCTACTTGCTACCGATAGCTCCTGGGGGTTTAACCTAACAGAAAACTAGCTAGCCTAAAATGTCTGAAAGGTGAACATTAAAACAGAATGATGCCAAAGGATAAAATTCAGTAGCAAAACATGCACCTCTAAAATCTCTAAAATTATTGAAGCCAAAATTTCTAACCATCTCCGGATATTTACAGCAAAATTTGTAGAACTATTTGATCAAAGGTACATCTTTGAACCCTCTTGACTCGATTTTATTGTAAATAAATTTGGTTCTAGATGCAAAGTCCTGAAATTTAGAACAAATACGACAAAATCTCAACATCTGTGACAAAAACGTCTTATATCCAACAGTTCCCGAAACATTACTGTCCGGGAAAGGATAACTAACCACGTAAAAATTAAACTCATTTATTTTGTGATAGACTTTAATACAAAACCTGTCATAGTGACCTGAATATTCAAGTCCAGAAACACATCTCTGAAACCATCTGAATTGTTGCCCTCCAAAGGGATATCTTTTGGGTATATTTCTTTAGCAATTTCACTGAAATTTTGTACATTTACACAAGCAATGTCATTGTTTCATAATTTTGTAGCCATTTGAAAGGTTTTTATTCATCAATTTATCCATATACTTAAATTCAAGCCGGGTTAAATATAAATCTGCCAGTAAAGGGCAGCAGTTGCTACCCATTGGAATGCCTTGTATTTGTTGAAAAAAAACAATGGTCCGCATTGAACAAAAGTATTAGCCAAAAGAAATTTTATAGCATCTATCAAAGTTTTAACACTGTAAGATTTAACGTTACTTTTTGAATATTTATTGTGTTACCAATATGCTTTCTTTGTTCATGAATTAATATTTATGTATGGTTTACCATTATGTTGCAACATTTTGCTCATTAATTCTGAAAATGAAACTTTTGACTTAAACTACGGGTAGATTTGTATACAGTGTAGAAAAATCAAAACATTTGATTTCTTTTTTGCATTTACATCTTTGATTTTAGATACAAACTCGAAAGAATTGCTAATACTCCAAAAACAATTTATTTCACAGTTTCTAAAAATTGCATTACAGTATTTACGAAAATGATTCCTAATTGCAGTCAAACACAATGTTACTTCTTTTCATAATTGTTTTGTCGTACATTTTGAAACAACCGCTATGAATCTAGATTTCAAAGGGTTTTTATGTAATTTGGGTATCCAGAACAAAAGTGGTATAAAGGAGTCCTCTTCAGACATTTTGATATTAAAATTCCTTTTCATCTCATCTTTATGTGTATCTATCAAATTATCAATGGATTGTTTGTGTAATTTATATGCGTCATTTCCTCTTATGTCTGAAATATTGTTTATACCAAGTTCATTTTTCAAAACATTCAGATAATATTTTTTGCAGATGATCCCAAAATTGTTACCAGCCTTATCTATGTTAATGACTACAAATCTTCCCTGTAGTTCTTTGGCTGCTTTTGAAACTTTAGGCTGTTTTAGATTAACCGCATTGAAAGTCTTAATGTGGGATTTGCAACGATAAATTCTATTTCTAAAGACTCTTTTCAAGTTTGATAACCACCCTTCATATTTCTGAAATTCCATTTTTTCTTTCTTTGCCCATTTCATACAGTAGGAATCCAATACATCACATATGTCCTGCAAAATACTGTCAATGTTCAACTTGGGACATATCCGAAATTTTGTAACTTTTTTCATCATATCTTTTAAACTTGAATTTTGTATTATATCCAAATTACCTGTAAATACATGTTTGTGGTACGCATCAACAAAATTAGAATATTTACTGTTAGACATACAGGCACAATTTTCATTCACTGCGATATCCTCACGAGTGATTGAAGCCAGAAATTTCTTGTAATTCATGACACTTTGTCCAATATTGTTGCCATATTTATAGAATATAATGGGGGGCGGGGGTCTTTTATTTCGCATTCCTTGGGAATCATGTTACGAATAAATGTCAATTTGAGAAGTGACTGAATGGTCGGTGTATCAGCAATTCTGTGTTTGAAAGGAATGCTGCAAAACATATATTTTAATGCAAACAAGTCCATTGATTGAAACACTAGGTTATTTGACAGGGTAGAAAGGAATATTTCAAAAGCAAAGAGATTTACTAGAGATTAAGTGATTGTCCCCGCCATTTTCTTTCCTCTTTCTTTCTTTAATTTTTTCTACATTTGTACTGTCCTAATGTGCATAATTTTTACAATGTTGACTGTTCCTGACAAGAGAATTAAGTTCACTACTGGGTCAATTACTGTGCCAAGTTCGGCACTTTTTGAACAAAAGTGTTTCAGAAAAACCGAGGACACTATTTGAATGAATGAATGAATGAATGAATGAATGAATAATTAAACAAATAGAGTCAGAGAAAGATAGAAAAATTATTTGAAGGAAAAAAGAAAGTCTGTGTTAGCACACAGAATTAAACAAATACTGAGCTCGAAGGAGGAAAACACTCGGATGAATTGACTACCAGAATTAATGTACTTATCTATTTTTAATGTTATAGCATTTGACCATTCTTTTTAAGAATGGGGATTTGGTCGAGTGGATATGTTTCTTTTCCATTTCAGCTAGGCGACTGGTGCCAAAGGTTGCAAGTTCGAGTGTCGCTCGTTCCGAAGATAAAAATAGTTACAGGTAGGTAGGTGGTATGTAAGAAGGTAGAGGTGGGTACGTACTCTGGGCAGGCAGGCAGGCATCTATTTTCCTTTCGCTTCCATTCATGTACAGTATCAGTGTTCTTACGAAACGCCCTTCCAGATTTCAGAGATAGCGAAAGCAGTATGTGTTCGTAGACAAGCACGTAGCATGTGGTTTGTTAAATCGTTTAGGTTAATTATGATAATAATGAGAAGAATACTGTTAGTAACCATCGTAAATATTTTTTATTACAAATTAATGTAATCATAAACCACGAGTACCAAGGTAAAATTATTCGCCAGTGCTAAGAAAAAGTACAGTTCATGTAAAAATGTAACGACAGCTCTTTGTGATAATAGTTTAGGGTCATCAGACAAAGTACCAATACAATCATTGAGATTCATTTCATTGATACAGATAGTGCTGTTTGGTTCATTGGCAGACTTACCAATCACCAGAGGCGAAAAGAGGTCCACATCAGCAAAAGACAATAGTCAGTTCATTAGTAAATTAATTGTACTCTTTAATGAAGGACTGGTGGAATACACCAACTTGAAATACCGTGACATCCTTTTCTTAAAAGAACGTGATTTAAATGTGGACATAAAACTCTAAAAATATATCATCAAGTCAGACTTAAAATAACAAACATGTTCGATCAGCCAAACATTCGTTCGGTTAACTTTACTTTTCTGAAGTCTATTTAATTTATTGTCGGAGGTTAATCAAACAGATGAGGTATGTACATCCATGCTATTATTGAAAGACAATGGTATATGTTGTACGTAGATCTGTGTGACCTACACGTCTAGTCCTCCTCTGCGTAATCAATGTCTCTTGTTTTACCGCAGCGTCTCCGGAATTCTTGGCCATTCTGGCGAATCCATTTCACAGCAACTGAAACAAGTTGAATGGAAAAAAACAACAGGTATACTTCACTTTAAACTTCAAATTGTAAGAATGACCGGTATTTAAACAGATTGTCATTATATACTCCAATGAGTAATAACCACATTTTTAAGAGAGAGATGCCTCAATGCTACATTTTCCGTATGTGTGAGTCAACACCTCATTTTTTTCTGTAGGTATGAGTCAATACCTCATTTTTTCTGTAGGTATGAGTCAATGCTTCATTTTCTCTGCAGGTATGAGTTAATACTTCCTTTTCTCCGTATGTATGAATCAATGCTGCATTTTCTCGTCGGTATGAGTCAATGCTGCATTTTCTCGTCGGTATGAGTCAATGCGACATTTTTTTCCGTCGGTATGAGTCAATACTGCTTTGTGTGTACGGAGTACTGACAAAAAGAATAGAGACTGCGCAACAGGTCTGGTAGTGTAACTTCCAATAAAATCAAACTGTTTCGAGGATTTGACTCTGTTATTTTCTTTTCCAATAGTTAATTTAATTGGATCACATAAATTTTCTTGACATATTAATTTATCAAAAATTTAGAAGTTTTGTATCCTGAAAGAATATGTTTCATGGTCGATTCCCGAGCCGTATCTCTTGACGTGTCTCAGAGATGCAAGGATTCTGCATTGACAAATGTAGGCCATCTAAGTAATACATCTGTCTTTGTACTAAATGGCGTTGACGAGATATAAATTTCATACTTACTCCATTTGTGACCAAGTAAAATCGGGCATGCAGCATGCAGAGTTCTGGCGTCAAGATTCCCATTTCGCTGATAATTGTACCAAAATACGGCCGCATTCTGCAATAAAACATATGTAACCCATAAACCTATTTTATGGAATACGATTGAAACAATCAGTTGCAAAAATCATATCTGTATCAAAAAATGAGCTTTTCCTTACATCCAGACATGTTGTTGAAAGACTGAAACTTAAGATGCACATCTGTAATTGTCAAATCCAAACATGAATTTCAATTTAATATAGGCAAAACAGTTGTCTGTATAATGACCGTATAAAACAACTTATTAACCATGTAGAGTTAATTTGGAATTACAATATTTCATTTGGAAACAAAATATGCATGAACAAAGTTTTGCTTCTACTTACTGGCAAGTTCAGGCGGTCAAAACCTGGTATTTACCTTGACGGGAGAGACGCGAAGTCTGAGGCGAGGAAAGACAGTGGCGCCACCGTCCTGCACGTGGTTCAGCTACATGAAAGAAAACATATTCAAACCGTGCCATTGGATTCGAGTTGTTTCGTCATTTATATCAGACAGAATGTCTTGTAATCTAATTTGGAAACCAGCATTTTGATTGAATCATTGCCCGCCAGGGAGAAATATCAAGCAAGACTGGATGCAAAACTGACAAATTATCCAACAAGATTTTGCTTGTGTAACCTAGCCTAAACTACTTGTGTCGGTGACTGTGAATATTTATAACAAACCATTAAGTTTGATGGCCCAGATGTCTATCGAGAAAAAAATATGCACTAAGAAAATTGAATATGTACTAGGCAACAGTCAGAATGTAATTTTATATACCTAAAGCTGTGGCCGGGAATTTCAAGGAGCTCAATTTTTGTTTGTTTTTGTTTTTGTTTTTGTTTTTGTTTTTTAGGTTTTGTTTTGTTTTGTTATTTATGGTTTTGTATTTTTCTTTCCCATCATATAACGCTCAGGTCTGGTCAAAGGATAACGTCGACTTATAATCGGCCAATCAGGGACGTGAATTACTCAGGCTGTCAACCCAGTCCAGGTCCATAAGACTTGGTCAAAAGTTTTCCTTGCAGCGGGAAGGGGGCAGATTGGGTGCTGAGCGCCCTACCTTCGTCAAGGAAAAATATGGAGCAGGAGCATGCCGTGATAATAGATCTTGTCAATGAACAAAACAACACAAATCTAACTGTTGTTGCCAATATTATACTTGCACAAGTCCCTGGTGTATGTCCCTATTTTCCCATCCCGCGGTCCCACCCAGAAGTGCGATACATTTCCCCCCCCCCCACAAAGTTAACTGTATAATATTATGCCAACTACACGGTGTTATTAAGCAGGTCCTACTGTTATATTCTTTTTTTTCTAACTGGTCGACACTGCCGCCGTGCCGGTTTCAACAGTAGCAGCTATTGACTAATTGAGTCCTAGTCAGTTCTAATCCCGTTATCATTGCGATAAGACTGAGTGGAAAGTGGTCTTCGATGAATGCATGGCTAGTCACTGGCCACTCAAGCGAGACAAAGCTGACCGTCTCCCTCCAGCTGCCGACACCAGGGACTTGTTAAAATAGCACAAGCCCACTCTGGACTACCATCAATTCGGTGGGAGTGACGTCACAACATCCGGGGTTTCGCGGGATCTGAGAAGTCAAATCAGAGTTCAGATCAAGTTCAGGACGCCCAGAATGTACGAGTGGTCTCATTGTGTTGTGCAAATTGAACCCCTAGCACTCTGGGCAGTTTGGAGATATGGCAAAGCCAGCCATTGGGCATTTTTTGTTTTGTTGCACAACATCCGACATGCTGGTGTAAAAATGCCACAACTTTTTTATTTTTGCAATATTGCAAAATGATCTGCGTCATGATTTAAGTTTTGTTCATTTACATCGGCAAGAACTGACGTTTCTCTACAATAAAATGTGTGTGCTTGCATGTAAATAAACAACAGTCAACACAACTTAAGGAACTTGAGACGGCCTTGAATCGGTCATGTGCTTGACTGCTCATGAATAATTCATAGCAGCAACAAGCCGGCAAGCTTTACAAGTCTCACTGGACGCCCTCCGCCTGACGCGGTGCACTGCAATTAATCCTTCATTACACAATAGTTCAATTAACAGCTTCCGAAGAGGGGTGCGTTATGACCGCTCGCTTGTCTGTGTGATAAGAAACACAGTGCAGACCGCCCGGCGCTAATCATCTGGAGTCAGTGTTATCTGGTTATAGACACCTTCCATGCCAATTAGCTAGGTTTAAGGGCCTACCTGTATTGTAACAAAATAAGGCTACGATGTGTGTTTACTTAAAATTTTATTTTGTAGTGAATTTGATTGTAAGTAAAATACGGAAGACAGTCCAGTGAGACTTGAGCAAGTCTATTGCCAATATTTGCTTGTTATCTGAAGAAAAAGTAGGTGTATTGTGCCATTATAATGTCATGGTTTAAATTGCATGAATTCCTGCACTGCCATCGGCCGGATTTGAAATGCTTACATCATCTTGGAAACTGGAAGTGAAATTCAATGCAGTAATCCTGTAGGTGTTAGATAGTTTGCATTTAATACCCCTTTTATATGCCCCCAGGTCCATGTAATTTTACTTTTTGACAGCTCTCTGTTCCGGTCGATGACGTACATAAAAAGCGTATAAGAATTCGTGCTAAATACCGTATTTGTGTCTGTTCGTCCAGCACCACTTCCTGGTAGTCATAACCTTATTCCGCAGTCCGAACTCTCTACACCCCATAAACTAACCTGTCACTGTCTAACCTGTGTGCACATGGAAGTACTATTGTCACGTTCTTCGGCAGAATTTTGACATAAGCTGTTTTGGCCCAAAAAAATTTAAGGGTCTTCAGCGGGTCACTACTCAGAACATGTTTCAGAGCCTGTACCCGTACATGTCTCTCTTAGTAGCGGCTCCTTGTCTAAGCTAAATATTCAGCAAAGACAACCGACATAATAATAAATATGAACGTGGCAAATGATGAATTACCTAAATGAGGAACTTTTGCTTATAAATGCACAGCTTCAATGTGAATACAGACTACCTATCAAGCCAAACATTATTACTGAATAGAATAGAACAAATTCAGATAAGAATAATTTGACTTGCCCCTGAACTTGTATGTACCTTTTCTAGCTGGATAGGGCACATTAGTCCAGCCATCTGGTAGTGTATAACTGACGTAGAAACAAACTAGGGCTATCTATTCACTCCTGGTGATTATAAAGTAAACAGTTACAACCAGACATAAGAAATATGGTTAACACATTTATTTATTCGTTGATCGGTCTGCTTTATTGCTGGACATGAGTACGGTGACATCGACATTAACACGATTTTATTATTATCATGACAAAATGGAACTTACACGGGGTGTGATATGATTAACTGTCACGTAAACTTAACAGTTTCATATTCACAAACAGTCAAATTTAGGACCCTAGATCGCCGCACTTGACGTTCTTTATTTGTACAATTTTGGCTATTTGCTTAACAAAAGCTTCAAACGGATTTGTTGTTACAGAAATAAAGAAGCAAAATCGTGCATGGGCGCCACCCTCAAATGCTGCCCTCTGGGGTCCTAAAATGGGCTTTTGTATTTTTTGCTCACATAAATCAGGAATGACGCTATTCGGTCTCCAAGAGTAGTGTTGATAGCGATGTGTTGATTAGGTCTCTGAAATAGTAAAACAGTAATAACAATATCATTGTCACAGTAATCTGTCAATAATCGCTTCACTGCCCACCGAAAAAAGGTGGAATTGAGATTCCCAGAATTAAAAGATATATAGATAACTTTCACTCACTTCCCAGTGTTTCTGTTTAAGGGGCTAGAACACTTTGTGACTTTCATGTAGAAATATGTAATTATTTCATTAGTTTTTCATGTTAGACTATCAAAAGCATATATTTTCTGAAAGAAAAACATTTATCTAAATTGAAATTAACTATTGAATTTCAGATTTAACCATTACATTATTTCAATTTAATTCTAATTAAAATTTATAAAATTTACATAAAATAAAAAATAGCATCTTCAAAAATTAACATACAAGCTAGCTTGTAGTATCAAATTAAAGCTAACACCTGTGTCTAAAATACTGTATCTCAGATTTTTTTTAATGGCTTAGGTAATTTTAATAGATTAATGAAATTTCATTGAAATATTAAATATTTTGAATAAAATTTTAAAAAGCTTTAAAATGTGAACAAGACCTTTTATGAAAAATTTTATATACAGTTTTGTAGCCAATAATATACTCCTTCTACTTTAATCAAACCCAAATGTTTATCTGGTAACGTGTTTGAGCTATTATGTTTATGCTCAAAATATGAAAAATTTAATTGTAATTTGAAAACTAATTAAGATCTAATGACTGAACAGCTACAAAAGATCTGTTGCTGGTTTTACATTTATCAAGATATATTCTTTCATAAAATATATAGTTTTATGGGTTGAAATGAAAATTGTAGAATACACAGTACAATATTCAACAAAAACTAGCATTTTTTTATTTTATTGTTGTGAAGTGTTCTGGCCCCTTGACATCGTTACCGTTGAATAAAAGCGAATTCCACACTGAAATAAATCCCACGAGGAATGCTTGCCCAAGAACGTACATGTGAGAGAAAGTATCTCAATCAGCATCTCTTTATGACTTCCCTAATACTTACTGGAAGTCTAACATCTCAAACCACTGTATGTCTTTCGCCAATTATCTGCTTCGTCTATATCTTGTCTTTCCTACTCCATGTAAAAAAACAACTGGTGAGTTTGCCCTCGGTCTTTTTTCTTTTTTCTTTTTTTTTTTTTCTCTTCTGCGAGAAGGATGTGTATGGGACATTGCTTATTTTCCTAATTGTTAATAAAAATATTTAAAACAAACCAGTATAGCAAGACTCAAGACTCAAATTCTTTCATTTGACCATGCATAAAAATTGAATTATACAAATCATCTCACGAGAGGGGTTCATATAGGCGTTGCCTGGTCCCCAATCTTTTTTTCTGTCTAGAAATAAAATAAGTTTAAACCAAATCATGATACATAAACAAGTACTGGCCAGGAGATTCTCATTAGGGTATTTTTAGCCGCTAACATGAGAACCACCTTGAAATACAATATATGATATGATACATTATCATTATATAGTCTATAAAAGATAGATGCAATGGTGTAAATTGTTGCAAAATATAAATATTAATGTATTTATTATAAATTATTACATTTGTTAAATACAACTTTTATTTGTTTGGAGGTTCAGTGGTAGAATTATGGAATATTACAAACATAACAATTAGTTATGGTGCAAGTAACAGTATATTTATTATACAGTGAAACCTCATTATAACGACACTCAGATATCCGACATATTCAATATAATGACATAAATTTTCATGGGAAAAAGTTTATTTTCTTTGTTATTTGATTCACTTATCTGACATATTCAGTTATCTGACACATTTCATTGGAAACAGATGGTGTCATTATAATGAGTTTTCACTGTAAAATAGTGTTTAGCATAATGTGCAAATGCTGTTCTGCTATGAGTGTGCACTTTGCTCAACACATAGCTGGAGTATTATTTAGAGTTTCTATTATTTCATGTATGATACACTTCCTAGTACTAACTAAATCGATTCTTTCTCTAAGCAAGTTTAATCTGTTCTTGTGTTGTACCTATGAAGTTCAGAGACAGATGTTATCTGGAAATGTCTGAATGATTCAGGCAATCTGTTGTTTACAAAATTGAAATAGCATTGAAATTGCTGTAAGAACAGCAGTTTTATGATCTCCTGATAATATGCCATAGTTCAAATGTGTAGTACGAGCGAGTTGTAAATTATTTGAATAACATGTGTACGAAAAAACTTCTTTATCATGTTCATGGCTCCTGTTGTTTGGGATAACTTGGAAGCAATTCTGTCCATATGATCGTTCCAGGTTAAATGTTTATCAATCATAATACCCAGGAAATTAGTTTTTACAATCAATAACTGTGTTGTTTATTTATATTTCAGGTCATTCAATACAGTTATTTTCTGGGGAAGCAAAGCATCCTTGATGGTTTTTATAACTTCCGGATTTGCAATTGCCTTTGCCACAGCTGCAGTGATCAAGAATCTGGAACTAAACCAGTATCCTCGTTGTCATATTCACTCTTTTATTCCTTGCTTGTACTCCGTTACCTGGACTATCTGTCAGCAGATATGGCTGTCAAGTTTTCATTTGCCATTTTTTCAATACCCAAATATCATAATCAGAGGCAGAATTTTAGAAGATGGAGACAACGAATGATATGAATGATATGAATCGGCACAACAAACGGAGTCGGACAAAGGCCTCCACCTTGTTTTGTTCACATTGACACATTTACAGCTGGCATTTTTTTTCTTTTACATTTAGCGTCGCACAGATTTTTACACTTGTCGCCAAATTGTTCACCATTATTTACATTTAGAATAGATTTTCACATTAGTGACCAAAATGGCTTTTGAGTGTTAACACTAGCGTAGTTTTTACACTCAAGGGTGTTCACTCAGTATGAGATCAATGATATATAAACCTCGCTTTGCTTCCCCACTGGTAATATTTAGTGGGCACATTGCAGTGATATCTAAAGTAAGTGAACACCACAAGGGCCACTTTATTCGCAGCTCCTGGAAATTGACTTTACTGAACTTTGCATTGTATTTTTAAATGATCATTTTTGGTATAGCATGCAAATTTAGGCAAGCGTGAGACGCACCTTAATATAACATCAATGTATGATTATACATAAATCCTTATCAAGTAAAATCTTCGGAGCTTATGAGCAATGTCATGTGTCTCTTGACGTATCATTCTGGCTAACTGATCATTCTGCACTCATAAAATATGGACAGATCACGCGCGAACAGCGATATATACATATATATATATATATATAAACACACACACACACACACACACACACACACATATATATATATATATATATATATATATATATATATATATATATATATATATATATATTGTCACTCACCCGAAAGTAGTCCACATGAGGCTCATACTGCCCTCCGATACCATAATTAACAACCTGTGAGAAAAAGAAAAAAACATTTAGCCAGCTTTTATTATCTGTATACTATGATCTTTTTAGGTGTACGAAATTCTGTTGGTGTTGCAATGTCGACGGGAATACTTAGAGTTATACAAGTCTTGGCTATGTCATTGCTCCACTATTTGATGATTCCATACATTTATTGTATGCTATGCAATATTTGTGATAAACGTAATTGTGTCTGATAGTTATTATGGGATAGCGGTGTCATTCCAGTTACAGCGTTTTGATGATGCACATCTATTTTCGAGTTTTATCAGCAAGTGCCTCTTTTGCCCTTGCAATCTTTGATTTTTAAACTCAGTGTTTTATCTATCTATCTATCTATCTATCTATCTATCTATCTATCTATCTATCTATCTATCTATCTATCTATCTATCTATCTATCTATCTATCTATCTATCTATCTATCTATCTATCTGTCTGTCGGTCTGTCTGTCAGTCTGTCTGTCTGTCTGTCTGTCTATTTGTCTATATATGTACCTATCGATGGATCGATATATATAATTATATATATATATATAATTATTTATATATATAAAGTTATATATATATACATATATATATATATATATGTATATATATATATATATATATATATATCGTGTGTATAATGTATGAAAAGAAGTACGATCACAAACTTAAACAGTAGTTGGACATTGTAACTATCTTCTATATGACATCTGCCATATACTATATTGTGGGATTCAAACAGGTGATTTGAAAAGCTCTTTTTATTAGAAGCAGTTTCTTACATTATCCGATGTCTAAAAACTCTGGTCTGTATATTTCTACTTGAAATGTTAGTTGTATTAAAGAAAGAGTATATTTATAAATTAAAAATACTGAACAGTTAATAAAACCGATTCATTTTGCCCAACCATCACTGGTCAAGAATTCTAACACTCTAACTGATAATTCTATCATAAGTCTGTTTTGCCGAATTCCTGACCATATCTGAACCCTAGACCACATCTACAAGGGAAATCCACTGTTGTGGCTGCCGACTAAATCCTTGATTTCATCATTGGACTAGGTCTTGAGTTCAAAGGGCCGTGTCCACATTGAAAAAAGGAAAAAATTTTAGACACAAGTTGGGACAATCACTAAAACAACAGTGGGTAAGTTGGATTTTCAGAATCAAATTAGATCTCTTATACAAGTCATTTTCTTGACATATTCGGAATATCTTACAAACAGTTGCAAGCTGTGTGGACGGTCCCGGTAGTTTCCTGACGATGTAGTAGGTTTATCAAATGTAAATTGCATTGGATACTGTCCCAACTTTATATGTAGTAAAGAGCATCCGCATTGCACACATTTTTTAACTACACAGAAAAATAAATTGTGCAGCTGAAGAAACATTTGGATTACTAGCAGTTGCCTCGAATTCAGCCTTTCAAAAACACCGGCGAATTTTTGCGATTGGTCTTTCTAAATATCCTTGAGTTCACAAACAGTGATTAAATATTGCATAATGTCCTTTTTCTCACTTCCATGTGGACTGTAGAACTTCCAACAATAAAGGTAACTTTTAAGAAAAAAAACGTTGTTTTTTTTTCAATTATAAGAAAAATGCAGGAAAAATACACTTTATTGCACAAATGAGTGCTTTCTGAGCCATATATATAAAACCAGAAAAGAAAATTTGCTTTAAAGAAAATCTGTCTGTATGCCTTCAAAAGTTGTAAAATATTAAATGCTATAACTTTTATCCTTTGGTACTGACCTCTACCTGAAGTGAATCTTGACCTCAAAAATGACATTTTGGCCTAAAATTGACCTTTGACCTTGACATGACCTTGACATTTGAGATGACCTTTGCCTTGCTATGATCGAACTACTATACACTGGGAACCACATCTACTATAGTATATAAGATATTTAAGATTTAAAACTTGAATAAGAAAGTAGAAAGAAAGAAATAAAGAATTCCTAGAAAAACAATATGTCTGTGTTGGGACACAGATATAAATTTCTAACGCTTAATTGAACACAAGACCCAATTATAACTTTCTGTGCGTTTATCCACTTTGTATTTGTCAACATGTAATGGGTACTGGATTGCCTGAAGGCAGAAACATGCTGTGGTTGGTCCTTTGCTCTCCTTTTGGATAGAGTAAACCGTTGTCAACCACATCAGTCGGCTTACACCAAACTAAAATTGGTTATCGCGGATAGCACATTCGCTAAAAATGCTCTTTTGTCCAAAGTGTGATTGTATTCTGTTTTCAAGTACATCCATTACGTCACAAAAAGTTAAGCGGCGTGGCTCTGTCGATGATCATTCTGTATAATGCAGGTAGTATATTATTTACCACTTTCTGGAAGCGTTCTCGCTAACACAAGGGGTGCTGACACGTGCTGTCGACTGGCCCTCTGTCGACTCCAAATTTCATTTTCCAATTGTGCTGGAACTTCTATTTTTGTTTATTGAAAGAAAGAGCGGCTTGACTATATCATATGTTAAAGTATGAACATTTAAACTTGCATGGAATGCCTCGGAACTGGGTAGTGGCGGTCGCTGAGTGGTTGCCAGGCCTGTCAGATACTCCACACGTTTACTCATTTTACGCACTGGTCTGTGCTCTTTGGTGTCCCATAGCCATGCTCTGCGTATGGAAAAGCTTTTATTCAGGCAAGTCGATTGACTCAGTATAAAAATAAATGTCGTAGAAGTCCCGCTTTTATGTAAGGTGTCATATGAACAAATAGATTCCATTTACGCTAATTATTCTACTTTTGACATGTTTCACCAGTTGTAACTTTGAGAATAAGGCATTTCCGTGCACAACGACTCATGTGACATTTTCATTCAACCAGATGGCCAGGCTTGATCTTAATATTAATACATTTCATATTTCAGTGTAAACATTTTAACGGTGTGATTGAATTGAAGCATGCCATACAAATATGTTGGCTTTATATGGACTATTTTGTCTTTAGTAAGTAAAGAGCCTAAGTGGTGGTAGTTCTAGACCACACCGTCGAGTTAAGCCGACACACAGGGCTTGCAAATATAAACCTCCGATGGAGTGGTTCTGTTCTACGTATTTTGCGAAGAGTGGCCTTTTGCAACGCATTTGTCAACTTCCACTCCAACTGGAGAGCGAGCAATTACAAGTCAAAACCAAGATACTTTTCAAACCCTTTTCCGATGCATTTGATTGTTTTGCTACAGTTGTCCAAATCAAATTAAACAGTACTGTAACAACGTTTAAAAATGATGGTCTCATAACTTTATGTTACATAATTTTGTTTGTATTTCAAACTTGAAGAACTCACGACCCATACCAGAAATTATTCAATAGAGTATAATTACCCTTTGGCAACTCGACGGCCAGAAGTATATGAGTTACTACTGTTGCTCCTCACGTGAGCTCGAAACAGCTGTAATTAATAGATGAGGCAATATATCATTAAACGTCAGCATTTTGCGTATTACGTGTTTGATGGATACAACATAAGCGTATCGGATCCCGAGCATTAGTTTCCAGGAGTTGGTTAAATAAAAGTATCACCATTTTTCTTTTCGAATCGCCCATCCGGTGCAAATAAAAGCATGAAAATAGAAAATATCTCAGCTTTTAGTTATTCTAAATAAACTACTAGAGAAACTAACTGACTTGTTCAATTTGTAACAACTCCGAAGTTTAATTTAGGGCGCAATCCACGCAAAATGAGTCATTAATACACTGAATGAAAAATGTAGTGCTAATGAGCGTGCCATTTTAATAATTCGTGAGCACTTTAAATTATTCTTGATCTCTGGGGGCGCAATTTCCAGCTTATAATTTGTGTACCTAACAGATTTAGGAAAATCAACTCATAATGCATTTCATTTATAAAAGGAATGGCTCTTTTCATATTTTTAATGGCCTCTGGTTTCTCATAAAACCAATGTTGTATATACTCTAATAATTATATGAACAACTATATAATTCTAACAATGGATGTACTTGCCTGTATTACTTTTCTGTTGGTTTTGTAATTGACATTGTACGTATTATTTTGTAATGGTATATGTACGTTTTGTGGAGTCTTTTCTTAACATTGGCAGATTACCGTAGAATTGAAAGGGGTTTTTGGGCAGTCAATGAAGTTCATTTCACATTTCACACCTGACGGCAAAGAAAACACGACAAACAACGGTTCTATGTGCCTATTCCATGTGTATTTCTCTACATACCATAGGTGTAGCTAATTCTTTGAAGAAGCTTGCGTCTCTGTTGGAAATGACATCATATATCAGCTTAATGCGAGGCCGAAAGCTTAATATTTCCTCTTTGAACCGGAAATAAGAATTATGACCAGGGGTATATCGACATATAAGTGGTCTCTTTTCCTTAGTCTTCTGGAAGAACACAATGTGGCCATAAACTTTGATGAGAAGTAGTGAACACCATAAGCATACTTCATTTTGTGCTTCATACATGTGCAGTATAATAATAATAATAATAATAATAATAATAATAATAATAATAATAATAATAATAATAATAATAATAATAATAATGATTATGATGATGATGATGATTATTATTATTATTATTATTATTATTATTATTATTATTATTATTATTATTATTATTATTATTATTATTATTATTATTATTATTATTATTATAGTATCTTTTATGACGAGAAAATATATAGCAAAACATAGAAATGTACAAACCCTAATATTAAAGTATTAATTTACAAGAAATTTGATCCACATACATATTGCCATATTAATTCACAAGAAGTTGATGCCAATGCACACGCTTTAGAACTTCACTTACTTTAGCTTATTCAAAGAAAATGTCTGAGATATGCTCGACTTAATACAAGCATGACCAACATTTTAATTTAAGATATTTTAAAGGTTATTTTGGCACGTAATAAGATCCAAACCTATCTCCCAACCTTATTTTAAAGATAGGGTACATACATGATAATTTCGATAATAATAACCGGATCTGTACTGTACAATCAATTCCAATGCAAATCTCAGAGTGGTCAATTCCTATACAATGACATCCAGTAAAAATAAAAAGCTGGTAAAAACTATCTGTTTCTTACAGATAATTTTACTACCAGTTTGTTGTCAAAGACAACACTTCAATAATGTCTTGATCTGAAAAGACCGTAACACACGACTCACCACATACGGCTCATCACGACACAGGGACTCGTAAATGTGTGTGTTGCGCTTTCGTATTGCTTGTTTTTCTGTATCATCTTTTGGAGTGATGTCTTGGTTACTCGTGATGATATCCTTCACTTCTTGCAGAGTTTCATTCTTCGGGTCTTTAATTCACAAAGGATAGATGTTAAAAACGCCACATCATGATGCTCTTTTAACCGAAATTTCATGACCAGGTTTCAGACGCAGACAAATATAAAGAATTGAGAGGAAACTAAGGATCTCCAATATATGCTTAAACATTTTGCATTGCTTACCGTGCAAATAAAAGGCCATAATGGGTTGGTTTCAAATCTGGAATCGAGGCTTTTCTGCAGAATTTTGAGATACTCCACACCTATGTACAGTTTGCATTTCGCTTTAACATGAACCGCAGATTACTGTGGACCACATGAATGTAGAATATCACATATTCTGTAACGATTGGCTCAGACCAATTTTATTTCAAACGTGATTGGGGAGCAAGTGAAGACTATTTCAAACCCACTCGCAAAAAAGCTGCAATATCAAAATATACATGAACACATGTTACAGCACAGTATGAAAACAAAGAACTACATGAAGAGGACAAGTATCACACCGCCAAGACAGACAGCAAGGATACATGTGTATAGACAAGGTTTAATAGGCCAACTAATGACAGCTGTTTATATTTTTCTGTTACTTACATATTTAATCACTGCATCAGAAATATTAGTTTCTATTGAATTTTGACCATGATCCCATCCATGCAGTGGGTCTTTATAGTGAAGCAGGTATGGAGGGATAACCATATTTTTGAAAGAATTTCGTTGAAATTCATACAACAGGCACTCATTCATGACCGGCTCGGATGGTTCTCAAAATTTCAATATTTAATATCAGAAAAATTTCAAATAATACCATTCCTATTGTCTGGCAGATATACTTTTTGTATACAATGCAACTGATATCACAGATCTTAGGGATTTAAAACAAGTTTTGTAGAACTAGACAGAAGAAAATTGAGTAAACCTATGTTAGCTGTAATAGCAAACGTCTTAGCACGTATTTGATCGGAATCGCAAAGCTGCTCTAAAACTGTTTTTTTTATCGTCAAAACTCAACTAAAATAGCCTATTTCAATTAATAAGTAAAAAACAACATGTTAAAATTAAAACCGAACGGTTTCAGTAACATTAAAATGCTCTTTTTTGTGTACTTACCTAAGGCAAGTAATTTTTCCGTTGTGACAAATGCAGCGGTAAAATTATAAACCTGCAATAAATGTTATACGGAGGATAAATTCTGCTGATCGGTTGGAACTGCAACAAATAAACTTTCTTAACTAGACTTGCATATAGGAGTTTAAAAGCCCTGAAGCTTGCACTCAAGGTCCAATAAGCACAACTTACTTTCCGTTTCCGAAAAGATTCGAACATTGTTCTTCATACTTGCAATACCAGAGCACAATATCAACTGTGATTGAACAGAGAGGCATACCTTGTTCACCCATTTACAGACACACAATTACTTATTTCCCTTATCTTACACGAATATTCCACATCATTTCACGAGGTGAAACTTTTGTCATCAACCAAAGTTCAATGCGTCCCCCCCCCCCACAGGGGGGGGGGGCCATGAACTTTAAGCCAAATTGCCCTGATCTCCCATTATGTCCAAAGCCTGACAGACAGTGATTGAGTACTGTTATGGTCTTTTGGATTTTAAAACTAAATAAAGAAGACCGCATTTATCTAACTTACCATGTAATAACTTTCAGCAAGATCCAGTAATGTTTCTGTAATCGGGAATGATGAGTTACTGCCCTGGATGGCCGCTTCGAGCCATTCTACAGAAAGATTATACTTCTCCATGCGCAATGCTGCTGACCCTATACATTGCATTTCCTCAGCAGACAATGCGGATGTTCGTTCATCACGTATCTTCCCGGCAATGAGTTCCCTTGTGCTCAGATGGTAGACAGACTGCAAACGCACTATGCCCTCACAAGCCCCGGGATAGTCCGTTTCCTCCGGCAGCATCATGGAGCCGCTTTCTTCCAACTCTCCATCTAAAGGAATGTTTGACAAATATCGATACATACTACGACTGTAAACCAGAGAAGCTCCATATTTCTTTTTCTCCATGTTTTGTTTAAATATGTTTGCATGTAATCTAAAAATGTGCTACGGATATTGAAATAAATCGCCAAGTTTGAATAGAACAACACAGAAAATAACACATTATTTACAAACAGACACTGCTTAACGACAAAATATATGCATACTTTCAGCTGAAAAAAGTGCTTTCGTTAGAAATACATTTTTCACTTTACGGCCCACCTGTAACGCAGACGCTGTTTATTTTTCCTGACTTTTTACCTGGAGGCAGAATGTCTCTCTGCAGGCTCTTCATGCCGCACGAAAGGAGGAAAACTAATCAGGTCATCTGAGTGTGTGACCCAACAGACAATGCTTGGGCAAACATTTTTGTTCAGGTTTACACATAACAAAAATGCAAGTTGTAAATTCAGCATCTTATATGTGTGTATATATATCATCAGCCAAATACAGTTGCTTCTCGGGTCGATAGAGACGTGTTGTGTATCTAAGACAAATATTACGAAGTACAGACATAATTTCCTTTTCGTGCCATATGCAATCAAAGATAACCTGATAACCGTCTTGAGTAAACCTATTTATTCTTTTGGGGGGGGGGTTCCAAAAAGAAAAAGAAAACCCCGGTGTTTGGGAAATCAATTGTCCCCAACACAGGCCAAAGTCCATGCGTTATCCACAGTAGTGGAGTAGATGATATGGTATTTGTTCTGTATCAAAGCCGACAAGACAGTTAGGAACTATATCACTCACAGAGAGTTCCGTATCCTGTAGTGACTGTATCTTCAAATTTAAAAAATTACTAATGTCTGAACTGCAAAGAAAGAACAAAATAATTGTGATGAACAAAACTTATGGCATCAGTCTAGTTCGATGTTCAATGTATTGGTTACCTTCCGTTTGTCGTAATTGTTCCCCTAGTCCCTTTACTTGACTCCATCCCGTAGCAAAGCGTTTAACTACTCGCAGAGCATTTATTGGGTTTCCCAGGAAATGAAGAGTATCGCCGTGAGTCTTTCCTTGCAGGGGCTTGTCGCGAACTTCAGCTAAGAATCTGTAAGTGAATCCGAATAAACAAATAAATAAATAGTGGACATATTTATCTCAGCAATGTTTGGGGCTAAGTATACATGGGATATGTTGGCTGTACCCAGCTGAACATGACTGTGTAATACTATGTTTGCCTATCAACAAAGAAAATCCTATGTTCGTGGGAAGAAAACACACAATAAACGAATCGTCAGGTTGATATACATATATTCTAAATTTTAAAAAATCTCAAAACTTGTATAATCATCTGTTAGTTACAACCAGTAAGAGAAACGAACAAGAAAAGTGTAGAGTTTTATCCATAGATGGTTGGTATTGTAACTGCATAGATGTTGCGGTTTGGGGGGGGGTAGCGGTTTTCATGCTGTCCGGGGCACGCTTTTTTGATCCCGTGCAAGTTCAAACACCCAAATCGGCTCTCCGTCCGGTGACATTGTTTTGTGGGGATATTATCGACTGACTATGCAGACATATTTTCTTGTCAAGACAGTTTAGTTCTACACGCATTTCAGGGAGGACACAGAAACCCATTTTAGTGGTGGACAATACTGGAGAGAGAGAGAGAGAGAGAGAGAGAGAGAGAGAGAGAGAGAGAGAGAGAGAGAGAGAGAGAAGCCTCTGATGCAAGGCAGCAGCAACTGAACAATGTAGTAGGGCATTGATCGGGTACCCGGGTACCCGGTTAGTATTATTGGGTACCTGTAAAAAAGGTGTGTGTTTTTAGATATATATATATTAAATAATGAATACTACTTGACCAAATGATAGTAACGTTTGAGTTAAGAATGTTTATATTAGAATAGAATGCATAAAAGTCCTGTGCGACCACACGCGACCATCGTCCAATCGCGTCCAACCTGTTGTACAAACACACTGATGATCCGCCGTACAGACATTCATGACAGCAGTCAACGAGAGCCCTGATAGCCACTTCGATATCACGGTACTAACTGATATCGTGCAAGTTGCTACAGTATTGGATCCAAGATTCAAAACTTGCCATTTCTAAATGTCAAAGAAAAGAAGGCCGCGTAATACATTGGCCAGAGAGAAAATTGACGCCTGTATTAGCCAGGAGGACACAGGGTCACCAGACGATGCAAAATCATCCCCCCAAAAGCGTCGCTGGACAGAGGCGGATTACAGAGACACATCGTCTGTGACAAACATTCTCTTTGATTCGACAGTTGTTGCTTATAACAACACCCACGAACAAAAAAATGTTGACGCAGGGCAAATCTTTAGCAAGTATTTGTCTGCGTGAGCTGGTACTTGATACAAAAAGTGACAATAAAAGTGACTAAAAGTATCTACATTAAATGTAGATACTTTTAGTCGAATTACTGTGTTCAGTAGACATATCGTATCGACCCTCTGACTTTCGGTCATCACATTGCCAATCTGATCGTGGTTTTGTTGTTCCTGCTGTGACAGACCATCAGTTGAAATGTGTTCTTGTCACAAAATGACTCAGTGAAACCTAAATGCATTTAATTTACACACTTGCCTGTACCAGAACGCTTGATTTGACAAAAGCCAATTTCCAATGGCACAAGCCAAGAGGCAAGGGGTAGAGGGCAGCACTGGTCAAAAAGGAGATCACCTGACCTATTCTGGCCAATACTATGGTCACAGTAGGTCATGTGACACCTCTTGACCAGTGCTATTGTCTGCTACTTTCTGTCCCTGGACATGTGCCATTACGTCGGGAGGGGCTTTTACAATGTAACTTGCGCAACAACTGTGTCCTTCTTAAGGTGGAAACGCGGGCAAGTTCATGAGCTCTTCGCCAAGTGGAATTTGTGTGCCAGTCACTCAAAAGTATAAGATGCAAGTAAGATGTTTTTAGACTTTGATTGACAAACATAAAAATGTATGTTGCAACTACAAAATATGATATGCTGCATAGCAAATCAGTGTGTGTGTTCAAAGCTAATCGCTGCGTACTAGTCCATAACATAGGAGAACTAGCTGGAAAGGCACCTCAATCTATCATAGCTTTGAAGTTATTCAAGATTTAAAATTCCAAATGGTGCTACTTAGCATAATTTAATTTGCCACAATTCATTACTCATTAGGCGTGCAATGGCCAAACAACCGCCTAGTAGAAGTTGGAATAACATCTCTATCTATTATAGTTTTGAAGATATTCAAGATTGAAACTTTCGAATACTGCTAATTAGCATAATTTAAACTTTTCTTTTAGATTCATTAGATGCTCAGTGGTCAACAACCCTCTGGTAGAAGTTGAAATGACATCTTTATCTATCGTAGTTATGAAGATATATTTAAGATTTAAAATTTCAAATGATGCTAATTAGCATAATTCAAATTCCTACAACTTTTGTTTTAAATTCATTAGATGCACAATGGTCAAATACCCTCTAGTAGAAGTTGGAATGATATCTCTATCTATTATACTTTTGGAGATATTCAAGATTGAAAATTTCGAATACTGCTACTTAACACAATTAGTGTCGGAGAAAACTGTCGGACAAATTCACCGGTAAAAAAGAAAGAGATGGAGAAAGAAAAAAAGAAAGAAAGAAAGAAAGAAAGAAAGAAAGAAAGAAAGAAAGAAAGAAAGAAAGAAAGAAGGAAAGAAAGAAAGAAAGAAAGAAAGAACGCAAAACAGGATTTTCATATATTCGAAGTGATAGTTTCAGTGCGCCTTTGAGTTGAGAGGGAATTATGGTGTTGTAACGCCATGCGCTTCGTCTTTTATTGTCTGGTAAGAAATCGGACGCCAGATACATTATTACAATGAGATAAAACTTTATGAATAAAATTTTAAATCATTTCTTTTCATAATTAAATGAATATTGTGCATATTTTCATTTATTTGGTATATAAATGTATAACCACATATATGAGATGAGTTTTATTTTAGATTCATTACATGCACAATGGTCAACAACCCCCTGGTAAAAGTTGAAATGACATCTCTATCTATAATAGTTCTGAAGATATTCAAATTTTAAAATTTCAAATGCTGCTAATAAACATAACTTAAATGGCTACAACTTTTGTTTTAGATTCATTACATGCACAATGGTCAATAACCCCCTAGTAGAAGTTAAAATGACATCTCTATCTTTAATAGTTTTGACGATATTCAAGTTTTAAAATTTCAAATGCTGCTAATTAGCATAATTTAAATTGTTAAAACTTTTGTTTTAAATTCATTGGATGCGCTCTGGTCAATTACCCCCTATTAGAAGTTGGAATGACATCTCTATCAATTATACTTTTAAAGATATTCAAGATTTAAAATTTCAAACGCCCCTAATTTGCATGATTTTAAACATTTTCATTCCTCTGTATAAAACGGTCAAACTCCTTGTATGGAGGTACAATCATGCCAAGTTTGGAGTTTCTATGTATAATAGTGTCCGAGAAAAGTGTCGGACAAATTTGCTGGTAAAGAAGAAAGAAAGAAAGAAAAAAAGAAAGAAAGAAAGAAAGAACTCGAGGAAAAACAGAAAAGTGTGTGTTGACTCACACACTTTAAATAGTCAGGTTATTGTGGGTTTATTCATATTTATTTCTAAGGGCTCATTCGTACTTTCCAGATTTATAGATAAAGAAAGTTGAAAGTTAAACTTTGGTGTTTGTCTTATTTTTAAAAGGAAAAGAAGTAAATTATATTAATAACATTATTCAATGGTTGAATGTCGGAAGAATTAACAGTAATAATAAGTAAACTTAGAGCATACAAATTGATTCAGCCACCAATCCCAAATTATGCATCCATAATAATCCATGTAAGGTAGAAGAATTTATCTATTGTAAAAATAGAAAATACAGGTTTTGTTATAAGGAGTGTGCAAGGAAACATTTCAACAAAATGAACGTAGAATATGCCTTCTTAAGGTTAAAATGTTGAATAAGGTCAGTAAACCAGAAGAAAGGAAAAGTGAATGAATAAAAGTTGCAGTGTGGTTGGCAACAAAAAGAAAGAATAAATGAAAAGAAAACAAAACTTCACTTGCGATTAAAGGATGAAAAATGTATTTAAAGTTGAATTGAAAAAGAAGAAATCGAAAAGTGGGAAAAAGACAATTCTATTTGACGAGAATAAAAGCTTAAAGTGGAAAAGGTTAAATGACAAACTTTTGCATACAGAAAGTGAATATATATTTGGAAGAAAAAAACAGATAAAATTTTAAAAATTAAACATTTGTGAAAATCGTAAACATCACCCAAAGAATTGGTATTGTTTAAAATTAACAGAGGAATAAAATAGATTTTTGTATATTTTCATGCTTGGAATGTTGGTCAGACGAATGTGTTTATTTCACATTATAATTGACGTTCACACTTTCCCACAAAAATCATTAAAAACAAAGTGTATGTTAAACCACAATAAGCCAAAAATAATTTTTCTAAAAAAGCTGATCGATAAAAGGCCAGATAAAATTCAAAACTGATCGGATTCCCTTCACTTTGGACAACTTGATTAACAAAGATGACAATTCACCTGGAAAACCTCACAAGTTTGAAAGTTGGTTGAAAGTGAATGCTCGTTAAAGCAAGTGACCTTTGACAAAAAGTTATTTATAACACTATTCTGCACGGCGACAGCATATGCTTCCTGTCTTACATAACAATTCCACCATTGAGGCAGGTTTTGTTTATTCTCAAGCCGTCTCCACCTGCAACACGTTGAAACTTGTAGGAAGTTACATGTGGTGCCATCTTTAGGCAATATACCCCTTAGAAATTACTTTTAATGGTTCTGGAGCTATTATCTCCATACTGCTTCATGATGAATATTTTTCAATGTTTTGTTTCCCTGTGCTCCTAACTATCAGTTCCCATGTGTTTAATCAAGGTCATATTATCTGACATCTGTGAAAAAGAAACTTCACCATGTGCGACATTGAGGGACATAAGATTTACATGTAAGCTATGCGATAGAGCACTGAGCAACAAGAAATAGTAACGAGAATCACCAGAAAAATGCACCATATCAGGGCCCACCTTCGACCGTAACTGAGATGTATTCATATACAAAACCAGGTTACATGTTGCCAAAAGGTTAAATATGGCTGATGAATATGTTGACTGCAAAGGTCATTCGCCCCGATATAGAAGATCTGCTCTCTTCCGGGAAATTGGGTTAAAAGTGGATCTTTATCGATACCGATATGTCTGGGCACGTGACATCTTCGGGCAGCAACCATTAATCACAGGAGTGGCACCACACAGGCTTCACACTGAATCATATACATGTACATATGAAAATATTCACATGACTGGTAAATCATAACTTGAATGTTAGGACATTATACCCATGATAAAGTCGCCGTGTTACTCTTTTCATTCCAGTCTAACTTTCATGCACTGTGCTATTTTGTTCACTAAATACACATTAGGGGTATATTTGACCATCAGGTTTGATTTACAAACAGATTGATTAGATATTTCTCAACCTGTGATCGTTGGTAATAAATGTATGTTTATGCATGTCTGCGGCTTCCGGTTCCCATGCCTATCTATATAGTGTTCAAAATTTGATAGGGATATTCATATATCAGCGTATATTTTGAGAAGATTATAAATACAAAAACAAGTCGGTGAGTAACACAATATATCCTTTTATGATTTCTCCTACAAGGAAAAAAAAAAGAAAATTTAACAATCGTTCCTATTCACAGACCTTTTGTTTTCTGGACATAATTGTGAATGGGAGTCCTGCTAAGAAAATATTTCTAGTATAGGAAATCAAATAGGCCATCAACAGGCAATTTCAATACCCATGCAGTCAAAGTTTAGACGAAGGTGTCAAAACGTTAATAAACAAATTTTATTAATCATACTACACATAATTGACATGTCAAGTCCAACAAGCATATCAGTATTAGGACAGCTTCACTGGTATTAAACTTAGGAACGCGCAAAGAACCAATCTGCTGACACTGGTTTGGTGCCTTGCCTCCCACGCTGAAGCAGTACTTGCACTCAAGTGACCCACACCAGACTGCTTGGCTGCACAGTCTCCATGGCTACACTAAGCAACTTTAGAAAAAGTTGATCTGGTTGTACCAGCGGCAGTTGAGGCCCCGCCCTTCCAGTTTTGAAGAAATTCAAGGCTTAAAATTTGAATTGCCACTACTTGGCGTTACCTAAATTTCCACAACTTCTGTTCTGTATTCAATACATATGCAATGGTCGATAAATTGTAATGCTTGGAAATGCATCTGTGCCTATCAAAGTCTTGAAGATATTTAAGATTTGGATTTTGAGTGGCTCCTAATTAGCGTAAATTTAAATGCAGCACCTTTCAATTTGTATAAATTAGTTTGCACAATATTCGAATGGCATCTCTGTCCATCGTAATCGTGAAGATATTCAAGATTTCAATTTTGAATTGCTCCTAAGCATCATAAATCAAATGCAGCAACTTTCTTTTTATGTTCACTAGATGCACAATGATCAATAACAGGTGTAAAATTTGAAATCACATCTTTTTCTATCGCAGGCTTGAATATACCCAAAGCTTAGAATTTGAAATGTTCATGATGAGTATAAATTAAATGCAGCAACTATCATAGTGTATTCATATGATGCACATGGGCCAATAACATGGGAGTAACACAATATCCCTATCAAATTTTGAACAGCATATTGAATATTTGATGTCGATTTTGATTTAGATTTCCCACTGTCTCGATTCCATAACTGATAGCGACCGGTGCCTTAAAGTTGACGGGATCAATGTTTTGTTCGCAGCTGCAGAGGTGACAATAAAACTTTATTCATCCTCAGTTACATGTAATGTACAACATAGCTATTGTAGGCAGGTGAAGCATCACTCACACATTGATACTCGTTTGCAGCGTAGATGTAGTCTACCAGAATATAAAAGCTAAGCTCCCCTGTCAGTATGAACTGCGGGTATACTGTTGACGATATAGGGATACTCGTGTGTACAGACCTTATAAACCATGTACGCGACTTTTCAGGTTATCACTGTGCAGGAATTTGGTATATTCTGTCCGCAGCTCTGCAAGCTTCAAAATTGTAAGATTGTTTAAGTAAAAAAATATACTGCTGGGGGAAAAAGATGTTCACCCCCTTGTTCCACATCATGCATGTATTGTGAGGATGTGTGTGTGGAGTTTGTTACTTTATTATATCATTGCTTTTCACATTTCGTTTGGGAGGTAAGGGTGGTCCTTAAAAGGACCTTTTGGGTTATTGTTGTTGTAGTTGGGAGACTGCATGCATCACGGCGGGTGTGACCACCGCGCTTCTACAAGCAAGCTTGGATCCACCTTGCATGCTGCTTGTCAGCTTGGTGATCTCAGCCTGGGAAATTTGATTCCACTGGTATGTGAGCCTCTGTGCCAGTTGGTCAAGAGTGGCTGCGGGTTCTTCATACCCAGATTCGACGGCCAAGTACATCCCACAAATGCTCGATGGGAGACAGGTCAGGAGAACTGGCTGGCCATGGCAACAATGGGATATTGTGTTGCTGTAGATACTGCATGCGGACTCGGGCAGTGTGATCGTGCGTTAACCCTGTTGAAACAGTAGCCCTGGATATTGTTGGATCCATTGCTCAACTGTGGGCAGGATCTCCTCCACGTAGCGCTGGCATGTTAGTGTCCAGTTCACCCTGATGGGAGCTGTTCTCCCTGTTGCTGTTAGTCCCCCCCCCTCCCCCCTTATTTCAGGCTGCATGTTCCTCACACCACTGCACCCGTCGTGTCTTGTGTACAGTACCAAAAAGGCTGAAGAAAAAGGCAAAGGGAATAAAACAAATCTGGCAGTGTCAATCAAACATATTTACATTCAATCTAACTTTTCACATTGCTAGTATAGGAGAGAGCCTGGTGTGTTATGAGACCATAACACAAGTGTCCCGCCCACATTCCTATAAGCCACGCCCACCTGGGGTTTCCAGAACTCAACACTTGAACAAAGCTGGGCAAATCAGTTTCTGTGCGTTTGTTTCAATTCTATGCAGACCTAATAAATTTGTGTAATCGAGCAGAAAAATTAATGGGAAAATGTAAATATAAACAACGAGGGTCGCTCTTTTGTGTGTTATGGCCTAATGACGCGGGTGATTGAAGCTTGCATCGGGCGAGGGGCACTTGCGTGTGCCACGCCCACAATACTAACTTCAATCACCCGCGTCATTATACCATAACACACACAAAAGCGACCCTCATTTCTTAAATGTAATACTGGGTCAGTCTGAAATGACTCGTGTATATTCATTTCTAATTTTGCTATGGTCAAGTCAAATGGACAGACAATATACTACAAAAATTCATGTTCAAATGCCAATGGATAATAACAAATTGGGTAAGGCAAACAGAGAACTGTCCCTGTCTAACCTATATACATATGGAAGTACTATTGTCCATATTTCACACGTTCCTCTGTAAAATTTTGACATAGGCTGTATTAGCCCAAATAAATTAAGGTGTCTATGACACCATTCGTTCCTATCAGATATAGCACACAAATTCCCCACTTTTTTCGAAACTTTCCGCTCAAGGTGCGTGGATTTTAAACATGTGGTTCAAATTGTTATTGATGCATGTTTCTGCATAAAGGTTCAAAACCCGTGCACTTTGAGCGAAAAAATGCATAATTTGTCGACAAAATACACCACCAATGTACAAACTTATCGGAAGACAAAGCAGAAATGCGACAAAATCTTGAAATTTTGTCCAATTTTGGCGAGTTTTTTTCTCTTTTTGTAGCTAACTTCCTTCCAACCTTCAATGCAACGAACGCGCAAATCAACGTAAAAAAGGGTGGGCTTTTACATCCAATGCACATGTACGGTTCCGAATCTCTGCCGGTGAATGTCGCTACACAGCTGAATGCTTCGCGGGTCGCTCTCTCAGTCACCACGCATGCCCTAAGAGATGTGCATTGAAGGCATGATTGGTCGCACTTCTCACCCGATCGCAGTAATTAGCTCACTTAAACGAGGCAGCACTGAAGGAAATTACTTAGTTTTCTTTGAAAGCAGACACATCTCTTTTGTTTGGAGTGGGACTGGACTCTCCTTCCGTGTAGCCTCCTTGGCAGGACTGAGAAGGATGGGAATGGCAGGGCGGTATGCCTTCAGTTTGGCCGACACTATTATAGTCTCTTGTTAAGTATAGACTGTGATGCTCTGATGTTCCAGGCCTGGTGCTACTGCTGATGATACCTTTCGGTGGAAAGAACCTGTGCCTATTCACATGCTTGATGAAGGTCATCCGTTCCATCTGACAGTCTCGGTGGCCGGGATCGCCCAGATCCAGCCTTCCTCTTGCATGCTCTGGTTTCCTGGAAACGGTCCAACCACCTTTTTACCGATGGCGTGGAACACCTGATCATCCAGGTCAACCTCCCGCTGGGAAAGGCCAGCCTCCAACATCCTAATGATTCTGCCCCTGTCAAATTCAGACAGTTGTGAGTGACCAGTACGCCGTGGTATTGTGGATTCACTAGATCCCAGTAGTGCCATTACCCCCTCAAAAAGCCCATAGGCACCCCAATACCAAACACACTTTTCGCACCTCTCTGGTTGTTGTCTTGTTTTCAGGACATTGTGTGTGTGTGACTGCTGAGGCAAACCCTAAACTATTCTGTTCATGTTACATGATATTTCACGCGAAACCCATATTTTCTATATGAAGCCATATTTTTTAGAAGCCCATGTAAGAGCAATAGGGGTAGCATCTTTTTTTCCCCAGCAGTATAGTGTTAGATGCTCATGATACAGCGGGGATAGCAGTTCTGTGCTGAAGCCCGGAACACTAGATATATAGTGATTGGTATATGGGCACCGCAAGAATGACCCCTAGTTTTGCACCCCGTGTAGCGTCTTTATCCCACCTCAAAATGTCTATCGGAAACAGAATCCTTGATGTTGCACATAGAACCCATCTTGTCCATGCCTCAATAATTATGGTTCTGTTAACCTCAATCATTTAGGGGAAAAAAAGATATTCCATACCGTATTTTCACTGTCTTCGCTACTAAAATGATTCCGCACAACATCACAAAATATCTCAAGTAAAATATGCAGTTAATTATCCAAATGACCCATCATATCTCGGATTACCGCTTGCGGTGCTGTCCCTTAATTTCCCACCAGAAAAGCGTGTCTGTACCCTTCCTTGTCTTGTTGCATTCAACTGTTCATTGGGTACTTCTATTGAGTCACTTGTTATGTTCCTACAGAGAGAATCTGTGGAATCACGCACCCAGTTGCATTGTGTCAGTTTGTCGGGCACCTGCCTGACTCATTTCTATTTCCGCGTGCCATTTAGTTAATTTTGGCTGGAAACGTATGGTAATTAACAGCCGCATCAACAAATGGACAGGTACTGAAATATGCATAATAAACACAAACATACCAGTTTTAATCAATAGCCTCATCAATAAAATGGACAAGTACTGGAATACACATAATAAACATAAACATACCAGTTTTAATTAAAGCCGCATCAACAAATGCACAGGAACTGAAATATGCATGATAAACATTTAATTACTTGACTAGGAACGACAAAAATGTTACCGACACAAAACTAGCACTTCAAGTTTAACTGTCGATAGTTATTACATGTCATATAACATTTTACAACATCATCAATTTCATGACCGTATCTTATCCAAGGTTACGTCATAATTATTAATGCAGATTAGACAGGTTTGTGGGCTGCGGTACATGGGCTTTCACAAGACGTTTTATTTGATTAGTGCTTCTGTGAAAGAAAAGGCGTATTCTCTTTTCGTTGGTAAAACTACAACACGCTAGACAGACTAATTTACACAAACGTAAAGAAATCGAATTATAAAATAGGCCCATATGCTCGATTAATTTCTTAGCATATTAAAAAACAAAGTGAATAGTAAAATGGACCTACATACTTGGAACTAGCGAGTATGTCAAGTTATGCTTGCTTTTTATGATCAGCAACATTTTCATATGAAGATGCACGATCAACAGAAAAGAATTCGATTTACATTGCATACATGCATTAACGTTTTGGTTGGATCTCATTCGCCCGGCCCTGTAAGCACATCTTTGTAAGTATACGCTGAGTGTTGCCCAACCCTAGCGGAAAAACGTTGCTATCTACCACGGTGGCCCCCAGTGGCTACAGAGATCTCAACACTAATAAATGCCATTTCAGGGACATTTAAGTGAGAACCTCAGGGACAGAGCACATTTAACAAAGAATATATAAGAAAATACTCAGTTTCAATGCGGGACAAACACCGTAAATATGTCAAAATTTAACATAATTTCATGGACTGTCCCTGATCATCAGGGACAGTGGGCACCTCCTTGATAACATTCAGCCTACATTTGAAATAAACTGAACAATCCAAGAAATCAGGCAACCAGTATTGTGTGCCAGATTTCATGTCGCTCAAAGACTTCTGCCCATTATCTCGACGAGATTTTTGAAGCACGTTGACGTTTCATTAGTTTTTAATATGTGGTCATCATACGCATCATTCGCAACCACAGTTACAGAAAACCCACTCCAGAAGCTTACAAGTGACAAATCGTTATAGTTATACTGTCCAAACACTTGGTGCGCGCACCGAGATGACAGTGCATGCGCAGTCGCGTGTATGAATCTAACACTGCATGACCGCAGGCTATGTGAAATGTGATGTACATACTTTCGTCTTCAGACAGTGTTCACACACACATTTTGATAAAGTGCAAAGCTGTTTATATGCATGTCAGTGACGTGTGTTGCGTTCTCTTTGAAGACAAGACTGACACGTAGTCGACCGGTTTGTTTAGATAGTGTTTTCCGACATCTGTATTCAATTTTTGTCTTGCAGAAAACGCACACCGGGGAAAAGAAAAATGGCACATAAAACGGTGGTAAACCGAGAAACAAACTCAACACTTTCACATCAGCAAAATAATGGAAATAATTCTTCAAGATATGCAAAAGATATCGACTGGATGGCTGCTCGGTTTACAAATTGTTTTCATTGATGACAATTCTAATCATATATCTCCAACCCAAATTCAATATCTCCACAGTGCATTTAATAACTTTCCACTGGATGTCCAGAATAAAAATTATGATCTTGCTGTCGTTTGCATTGCCACAATAACGTCTTTTGTTATGACGAAAAATGTGTTTTCTTCGCGGTCACATGATTATAAATTGTGTACACTTATTTGTGCCTGCAACCAAAGTTTTCAGACTGCCGTGTGCTGCATGGCCCGCGGCAATAAACCAGATGTATGGAGAGCTCTGGTGTTTGTTTTATCCATCCACTATAACATAGAATTTATATTGTAGACTGGAAGTAACCACTGGTGTTGTTTTTCTTTCATGAGCAGGTTTTTAACTTACATAGATCATAATTATGAAAGAGAACGTTGAAATTTAACATAATCGTGATTTGCCTCGGTGACTACCTGCGCGAGGCAATGGAATACATTAGATACTGTCTCTGTGTCATACTTTCATGACATATTCTTTGGTACATGTTTAGATTGTTTGCTGTGGTGGTGTAGTTGACTCTGGTGAAAACCCAACTACTTCCTCAAGCCAATAGCATCTTTACACCCAAGTTAGCATCATGTATGTGCTATCCTCTAATTTGTACGGTGGGACATTTTCTTCAATACTGCTTCTTTGTATGTATGTATACCCGGTATCTTTAGCACACGTTTCTAGTGACCGACCTGCACATGACAATGTCTAGGCATCGATAACGGTGTCTTTTTACGTTAGAGAAGCATATAACTGACGTGTGAACGCTTTTTTTACTAAATCACGAAACGGGTACGTGAAATTCCATATGTATTGGTACATATGCAGTCTAACTGGTGTCTAGTATTTTGGTCTTTGACTTTTGTTCCGACGGAAAACAACAAGGCGTTAATTAGCAAAACACAGAGATTACTGAACGTATGCAGACACCACTTAGGTTTGATTTGTTTTGTTTTTGGTTTTCTTTTTTTTCCTGCCAATGCCACGTTAGTCAACAAACGCAACTCGTTTTAGGAAACTGAACTTCTGACATCCACACGTGGAGAACACACGATAGGTTCTCTGATATTCCCGGCGAAAATAAATACCTGATTGAATGTGTTCGCGGCCAGACTTATATGTGCAGAAGAAATTCATCTTCACTTGAGTGGGTGCAAATAGCGGGAACTATTCTAGCCTGACCGGTCCCACGTGTGGCTTCGTAAAGGTGCGCTCATTATATGCAGGAAAGCTAGTCCTGTGCCACGTGCGTCATTATGAAGTTGCTTCCATCAACACACGGGAGCGACGCTCTTGGAAATTTTATAAACATACACCTTAGGGGATATCAAAAATGTCATCACAACCGATTATTTGCAAGTGTCTGCGATTACAATAGCTGCGTTTACTCACTGTTTTGCTTGGCGCAAACGCCGTTCCTCTTCTTTTATGTGTTTTTCTAGCAAAGGTACGAGAATCTGCTCCGAGTTCACCAAATCCTGAAGTTGAGCTATGCTTGAGAACGACTCTGGTCTGACATGCGGGATTAAAAAAACCATCAAAGTTAAGACAGTCACAATTTCACAGTGATCGAGGTAGGTGTCTACTCGGCGCAGCATCTCTGAATGGTGTTCCCGCTGTCACGTAGGCGCTCCGTGTTTAACCTATGGCATGGAACAAAAATGTCAGAAGCGCTTCCAGCGAGGTCCGTCACCATGGCAACGGATGACAGAATATAGCGGACCACCTCGGGGCCAATGGCTTCCTGCCGTTGACAAGTTCTGTGTTGTCTGTTACGCTTAAATGTTTTCCCTCTTGCACTTGTCAAGCATTGCATTTTTCTGGTAGACAAGAGAAAAATGGAGTTTAGTCTGTTTATCATACAATTAGATGCCAAATTGGGAAGAAAAATAAACTTTTCCAGCGACACCAGCGTTCTTTGATCTTTTTAAAAGAATAATATATTGTCATCAATCCCCTGTGCTGTGCCATTTTTTATCCATGTAAAGTTTCTTTAAAACTGTTTGCATCCAGTTAAGTAGGTAAGCATTTACTTATTTTATTATCTTTGCTATTTTTCTGTTCAATAACCTCTATCTATTCATCCATCCACCCATGTATTCATAAATCTATTCACATGTAAATCTATCATTTGATACTCCTTTCTCCTATCCATCCGTTTGTCTGTCCGTCCATTCATATTTCTGCCTTGTTTCCATCCACAAATCCATTTATCTCTATGTGAGCGGATCCCCCTTCCTCCATCCATCCAAACGTTTGTACAATGCTGATCCATAAACATATCTGGGCACGTACATCGCATCAAAGCGGATGCTGTCGTGCGGAGGCAACTCGTGCGCTAGAAAAAACTAGAGTTGTTGGAAAAAAAACAAAATAGGGCCGCCTACAACATGATGATCACCTATTTCTGTTCCAGTCCAGCTTTCGTGTCCCATGCCAGAAAAAGTAAAAGTGCTCAAGTGTATATATAAGACTGATAAGAGAGACCGTCAGCTCGAGTATACAGAAGCCATTTATATCTCTCCCTGCCCGTTTATTATAATAGTTATCATCATCATTATCAGTATTATTTTCTGACAGCAAGCCAACTCTGATGTTTTTATCAGACCCCCCCCCCCCCGTACGACGATCAGAAAAAGGGGCCATTTATGACCCAGTAAAGCTGGTCTGATCTAAAGCAAGACACAGGAATTAATCAACCTCTCCCAAGAGACGTCAAACAAACTGACACAGATGATAAAGACAACGTTGAAGCAACAGTCCGACGATAAAGACTGAGTTAGCAACTTTCATCGGCATGCTACTGCAATGAATTTGTTTGATACATCCGTATACAGGTATGACAATCTGTTCACAGACAAATGCTGACTCACGACAGGTTCGCCTTTTTAGATGCTATATTACTTATATGTATAAACTTTGAAGTTGCCCGAAAATGCAACAAATTAAAGATGAAAACAGACACAAGTGGGAGGACAAATCAAAATTTTTGGCTGTGAAATGTGTTTATATTGTGCAAGTCAGAGATCTGATGAAGGAAAATGCTCGACCCACATTTATCATTCCAAATTTTGACAATAATGAAATACGGACTTAACGAAAACAAGTATTTTTTGCGATGAATATATCTATGTAGCTTTGACTTGTATAACACACACACACACACACACACACACACACACACACACAATGGTACCGAGACCACAACCCTGTCATTTATATGTATTTACGACATGTGAGGGGTGAAAGAAGGACAGTATGGAAAACATTCCCTCGGTGAGTGCATCTATACTAAACACAGAAACAAGGCTCTTGATTTACGCTCCCAGCCCACTGCATTGACCGGTAAGCGTACGGACTCAAAGATGACGTACAATTTATTAGAACGGAAGTTAAACGAACCTTCCATCCACTTGCTTATGAGCACTTTTTAACGTTCTTCAAAACACCTACCAGTGCCACTGGGTTTCTCCAGGGAGCCCCTCAAGATTCTTCATCCATATGGGCATGTGAAATGTAAGCAGTGACCACCCAGTGGACGCTGTATCTACTGTACTACGTATTTGACACGGTTCTGCCAAAATAGCCATTCAAATATTTCACGACTAACCATGGGGCAATTGTGTTTAAAGTTCTTTTCAGATAGCAATTCAATTATTTTATGATTATCTGACAGGTAGTTGTATTATAGAAAGATTTTAACCCAACTCAATGCTACAATTTCTCTTTTTGATATCCTTTTCTTCGGCATCTTTTGATTAGTTGAGTACATTTGCGATCTTCCTTACAAACATAATTTTAATAATGAAAAAATTAGTGTTGAAACTTTGGACATTAAGCAAACTGTTTAGACATCGTTCTGATATCAACTGTCTTATATTTATATTCAAATATATATACTTGTACAGGTGTGGAGGGGTGTCCGTGTGTGGCACGGCAGTAACCTGGTTGACAAACCTTTCTGGACTGTGAAAATCCCTTACCAAGCAAGAAAAACCATAGCAATGGTGACGTACACTTTTAACTCATAAAACGACTCTATGAGGGAACCTAGGGATTCTTTAGAGAGTTCCTCAAGAAGTTCCATTTCGAAGGGTGTAATCGTGGAACACAGAGATTCAAAAACTGGACTGGAAGAAATTCTAAAATCTCGGCAGTTTAACTGAGAAGATCAAATTGATCCATATTTCACCAACTAAAAATGTATGTTTATCAATGTAGTAGTACTGACTCCTTCAAACATCATCCGAATTCTTGGACTCTTTCATCTGCACATAGTGCATGGCTATAAATTACATGTGTACCTCACAATAGCTACATACGATCAGACGGAACTAGGAAGTTAAAAGTAAGGAATAGGACAGGAAAAATCTTAACGCTTTGTGCCGTCAAAATTTCACTCTCAGAATAAAAGTACTAAAATCGTTTTTGCCTTTGTTTTTATTTTTTACGGAACTATGTGGTGGCCCTTCTTTTAGGTCGAATATGATAATGACCCTGAAGTACCACTCACGATGAAAGAATCCTAAAAAGATAAGTTCAAACCATGCACCTAAAATTACAGACGAATACGAAGAAAAACATCGGTCCTCCTCGTGTATTTAAAACCGTGTCACCTTTTTAGACAGTCACAAAAAGTGAAAACGTAGTAGCTCTGGTACCAGCTTTGGTAAGCGCCACTGGGTACATACATAAATGAATCAAATTAGTTTTCATTTCCGGATCTCACTTGGTAACTTCCCAAAAACCATCAAATGACGTGCACAGGAATCTCTATATTGGTCAACGATCTACCTGTGATTTGTATTTAACCTTATGTTTCAATAATACATCTTTAAATTCGCCTATTTTATGACAAACATCTTTGAATTATTAAAGACTTCTTCTCACGCAATCTCTTGATAGGTATTGCAAATGGAGTTGCAATCCTTTTCATTTTAAGGATATAGACCTTGGAAGATTTACATGTGACGTTTTGAAGTATGCTGCTTTAGGAAGTGAAATCATAAAGTCATTTTGAATAGTGTCACTCTTTGTGTTATCATTCTTTGCTAGTACACAGTGTTTAAGGAATAATACGAACTCAAATTTCGTTGTCATAGCTGACAAATTTTGTACACACCAACCTACCAATGTTTACCCAACCAGTCGTATGTTTTCTTTGGGGGGGGGGGGAATGAAAAAGTAACCTTAAACACAATGAGCATTTTGTATTAAAAAGCAATCGATGCACACCGTGAATAATCATAATCCTTGGAATATCGAAAGGAAGAGTTCCAACAACATTTTAAAAAAACGGCTACCCAGAAAGTTAAACATCCTTAAGTTATATATATTAGAGGTGCAGACCCTTCGCCAACCGTCCTTAAATTATATATAACGGAGGTGATTACCGTTATTGACGTTTTCGTATAAGTTCTTCTGTGTCCAAGAAATTGGTTTAAGCTATTCCAGGCAATTCTGAAACAAACAGTTTACACCAAGACGCTGAAGTAATAACATGGGATGATATACAGTTTCACAAGCTGAAAAAATATGTTGAAATTTCCTGGGGCTGTAGAAAGAGCGTCATGAAAGATTACGCGCTGATATATTTGGGACTTTGTCTTGTTTTCCAAGTATTGTCCCTCTCAAAGAGGAAACCACTGAATGAAGGTAAGTTTTTTCACACACACACACACACACACACACACACACACACACACACACACACACACACACACAAACCGTTGAAATACGTCGGCAAATTATATAAAGCAAAAGCAAGGCTAAGCATTGACATATACCTGGCAAAAACTAAATGGTGGAATACATTCTATTCGATTTTGGGCCTAACGAAACGCGAAGACATTCAGTGGTTACTAATGCAGAGTACACTGTGTTGCTCAAGCAAAATTAATCAGCACAGCTATATGACATATATATATATATATATATATATATATATATATATATATATATATATATATATATATATATATATATAGTTATATATGTGTGTGTGTGTGTGTGTGTGTGTGTGTGTGTGTGTGTGTGTGTGTGTCTGCATGATTTTGTAACGCCGAAAACCAATTGCATCTTTAATATCACCCCGGCAATAATACATTATCTTTTACACGGCATTGTGTGCTTTCAGAGACTGGAGGCTGGAAATGTGTGAACTGCAATTTATCAATAGAATACAACGGTTCGCAAAATATTGGTATGACAAGTGGTCCTGACAGGGTACAAAGGAACTGCCATAACACAGAAACAGATAAATCAGGAACAGTTGGAGAAAACGGAAAGAAAATTGCATTTAATCAACAAACTGGATTTCCGGCAGTACAAAGACACAGACAGAAGCGTAATGCAGACAGTCCTATCATTTCGGGTTTTGATTTTCTCAGGAAATCTTCCCATTTTGATGTTTATTCAACCCAGAAAATTACAAACCCGGACGCTGGTATATATTCCACAATGACGGCTGTTACTTATTTACCGCAAAACCTTTCCCAGACTAAAAATCCTGCGTCGAGATTAAAGCATGTGAAAGCATCTATAAGAATAGTAAATGGCATAGCGTGGCAAGAGGACTTTAACAATAAAAGCTCACATGCTTACAAAGAACTCCAGAAGTTCTTATTGCCACTGGTGAGTTACTTACACAATCTTTTAGTCAGACTTTTACTTCTCTTTAACCACATTTTCTTTATAAGTGGAACATGTCTGGTTATTTGTAATCTTACCAAATGTTCTCTGCTGTATTCGAAAAGGCATAATTATGTTCTTCAAACATACACTCCTCAAATGTGCAGAGTAAGTATCTTTCATTCCGACAAATGTTACAAAACAATTTTGGTTTTTCATCACTACACCCGTGGTATGGTGGCAGATTGTCGCCGCTGCGTGGTCATACGGTCAGAGATTTTGGCAGGAAAAAGATATGGACCTCTCGTATTTCGACATATAAAGTCGACAAATGGTAAATATAATGCTACATATTCAGCCGATGAGCTGTTTGGACGATATCGACCTTCATTTTGTATTTACAAAGACCCTATGCAAGCCCATAATCAAAGCTGTGCTTCATTCAAGATTACTCTAATCTATCTATCTATCTATCTATCTATCTATCTATCTATCTATCTATCTATCTATCTATCTATCTATCTATCTATCTATCTATCTATCTATCTATCTATCTATCTATCTATCTATCTATCTATCTATCTATCTATCTATCTATCTATCTATCTATCTATCTATCTATCTATCTATCTATCTATCCATCCATCCATCCATCTATCGATCGATCGATCGATCTGTCTGTCTGTCTGTGTGTCTGCCTGTCTATCTGTCTCTGTCGTCCACCTCTCGATGTACATACATAATTAACTGTCTATATCTATGTCTGTACGTCTGTCTTCCCGGCGTGGCTACCGATAGCTACCTATCTGCCTGGCCATATAGCTACCTGTCTGCCTGGGCCTACAGCTACTTATCTGCCCCGGCCCATTGCTACCTGTCTGCCTAGGCCCACAGCTACTTGTCTGTATGTCAATCATCGTTTTTTCACGGTGCATCCACGAGGGATATGAATGCTTTTTAACTATTATGAGTGATATATAAAGCAGCAATTGAAAATAGACGGTTCGAAATTATTTATTTACTGATTGCGTACAAGAAACACAGAAGTTTAAACTGCCCATAGATATTAAGATCTTTAAAGCATATTCCAAATTATATGCTATATAATCTTCTTTAGTTGATTAATTGGGCTTCTTTAAATAAAGCTGAGGTTTTATTCAAAGCATTCATTAATAAGGCATAATTTTCTCTAATTATTGATTGACACAAATGATATAGTCAATGTCGTACACACCATCATAAGATTGTTTTCTAATGATGTAACTCTATTCATTGAAGTAAGCCAACCTGATGAAGGTGCCAGAGAAAGAGACGCCGACCCAGTGAACATTAAAAATTGGGCACAAAAATGGCTGGTGACGTCCCCCCCCCCCCCAAAAAAAAGGGGGGAAAGGCTAATTTTGAGCAAAAAGATATCAAGGAACCATCCCAATCCTATATTTTGCAACTCCAATGTAAAATCCGTGAACGAACACAAACATTTAGACTTGATCATTCGAAGTGAATTAACCTGGAATAGACATATTTACAGCATTGTTGAAAATATCCCACAAAATTAGTAAATATTATGAAGAGTTACAACATCGACTACTCAAATCGACCATTTAAAAGGTTTACAAGTCCCACATAAAACCTGTATTAGAATATGGTGCAAATTGTCCTCAAGCTGAAGAATCCTTGCTAGAACGTGTTCAGCTGGACGCTGCCGTGCCATAACAGGAGTCATGATGGGAACACCCTCTTCCAAATTGCATGATGAAACAGGCCGGGAAAGCTTACACCAAAGACGGGAAAAAAGAAAACTATAATAATGTAGCAAATTTAAATATAATAAACATAACCGTGTTGATATGGCACTCGCACATAACTATCTCCATTGAACCATTCTTTTTTTGAGAATGGGGATTTGGTCGAGTGGATATGTGCGTTTCCCATTTCAGCTAGGCGACTGGTGCCGGGGGCTGCAGGTTCTAGTCCCACACGTTCCGAAAATAAAATATATATTTTCGGCATTTCCTTAATGCTGTTGGATTTAAGTCCCCGAATCTGTAATTAAATGCCGACTCAGTACTTATACTGTATAACCGTGTTGAAAAGGCACTCGCACATAACTGCCTCCATTGAACCATTCTTTTTTTGAGAATGGGGATTTGGTCGAGTGGATATGTGCGTTTCCCATTTCAGCTAGGCGACTGCTGCCGAGGGTTGCAGGTTCCAGTCGCGCTCGTTCCGAACATAAAATATAAAATGAAGCGCCACAGTATTTTGAAATTATTTTATGCCAAGCCGCAGGCAATAGAACACCCAACAACCTTCGTCATGAACACAATATTCTGCACTTTCGGACCAGAACGACAAGCCACGTGCTTCCTTTCTTCGGCACGCTGCTCGATAAACACTATATGGCGAACAAAACGAACTCTTTTTGATCGGCAAGCGCAAAACAGCATCAGTCCATGCCAGACTGCACAGACGCCAGGGGAATGACTACCTGCATAGAATTGGTTTAAAGAGTCCACTCATTGTAGTTGTTGTGACGCTCATAAAGTCCAGTCACTGTAGTTGTGGTGGCACAATCGAAGATATGTTTCATTTTTCTTTGTTTGTCCAACCTATAATAATAATGTTACCTGCATGGATCTACATGAAAATGTGATTCGTCTTGCACCTAATACCTTAACAATTGTACTGTATGGCTCCGACGAATGCACCTTTAGAAACTGTGTCAAAATATTCAAGGCTGCCCGCACCTACATAGAACAATCAAAACGTTTTAAGTACATGAATTGATTTTTACGCCGCCACACCCATGGAACTGTGGCATGCCGTTTTGATATTTAGTCCTGTTTGGCGATATCACTAAATCATTTAGCGATGTCGTCATTTGACCATATCGCCAAATGGTTTGACCATATCGCCAAATCATTTGGCCATATCGCTTAATGGTCTCATTTACTGATATCCCTCAATCATTTACTGATATCCCAAAATGATTTGGAGATATCCCTTAATGATATCGAGATATCGCTATATGATTTATAGATATCGCCAAATTGATGTATTTAGTAATATTGTCAAATGATTGAGTCATATAGCTGAATAAGTGAATCAGTGCGTGCTGGGTAATTGTTTTTTACCTGCAAAGATATTGACGTGAACGAGCGAGCAATTAGACCTGTAGGCCTGTTTGTTTGTTCGATCACAAAATTAATAATTATCATACACTGTCTTCGCAACATGATAATATGCCCATTAACAATGTCAGAGAATACGATCAATTAATTCTCGACAGAACTTTTGTCATGAAGATGAAGCCATCGCGCTTCCCCTCAAATCGGCATCCATATTGAACAAAAATAGGACAAGGAGCGGAAATACAAACAGCGATGTCGCTAAATGATTTACGATTTCATTATATCATTTAGCGATATCGCTAAATCCTGGGCACTTAGGGATATCAGTATTTCATTTAGTGATACATCTAAATCATGCTCAATAATAATGGGGGTGTGGACTAACTTTTTAGCTATTGTGCATTTTCTATTACAGCTGAACAAGACTTTACGCGGTGTTAATAGACCTTTCAACAGCATAGATATCGAGGGATTCAGGTGAGTAATATGTACCATTGTGGCTGTGGGTGACCTGACAGTTGTGTAGTCAGTTGCGTTGGGAGTAAACTACATATGCACAACAACCTTTATTAACCGATGACAAACGTTCCTGTAATGTATACAGTGTGTCATGGATAGTTCCTTGCAACGTATATGGACATTAGTTGACAAATAGATTCGTCCTATCAACACGTTTTTTTTATCTGCGTATGCACCAGCACTCGGATTGCTCGATTTTTCTTGGCATTATTAACCGGTGCCCATACTATTTAGATTGCAACATAATGAATCCTAATTGATACGCACCCATTTTGTTTTTGTTTTTTTTGAACATGGGAACGAAATTTCAACCACATTTTGGAAATTCAATGCAAATTAAGACATCGCCTGCATTCAGCCTATTAAGAAGAAATAATGCTTCTTTGATACAATTGTATTTGTGTCTTTTTGTCCAAAACCACTTCCTAGTAGTCATTACCCTATTCCGCAGTCCGAACTCTTTGCTCTCCATAAGCTAACCTGTCCCTGTCTAACTGCTATACATAGAAGTACTGTTGTCCATATTTCAAACGTTCCTCTGTAAAATTTTGACATAGGCTGTATCAGCCCAAATAAATTAAAGGGTCTCCAGCGGGTAACTACTCAACATGTTTCGGAGCCTTTTACCCGTGTCCGTGACTTCTTCTTCTTCTTTGAATACCAGCTTGATTATTATGAAAACGTGTTTGACTGCTGTCAAGAGTTGCAAAGTCCAAATTCCTAACATCACCGAAGCCTAAAATTCTGTCATTGAGTCCATAAGGAAACGCTGAATTAAGGGTTTTGATCCAAAAATCTTCCATTTGTAATAATTTCCTTGTGTTAACATAACTGTCTTGGTCTAACAAATTTGGCTCTATGTAATCAATAATTTCTATCCGGCAATCCAAATGTGAATGTTCCGCAGAATTGAAATGGTTACACAAAAAAGTGTTTAACTTGTGATTTTTAATTGTAGTTTTATGACCACTAAATCTCTTTTTAACTGTTTGAGTAGTTAGGCCCACATATTGTGATTTACACGTAATGCAGGATATCAAATAAATGATATTGGAAGAGCTCCTGACTGTGACGAATCACACAGCACATTTGCTCCTCCATGTTACAAACTCCCATAATCACATGTAAAATATGGCAACATTCCTTAAAGAGAATCTATATGAGGCCACTAATGGTAATAGCAAACACTTATTTTGTGCAGCTAGTCTTAGAATGAATAATTGAACAAATTCTTGAAATTGTTTTAGAGCCCGTATCATAAGCAGTAAGATTATACTTTTCTCGTTCACGTACATTTGAAGTTACAAAGTGCGGCATATTTAGTTGGTAGAGTTTTGGCAGACTTGTGCCGAGAAATGGGGAAACCCAAGTTACACCTAACAGCTGAAAATCAGTAAATATTTCATTCACGTACGTTTGAAGTTACACAGTACAGTGTGTATAGTTGTGCTTGTGTTATTTAAATTCATTTCTTTTTTAAACGAATTTGAAACGCAATGGTTATTAAATATCAGTCAGAAACATAAAGAAAACAAACGAATTGACATTCAGTTTGCCTTGAGATGGCATATCCAATTGCCTTGCCATTTCGGAGTTAATAGACTGTACATGTCAACTCTTGGCAGGTGAGCCAGTTAGCAGTGTCTCTTGAGGTTTCATTTTATAAGCTGTGTACAGAGTGCGTTAAGTTTAGGTAATCATAGAGCAAGCAAAGAGATTCGCATAAAAACAATTAAACAGACAAATTAAAAGAAAGAAAGAAAGAAAGAAAGAAACAAACAAACAAACAAAAAAAGTGACAATAATACTCGCACGGCCACGGCCGGCTATTTTTTTATTTCAATAGCTCTAATGACTTGTCAGTCAGCAGAGATATTAAAATCCGTTTGCGTCCGTCATCTGTCTGTCCGTACATCCATCTGTCGGTCCGTCTGCCATGAACTTTTCGACATCTTATCAAAAACCGTTACATGGAGTGTTTTGATTTTGCACATGGATGGTCCCCTGTGGACCTCTACCAAGTTTGCGAAGGAGATAATGATGCAATAATTTTTCTTCTTTTTTTGGTGAATTTTTTATTGATTTAAAAAAATCTTCATCCCAAGAACTACTCGGCCAATTGCTTTGCTATTACACAAAGGGTTATCTGGTGTCATGTAGTTCTTATTTTGGACACCAGGCGGCGCTTCAATTAAGAAATATAAATTTTTGTGTGTTAAGGCTGTTTTTGATTTCTCCAGAACGATTTAACAGAATTGCTTAAAAGTTTGTCAAGATATAATTTGATTTTAGGCAATAAACACGATCCCTTTGTCCGGAACATACGCCCGATCCTCTTCTTTGAATTTTTGTGTCTGAAAGCTATTTTCGACTACTGTCAGGATAGATCAAACTTTGGTACCACGGTACATGTACATAGCTATACAGACTACAGTGCATGTGTTGCAATACCGTACAAGTAGATTCTAGTCAGCTGATCACAGGATCATTATGATCCTATTGTTTGGTAACGTATACACAAGTTGTGATGGTTTGTTCAATAAGTATAAATCCGCCTATATCCACAAAAATGTGGCTCCACCACATCAGAAGTGATTTGCACAAAGTGGAATCACAGGATAAAAATGTTGAAGTGAAAAGTTTTTGTTTCTTTTCTTTTACACAGATTTGTAACATGATATTGACTTTTACTTTGTTGGTAAAATATACACCTCAAAAAGTATACCCAAAGTAATGGTGGCCATACAGCATGTTAAAGTCTACCATTATACTTTTGCATTGTTTGCTCGAAGAGCTTTATTTATGTTTTTGTTCATTTTTTGAAGCATTGAGTGACGTGTTACAGTTTTGTTTATTGTGCAATGTCTACAACATGTTGTTAAACAAAATGTGGAACATTGTTTATGGGGTGTGAACGCAGATTTTCAGCTCAGGGGACTGACTTCTCAGTCAGCTGAGGTTTTAGGAGACTCAGTCGTCCGTCGTCCGTCCACAATTCGCATTTTCGACTTCTCCAAAACCAGTAGCCGGATCGTCTTCAAACTTGGTGGGAATATACCTGGGTGCGTCTGTAACACGTTTGTTTAAATGGTCACACTCCAGTGATTCTAGATTTCTAATGAAGTTTTTTGTTCTTTTGGGCACAAATTTTAAAAAATCTTCTCACAAACTTCTCAGCCAATCCCTTTGATATCACAGATGAACAATCCTGATGACTGTTAATGCTTTATTTGCCCGCCTGATGGCGCTGCAATTTTTTTCCTATTTCTCATGATGTTTTTGTGTTTTTGCTATTGTCGACTTCTGCAGAAGCGTCACTCCAATTTAGCTCAAATGTGCTGGATGTGTTCCTTGTGAAAAGGTCAAAGTTGTTTACTAGGTGGCACTGCTGTAGATTCCTGATTTTCAACATTTTTTTTCAATTCGGATACTCATCCGTAAATCCACCTTTCGCATTGATTACTATGTTAGTGGATGGGAATTCTAATGTTAATTCACATTTTTGAGCCGACCAGCTTCACTTTAAACTTGGTGGCAATGTACCTTGAGTCGGTTTCTACCAAGTGTATTCAAATGGTCGCGCTCCAGTGATTATTTTTATTTTTTACAAGTGCTTCCGGCTGTGCCCAGGCAACAAATTAATCTGACGTCAAAAGAGGTAATGTGTAAAGGGGGAAAGAACATCCATTTTAAACATGTTTCAACAAATATCCAAGTTCTCGAAGGCTCAACAAAATTATTTGCGTGGTTCCGGTAACCTGACAGACCCTGCTAAAAAGTCCAACCCTATAATTAATGGAACAATAATGATAATAACAATAATAATAATAATAATAATAATAATAATAATAATAATAATAATATTAATAATATTAAGAATAATAATGATAATGATAATGATAATAATAATAATTATAATGATAATGATAATAATAATAATAATAATAATAATAATAATAATAATAATAATAATAATAATAATAATAATAATAATAATAATAATAATAATAATAATAATAATAATATAAAGGTACATGTATTTTCAAGCCGCCCTTCCCTAATAAATATTTATCGACCCAGGCCAGTGCTAAAAACTCAGAGACCCAAGTCGTCCAAAAATACTTAAGTTTTTTTTCAGTGGCCCACATGAGACATATGTGGCCCAAAGAGCCAAAGCAAGCGCCTGACGGCATGCTATGGGGGTCTGGGGACAGAACCCCCCCCCCCCCCCTCCCAGAAAAAATTGGAATTGGAGCATGCACAATTTTGCATTCTGGGGAGTTTCGAGTGGAAAATCTTGCCTAGACATGGTTGACGAAATCAACATTTTAGTCATTATTAAGCTGATATGGCTATTTTCCCTCAGATTGTACGGAAATCTGTTAAAAATTGGCAAAAGTTAGTGAAAAATAAGATTTATAAAACCATTGCCATGTTATCAATTAAGATAAGACAATTTTTGTATTTATGTATGTAAAGCTTTAGGGAATTTTTGCACACATATGTTTATTAATTCGGGGAAAATTATGTCAGCATTGTGCAATTAATCGCTGAAAATGCCTAGGGAATCTTGCCTTGGCTTATTCCCATGGTGGACCACAACATGAAAAATAGCAAGTATGAAATCAGAAAAATATTAGGTTGCTTTGCACAGGTTTGTAGCTGAAATGCTTCAATCATTTATATATTAAAAGTAGATCAAAATTTTCAATAAATTAATATATAAATAAATAAATATAAGCACCAAAGGTATGTTTTTATAACACTAAGATACTGAAATTATAAATACATAAAGCTGTTTCTTTCCAGTACTCCAATATCATGGCAGACATGCATGTGATTGTAATATTTACAGTCTTTGTATCTGCCGATGGAGGGCACCTCCATCTTTTGTAATTCTTGCGTTACTGTTGGCCCCTTGGGGCGTATTTGGTTAATAAAGATTCTGATTCTGAATCTGCATTAAGAATGATTTCACTTTTTTTTATAATGTTCTTACATTCATCCTTTTTGATATACCCCGGCAGTTTCTGTGTGGTATAATAATGGTACAGTAATACCTACATTACCGATCCCAGTCCCCGCCTGGTCAAAACGACCAGTTTTCCTTGGCACGGGCGCTTTTGCAATGTTAAATGACCTGACGCGAACGACCACAGTGCTGTCCAACTGGAAATCTCTGTAGCAGCAAATTTAGATTCCCTGGAGGATTTTCTCAACTTCTTCACTGAAAAGAAACACTTATTTTGGATAAATTCTTTAGCATTTTTCAAGAACTGTGATGCAAAATTTTACTTCAATGCTCCGACTGGACAGCCCTAGACCAGCTGCAACATGTGACCAACGACCAGCAAAATCGCCCCACAAACAACCACCCGTTAAGAAAAGCGGTCACACTAATCAACCGTAACCAAGTTGCAACTTAACAGAAAAGCTGGCCAACGTCGCGTTATTTTGCAGTAAAGTCAACTCAAACACAGCATTTTATTTCAACTTGTCTGGACGGTTAACTTGGGCCGGGAAAAAAGCATAGCCATAGCTGCTGCATATAGCTACGGTGGTGCGGTATCCGTATCTAGCTTTGCTAGGACTAGGTTCAAGGTGTCCGTTTTCCGAGTTACCAGGGGACATGGTTGTCAACGTATTTTTAAAAGATGACTTAGGATCTCAACTTTAATCGGCCCGCTCGGTTGTGTCTGACGAGCGGCCCAGTAAGAATCATTTAGCGAGTCTGGAGGCTGCTACGGAGGCAACAATTTCTAATGCTCCAGTATAATTCATAATTTAGAAAACGTAGAAATACTTTTAAATGTCATATGCACTCAGCCAAAGCTCAACACAGGTTTGTTTATTCAGTTGCTACTTTCATTTTGTGAGCAAGCTGAGGTCAAATGAGCACGGGCTGTTCACACAGCCCTCTTTTTTGTGTTTTTCTTTTGCTTTTTTTGTTGTTGCTTTTTTACAAATGGCACATGGTAAGGTGGAGTTCTTTCATTTCTGTATATATTTTTAGAACTCTACGTGTTAGAGAAGATGCCAATGGATTCTAAATAAGTAAAATGAACTACATTTGTAAAAAAAACTACAAGTACAAAGAGTCACTTTATTCAGTGTAACATTTTAGCATTTCCTTGTTCCAGTAAACAAATTTCCACTCCAATACAGTTGCTCGTCAGAATATGACGGACAACATCTGTACAATGCATATACAAAGTTGACAGTCTTCAGCCAAGGTTGTGCATTCTGGCAAACATGGCATTAATTTGCTGTGATTTCAGCATAACATTGAAAGTAACTGTTCGTTCTTTTGTATATAAACAAGCAGAGATCTATGTCCGGATTTTCTCAAATCGTACAAATTGCAAGGTTTTCGCATGCATTAAACAAAAAAATATAAAATTTTAAGTGCTACCTTCATTTCGAGTGAGTTTGTATTAAATAAATGCATACTTTGTATTCATATGAGTTGGTTTTCAGTAACTGCATGCTTTGCAGTCAAAATACCGTTACTTGATAAAAATGTGTGATAAACTTAATGTTATCAATTTTGTCTACCTTGCAATATTTGTTTCAGACATTTACCATGTTCTGATATAAGTTCTTAGGAGTCTTGTATTCTTATGGTGTGATTTTATTGCACTTATTCCGTCTAAATTAATAAAATATTGTTATTGACTTAAACATTTAGATATATGTTTACAGAAACTTTTCAAGACATTTTCCAGCTTTTGCACAATGATATGTAAATGTAAAGATATAGGGGTTAAAACATCTTGAAGTTTTTCAGTCATCTGAATAAGCAATAAAGTGCCCATGATGAAAATGAAGTAAAATATCCATGGTTAGCGGTATTTAAAGAAAGATTTGGTTCTATCAATAAGATCTTTGTTTGTCAGTGTATGATGAAAGATGACACAAAGCAGCAACATGCAACTGGTAGAAATGATTGCATAATTCATGGAAATTGCCAGAAATGAGAAAATTCCTATATGAAAATCAGAGCAAAAATAGTTTCTCATCGAACTGCATTCTATCTTTTAAGACAGGGCAGCACGTGGGTCACGTTTTCTATCACCTTTGATGATACAGCCACATCAACGGAAGCAACCTTAGACGCTCATTCTTTAGAGCAAGCGTTTGTGTCTGCAATGAATACCAGCACCATAGGAAATCTGACAATCGATCCAGACTCGACCTCATTCCAAGGTATGGGCATCTCCTCTTGACCTACTGGTTTATCACAGAAATTATCGTATTTTTGAAACTTCGTGGCGATTTGTGTCGTCTCTTAAAGATTTCAGTTATATTGTGCAGCACAGAGAGGTACATAATTGGCCGCATTGTGTGTCGCAGCCATGCATTTAGGACATTAATCTTCCTTATTTTGATCACATATAGTATTTCGACTAATACAGTGACTTGGCGGTGATAAGAAGATCCAAGACCCTTCCTTTCAAAAACACGCAGATCTGACTACCTGGATACAATGAAAAATAAAAATTGCAATCTGCACACTTCCTTTGGCCTTGAAAAAATAATCTAAAATCTAGATTACTGTAAAGAATTGATAACCTGAAATTGAATATTTGTACCTTCCAAAGAACTACTTAAGAATACGAATGTTATAGAACTATGGTCGGTACGTATTATACTCACTGCACAATCTAGGCAAGATAGTAACTAACAGGTCACACACAGAAAAAAAACAACAAATTATAACATCAACAAAGGATTTTAAAAACAAACTGTATCACTTTGCAGCATATCTGTCACGGTCACACTCCAGTGATTGCTTGCACAACACGGTAATACAATGTATCCCTATACAATGAGTAACGTTACTCCATAAAATCCTTCAGCAGACATGGTTAGGGCAGCAGTCAAGCCAGTGTAACTGCCTATTTGATGGTCTACAGCTGTCCTTTCGTGGATATGGTAGCTTAGTACCGAGTTTCATGTCTTTGTGCTGTGATCACTGTTATAAAACTAGTGATCATTGAACAGTGTGCCAATCTTTCTGCAGCTGTTGCGAGTGGAGGATCCCTGACATATGCCAGAGGCTACAAATTACCAGTCTCATCTATTTTTCCTGGACGCTCAGTCTATTTCCAAGTCGCGGCCCCCGTATCTCTTTACTCTGCAGTTGGCTTACAACTGACTCTGAAAAATTGAACTTATCAGCTGAGCTGACTTGTGTCCACCCAGCTCTCCTGCATATTGCGACATTCTACCAGATCTACAACTTTTCACTGTCATTCGGTCATATTAAATTGCACACTCAGTTTTGTCTGAACACTTGTGGGTTTTGACACATTTTCAGGCAGACTTGTGCCCAGCGTAGATACCCAGCAAACACAGCACGACAGCTGACCTGTCCTTATACAACTTTATAATCAAAAACAAAGTTCACTTGTCACAATCTGGTTAAAGAAAATTTTAAAGGGCATTGGTAAATATCGTGATTTTGGAGGTTTAGTTCTGATTTCCCTAAATTTGGTGGATGAATATATTTACAGCACGACACGATTGAATCCTTCACACAATACAGTCATAAGCTACCAATGTTCCTCTTGGTGAGTGGAAAACAATGCCCATACAATTCATAAAGTATGATTTTAAGGATCAAGTACATTCATGCCTTGGTTCTCAAGTTTACTGCATCTGCATGGCAAATTCGGCCTTCAATATCAAATCACGCAGTCTATTGTCAATGGGTGAACGTTATTTCACCGGGTTGCGTTTGTTTGCATTTCTGTAACAGTGAAGTAAAGAATTCTGATGACGCATTTCTAACATTGATGTGGAAGTGTTTTGACTTTGACTTAGTAGGATAAAAGATGAGAGCAAAAGACTCGAGCCAAAACAACACCTATGGTAGCCCATTGACACGTTGGTTGCTTCTGTCCATGCACCACTGTTGCTTTGATGATATTTGATAAATAAATAGCACATACTTTCGTCATATAAAAGGAGTTAACAACCAATACATTGTTAATATTTCTAACATGGCTTTGGTTTTAATAGTGTACAGAAACTAATACATTTGGGATTTACAGAGTTCATCGAAACCACGCGAATGCCAGCGCTAACAAGGGTTCAAACTGAAAAGCCTACGAAGTCTTGGTCAACTGTTCTGTCCAGTGTTATAAACACTGTAACGCCATTTGCTCCATCTGCGGCTGAAACATTAGAGCCAACGACAACCCCTAATCCACCCGTCATGACAACTGCACCATCACCCACATCAACTATTATGTCTACAGATACAAGGGCAACGAAAGGTGAAAAACTTATCCATATATATCTATTACAAGAACAATAAAAGCGATTTTATCAAAGGTTCATCCAACAGTCGTATTCACCGTAAAATAAGATTCCAAAATGAATTTAAATTTATTGTGGTTGTGCAGTCCTTTACGTCCGTTCTATGAGAGGTCCTGAGACACTTAACGCAATGTTCAGTTTTGCCGCAGTGTTCACAATTTTTACATATGTTCTTTCAGTTGTTTGGATATATGACTGGTGTATTCGTCATGGTTTTTAAAATTTTGGTATTAAACTTTTGTTAGGTTTTGCCTCGAATTAATTCCATGTGCATACAAATCATGCTTGCAACTGCACGTCAAATGTGCTATAAAATTGAAGAGGCACAGATTGAGCCTGTAAATGATGAGTGTGACTTTTCCCATTCTTTTTGGATAGGTGGGCAAATGCTTACCTTGTTGTTGATGGGTCGATAATTGCTATTTGATATTTTGATAATGACGGATTTGTAGGGCTATGTATTTCGGTAAGTGTAAAACACTTGGTGATGTTTTGTCTTTTGAAAAAGACATTATAGAGTTTCAAATAGCAGATATGGCCTACACCATGCAATAGTTTTGATTACGTTTTAATTGTTATTAAAACTACAGCAGCAACACAATCAACAATATCTCCTTCAATTACTGGGGCGTCAACAGCTGAATCTCCAGGAGCCACAACTGAGCCTACCACAACTGCAGCAAGGAGAACAGAACTGGTCCAAACAACAAAAGATGTTCCTACAGTGAAAACTGGAGAGGAATTGTCAACAAATTTTATTGGTGATTATATCAAAACATCAACATCCACAGTCGGTGCTTCAACAATGAAAACTTCAAAAGACATCGCAAAAACACATTCTACACAGGCAACCACATCACAACCTACTGTAACAACTGGAAAGCATCAACCCAATTCTTCGTCAAAAACAAAGCCAATGGAGGTACCATCGATAACACCCGAAACTGTACAAAGCACAAGGAAAACGATCGCAATGTCAAAATCCACAATTCACATCTCAACAAAGGAACCTACAATCACAAGTCTCCAAAATGATATTAAATTAGAAACAATAACTCCTTCAACCACAGAAACAACCACAAGAAAACATGCCCATACAACCATAAAATTTCATGCTATTACACAAAGAGCCACAACCACATCACCTGTTCCTACAACAAGCAAGCCGCTGTCTACATCACAATCTACAGATGCTAATTCAACCAAACATACAGTTATAAGAACAGCTCCTTTTACTATACAAAGAACTGCAACAAAATCCCATGCAGCAACAATAAAACTGCAGAAAACTACATCAGAGGTAAATACTGCAACATCTCTTCCAACTTCACGGCCCATTGAGGCAGTATCAACATCAAAAGGAGTAACGTCGACCAGTGAAACTACTACAACTAGTACTTTGACAACATCTTCATCTGTACCACCTGAAACTATCCCTGCAAGAGAAACAACAGCTGTTGTACATACAGATGCATCCACAACTAAACATGATGAAACATCAGTGAAAGAGCAGACAGCTATAGAAGCTTCCAAAGCCATATTTGTCCCAAGCACAGTTCCTACACAGCAGGCATCAGCAACAAAAACAGAAAAACCTACTAGTGAACAAATTACCACATCACAAGCGAAAACGTCTATGTCAACAGAAGCAGCTATACTTATGAAAACATCAGCTCCCGTAACTACAGAAACAACTACACAACCCCATGAAACAACCACCAAACCTAACACAGTCACATCTGTGCCAACAACAAAGCCTGAAGAGGAAGGAGTGACAGCAAAGAGAGGAAAAGCAACACATGAGTCCATTACTACATCAAAATCTACAGTGATTGCTTCAACCACAGAGCCTACAAGTGCAACACCCATACTTACTACAGCTAAAAGAACAAAAGTTCCTGTGAGTGCAGGGGCAGCCTCAACAAAATATGACCAAACAACTGCAAAACTGCAGACAACTGCAGAAGTGGCCAAAACTGCAAAACCTTTTCCAACACTAAAGTCCACAGGCGAAGTACCAACAACACCATCAGAAACATCAACCAGTGAACCCACTACTACATTCCAGTCTACGACTAGCACTTCCACAAAAACACCCGCAACTACAACACTCAAAACTACTTCAGAACGGGCAACCAACCCTGTATCTACAGAATCACCCACAACTAATAATGAAAAAATATCCACGAAAGACTGGATAGGTACAGAAGCGTCCAAAACCACAACATCTGTTCCAACCACAGTTATCACAGAGGAGGCACCAGCCACAAAAACAGAGACAAAAACTAGTAAATCAATTGCTATATCCCAAGCTACAACTTCAACTTCTACTTCAACAGAAGCATCTAGGGGAACAATAGCTCCACTAAGCACACAAACAACCATAAAGCCTGATGAAACAACTACCAAACCTAAGACCACCACTAGGTTGGTCACATTCACAACATCTGTGACATCAACTAAGCTTGCAGAAGAAGCATTGACAACAAAGAGAAGAAAATCAACACTTGAGTCCATTAATACATCGAAATCTATAGTGGCTGCTTCAACAATAGAACCTACAACTGCAAGGCGCATAACGACTGCAGCTAAAAGAACAACGAGTCCTGCAACAACAAAAGCAACTTCTACAAAATATGATGAAACAACTACAAAATTGCAAACAACTACAGAAGTGGCGAAAACTGCAACACTTACGCCTGCAAACGAAGCTTCGACAACAACATCCGAAACATCGACCAGTGAACCCACTACTACATCGCACTTTACAACTAGTGCTTCGACAAAAGCACCTGCAACTACAACACTCAAAACTGCCCCAGCAAAAGGAACAATCGCGGCTGTCTTTACAGAATCACACACAACTGGGCATGAAGACACAGCCACAATAGACCAGATGAGCACAAAAATATCAAATATCAAAACCACAGCATCTGTTCCAATCATAGTTCCCACAGAGGAGGCATCAGCCACAAAAACAGAAACAAAGACTAGTAAGCCAATTACTACATTGCAAACTACAACTTTTACTTCCACAAAACAATCAGCTACAACCACGGGAACAACAGCTCTTGCAAGCACAGAGACAATCATAAAGCCTGATGAAACAACTACCAATGCTAAGACCACCACTACATTGGCCACATTTACAACATCTGTGCCAACAAAAAGGATTGTAGAGGAAGCATTGACAACAAATGGAAGAATATCAACACGTCATTCCATTACTACACCACAATCTACAGTGGTTCATTCAACAACAAAACCTATAACTTTGAAACCCATACTGACTACAGCCAAAGGAACAACTGTTCCTGCAACAACAAAAGTAACCCCTAGAAAATATGATAGAACAACTATAAAATTGCAGACCACTGCAGAAGTGGCCAGAACTGAAAAATCTTTTCCAACATCAAAGCCCACAGACAAAGTACCAACAACACCACCAGAAACATCAACTAGTGAATCCACATTGCAATTTACAATTAGCACTTCAACAAAAGCACCTGCAACCACAACACTCAAAACTGCCCCAGCAAAAGGAACAATGGCGGCTGTCTTTACAGAATCACCCACAACTGGGCATGAAGACACAGCCACAATAGACCAGATGAGCACAAAAATATCAAATATCAAAACCACAGCATCTGTTCCAATCATAGTTCCCACAGAGGAGGCATCAGCCACAAAAACAGAAACAAAAACCAGTAAGCCAATTACTACATTACAAACTACAACTTCTACTTCAATAAAACAATCAGCTACAGCTCTTGCAAGCACAGAGACAACCATAAAGCCTGATGAAACAACTACCAAACTTAAGACCAATACTACATTGGCCACATTCACAACATCTGTGCCAACAAAGTTTGCACAGGAAGCATTGACAACAACCAGAAGAAAATCAACACGCGAGTCCATTACTACACCACAATCTACAGTGGTTCATTCAACACCAGAACTTATAAATACAAGACCCACACTGTCCACAGCTAAAATAACAAGAAGTCCTGCAACAACAAAAGCAACTCCTGCACAATATGATGAAACAACTATTAAATTGCAAACCACAGAAGTGGTCAAAACTGCAAAACCTTTTCCAACATTAAAGGCCACAGACAAAGTATCAACAACAACATCAGAAACATCAACCATTGAACCCACTACTACATTGCATTTTACAACTAGCACTTCGACAAAAGCACCTGCAACTACAACTCTCAAAACTACCCCAGAATGGGAAACAACTGCCATTGTATCTACAGAATCACCCAAAACTAAGTATGAAGAAACAGCCACAAAAGACTGGATAGGTACAGAAGCATCCAAAACCACAACATCTGTTCCAATCACAGTTCCCACACAGGAGACATCAGCAACAAAAACAAAAACAAGTGAACCAATCAGTACATCGCAAACTACAAGTTCGACTTCAACAGAATCGGCTACAACTATGAGAACAACAGCTACATTGGTCACATTCACAACATCTGGGCCAACAACAAAGCGAGGAAAAACATCACATGAGTCCATTACTACATTAAAATCTACAGTGGCTGCTTCTGCAGCAGAACCTGCAACTGCAAGACCCATAACGAGTACAGCTAAAAGAACAACAGGTCCTGCAACTGCAGAGGCGACCGCTACAAAATACGACGAAACAACTACAAAACCATATACAATTGCAGAAGTAACCAAAACAGCAAAACCTCTTCCAACGCTAAAGCCCACAGACGAAGTATCAACAATAAAAGCAGAAACATCGACCAGTGAATCCACTACCACATCACAGATTACAACCAGTTCTTCCACTAAAGGGCCCCAAACTACAACACTCAAAACTACCGCAGTTGTAACAAAAGCTCCTGTAACTACAGCAACAACTACATCGCAACCTAATGAAACAAAAACAAACCGCCAGAGCACTAGAAAAGTGGCCACAAGAGAACAAATAAGCACAAATACTAATAGTATTGTAATGATAAAAAACACAGATCCTTTCATTGCAGAAAAAGCCATCACGGCGTCTACTGTCACAACTACGAAACATCAAACCAGTACAGAAGCAGGCAAAACAACATTTCCCCCAGTGACAAAAACCACAAAGGAAAGATCCTCAACAAGAGAGCACATAACAACATTAATATCAGATCAAACAACAAAAGGTGACTAGATAAACCTCTGTCTATATCGGCACTTAAAACAGCAATTAATATGACAGCCATTTCACCGATAACCTCCCTATTAAATCTGGAAAAGGTCAAAAAAGAAAAATTTTATTGTGAGATGTTGGTTTTTATTTTTAATACTTTTAGACCAGTGATAATATTGGAAACAATGATCAAGTATACTCTAATGCAACAGAACTTGTATTTGGTGGTCTTTGTCTCAATCAACGGATTGAATGTAATTGCACCTTCGATTAAAAAGAACTTCAAAGCAAAATCTCATGCATGTTTTATGACCTCAATATGAATTTAAATTTGTGAGTACAAACAAATGTTGCACATTAGTGCTGCACCCAATTGGCGTTATTCTAGGTCTTTCTTTTGGGTTTATGTAGTATACCTGCCTAGCACTGGATATCTGAATGGTTGTTGTACGTGATCTCAATTCCTATGGAGTCTATACGTAGTGTGAATCTGCTGTGTAAAGACCAGCTGTAATCAAAGTTAATGTTAAAAATCGTCGTAGCTCCAAAACTTTGGTAATTGAAAACCAATGCAGTAAACCATGGAAACATAGGAAGCATTAAACAGTGAATAAGCCTGTAGCATTATACATTAACGGTTAACGGGAATAATAAGGGGCGTTAGTTGGCATTTGCGCACATTATGCTTTAATCACCCAAGGGAAAGAAGTGTTTTTGCCCCCCAAACTTTTGGGTTTATGTGTTGTCTAGGTGCATTTCTACCGGCAATAATTTGAAATTCTGGTGGACGCATGTGTAATAGTAAGTCACAATGTCGTTCTATGAAATATGTTTCTGTTGCGGCAAAAATATGTGTGCGAGGTGGTCGCTTTTGTGTTTATAAAGCACGTTTTCACAGGACACGTTGTTTTGAACGTACCAATGCTTTGCTGCAATGTTACTGTGTAGGATATATAATTATACATCTGCAAAAATAAGATTAAAAACTGTGATGTAATAATTATTTTTCAATTATTGTTGAAACCACAGTTACAACAAAATCAACAACCACGCCTTCAACTTCTGTGGCATTGAGAACTGAATCTCCAGAAACAACTAGTTCCAGCACGACAGAAGGAGGCACAGCCACCTATGTTCTTACTTCAAAGGCCACAGACGAAGCAGATACAACAAACGGCAAAGAAGTAACACGTCAGTCCATACCTTCATCACAATCCGCAGTTTATACACCAAAAATAGAAAGTACAGCACGAATCAAAACTACTGGGGATATAAAACCAACAACTCAATCGACTACAAAAGGATCCGCATCACAACCAGCTGAAGCAAGTACAAAACAACAAACAACTTCCGCTTCAATCAAAGAACCTAAGACTGCAACAATTCAAAGTTCCACTCCTTTAAAATCAACTGCTAGTTTGAAAACAGAAGCATCCACAGCAAAACCGTCTGAAACCAGTGCAACTAAGGCAACTACAGAACATGCTTCAAAAACCAGTACAACTAAGGTAACCACAGCTAGGTTTCCTGAAACCAGTGAAAGTGAAGCAACATTAGCACAGCCTCCTGAAACCAGCACAACTGAAGTAACTATGGCAAGGCAGACCAGTGCAACTCAAACAACCTCAACAAAGCCCTCAAAAACCAGCCCAACGGAAACAACTGCAGCAAAGTCTTTTATAACCAGCAAAGCAAAGGCAACCCCATCTACGTCTCAGGAAATCAGTACAACTGAAGCAATTACAGCCAGGCCTTCAGAAACTGGTACAACTCAGGCAACCATATTAAAGCCAGTTGAAACCAGTACAACTGAAGCAACTACAACAAAGCCAGCCAAAACCAGTGCCATTATGGCAACTAAATCTAAGCCTCCTGAAAGCAGTCCAACTAAAGCAACCACAACAAAGGTTTCTAAAACCAGCATAACTGAGGCAACTCCAGCAAAGTCTCTTGCACAAAGAACAACTGAACCAACCACAGAAAAGCCTTTCAAAATCAGTCCAACTGCAGCAACAACAGCAAAGCCTTCCAAAGCCAGTACAACTAAGGCAACGTCTGAGTCCCATGAAACCAGTACAACTATAGCAACTGCAGCAAAAGCTTCTGAAACCAGTACAACTAAAGCGACGGAACCAGAGCCTGTTAAAACCAGTACAACTGAAGCAACCACATCAAAACCTTTCAAAACCAGTACCACTATGGCAGCCACCTCAAAACCTCATAAAATCAGTACAATGGAAGCCACTGCAGCAAGGCTCTCCGAAATCAGTACAATGAAGGCACTCACATCCAAATATCCTGAATCCATTACAAGTAAAACGGCCACAGAAAAGCCTTCTAAAAGTAGTGTAACTGAGGCAACAACAGCGCCCCTTGTACCAAAAACCACGAAAAAAACTACAGCAAATCTGCTTGACACAAGTCCAATTGAAGCAACAACAGCAAAACCTTCAGGAACCAGTGTAACTCAGGCAACCACATCAAAGCGTGTTGAAATTAGTACAACTGAAGTAACTATGGAAAGGTCTTCTGAAATCAGTACAACTAAGGCAAGTATGCTTGTCCCTCTTGGAACCAGTACAACTGAAGCTACCACAGAAAGGCCTTACAAAGTGAGTGAAACTGATGCAGCGATTACAGAGCTTTTTGTACCCAGCACAGCTGAAGCAACCACAGTAAAAACTTTTGAAAGCAGTCTAACTGAAGTTACCACAGCAAAGGCCTCCGACACAAGTACAAGTAACGCAACCACATCCAAGTCTCCTGAAAGCGGTACAACTGAAGCAATTACACCAAAGCCGTCAGGAACTAGTACAACTCAGGTTATTACATCAAAGCTTGTTGAAACCATTAAAACTAAAGGAACTACAGCAATGCCTTCAAAAAATAGTATATCCGTGGCAACCACTACATACCCTCTTGGCACTAGTACAATCGAAGCAACTACAGCAAGGCCTTCTACAACAAAGGCAAGAACATCAAAATCTCCTGAAACCAGTACAAAGGAGGCATCCACAGCAAAATCTCCCAAAACCAGTGAAACTGATGGAATGACACCAGAGCCTCTTGTACCCAGTAGAGTGGAAGCAACCACAGCAAAGACTTTCAAAACCAGTCCAACTGAAGCAACCACAGCAGAGCCTACCACAACTAGTACAACTATAACACCCACAGCCAAGCCTCTCAAAACAAGTACAACTGAAGAACCTACACCAAAGCCCTCTGAAATTGGTACCACTATTGCAGCCACAACAAAACCTGGTGGAATCAGTACAACAAAGGCCACTACATTAAAATCTCGTGGAATCAGCACAACAAAGGCAACTACATCAAAGCTTCCTACACCCAGCAAAATGGAAGCAACCACAGCAAAGCCTTATAAAACCAGTAAAACTGATGCAATCACAAAAGAACCTCTTGTACCCACAACAACTGATGCCATGACAGCAAGGACCTCTGAGATCAGGACAAGTAAGGCAACCACATCCAAGTCTCCTGAAATATCCAGAACAACTGAAGCAATCACAGCAAAGGCGTCTGCCACCAGTACAAGTAAGGCAACCACATCCAAGTCTCCTGAAATCGGTAAAACTGAAACAACCAAAGCTAAGCCTTCAGAAACCAGTGCAACACAGGCAATCACATCAAAGTCTGTGAAAACCAGTACAATTGAAGCAACTACAGCAATGTCTTCCACTTCCAAAATTAGTACCACTATAGCAACTACACCCGAGCATCTTGAAACCAGTACAAGTAAGGCAACCACATCAAAGCCCTCTGTAATTGGTACCACTATGGCAACCACATCAAAACCTCGTGAAATCAGTACAACAGAAGCAACTACACCAAAGCCTCTTGAACCAAGTTCGACGAAAGCTACTACAGCAAAGCCTTCTAAAACCAGTAAAGCTCATACAATGACAACAGAACCTCTTGTACCCACAGCAACTGAAGCAATCACAGCAAAGACCTCTGAGACTAGGACAAGTAAGGCAACTACATTTATGAGTCCTGAAATACCCAGAACAACAGAGGCAATCATGGCAAAGGCCTCTACCACCAGTTCTAGTAAGGCAAACACATCCAAGTCTCCTGAAACTAGTAAAACTGAAACAACCACAGCAAAGCCTTTAGAAACCAGTGCAACACAGGCAATCACACCACAGTCTGTGGAAACCAGTACAATTGAAGCAACTACAGCAATGCCTTCCAAAATTAGTACTACTATGGCAACTACACCCAAGCATCTTGAAACCAGTACAACTGCAGCAACTGCAACAAAGCCCTCCGAAATTGGTACCACTATGGCAACCACATCAAAACCTCGTGAAATCAGTACAACAAAGGCAACTACATCAAAGCTTCCTACACCCAGTATAATGGAAGCAGCCACAGCAAAGCCTTCTAAAACCAGTAAAACTGATGCAATGACAACAGAACCTCTTGTACCCACAACAACTGAAGCAATCACAGCAAAGACCTCTGAAATCACAACAAGTAAGGCAACCACATCCAAATCTCCTGAAATACCCAAAACAACTGAACCAATCACTGCAAAAGCCTCTTCCACCAGTACAAGTAAGGCAACCACATCCAAGTCTCATGAAATCAGTAAAACTGAAACAACCAAAGTTAAGCCTTCAGAAACCAGTGCAACACAGGCAATCACATCAAAGCCTGTGAAAACCAGTACAATTGAAGCAACTACAGCAATGCCTTCCAAAATTAGTACCACTATAGCAACTACACCCGAGCATCTTGAAACCAGTACAAGTAAGGCAACCACATCAAAGTCTCCTGAAACTAGTAAAACTGAAACAACGAAAGCAAAGCCTTCAGAAACCAGTGCAACACAGGCAATCACACCACAGTCTGTGGAAACCAGTACAATTGAAGCAACTACAGCAATGCCTTCCAAAATTAGTACCACTATGGCAACTACACCCAAGCATCTTGAAACCAGTACAACTGCAGCAACTGCAACAAAGCCCTCCGAAATTGGTACCACTATGGCAACCACATCAAAACCTCGTGAAATCAGTACAACAAAGGCAACTACATCAAAGCTTCCTACACCCAGTATAATGGAAGCAGCCACAGCAAAGCCTTCTAAAACCAGTAAAACTGATGCAATGACAACAGAACCTCTTGTACCCACAACAACTGAAGCAATCACAGCAAAGACCTCTGAAATCACAACAAGTAAGGCAACCACATCCAAATCTCCTGAAATACCCAAAACAACTGAACCAATCACTGCAAAAGCCTCTTCCACCAGTACAAGTAAGGCAACCACATCCAAGTCTCCTGAAATCAGTAAAACTGAAACAACCAAAGTTAAGCCTTCAGAAACCAGTGCAACACAGGCAATCACATCAAAGTCTGTGAAAACCAGTACAATTGAAGCAACTACAGCAATGCCTTCCAAAATTAGTACCACTATAGCAACTACACCCGAGCATCTTGAAACCAGTACAAGTAAGGCAACCACATCAAAGTCTCCTGAAACTAGTAAAACTGAAACAACGAAAGCAAAGCCTTCAGAAACCAGTGCAACACAGGCAATCACATCAAAGTCTGTGAAAACCAGTACAATTGAAGCAACTACAGCAATGCCTTCCAAAATTAGTACCACTATAGCAACTACACCCGAGCATCTTGAAACCAGTACAAATAAGGCAACCGCATCAAAGTTTCCTGAAACTAGTAAAACTGAAACAACGAAAGCAAAGCCTTTTGAAACCAGTGCAACCCTGGCAATCACACCAAGGTCTGTTGCAACCAGCACAATTGACGCAGCTACAGCAACGCCTTCCAAAGTTAGTACCACTATAGCAACTGCACCCAAGCATCTTGAAACCAGTACAACTGAAGCAACCACAGCAAACCCCTCTGTAATTGGAACCACTATGGCAGTCACATCAAAACCTCGTGAAATCAGTACAACGGAGGCAACTACATCAAAGCTTCTTGAACCCAGTTCAATGAAAGCTGATACAGCAAAGCCTTCTAAAACCAGTAAAGCTAATACAATGACAACAGAACCTCTTGTACCCACAACAACTGATGCAATCACAGCAAAGACCTCTGAGACTAGGACAAGTAAGGCAACCACATTTATGAGTCCTGAAATACCCAGAACAACTGAAGCAATCATAGCAAAGACCTTTACCACCAGTTCTAGTAAGGCAACCACATCCAAGTCTCCTGAAACTAGTAAAACTGAAACAACCACAGCAAAGCCTTTAGAAACCAGTGCAACACAGACAATCACATCAAAGTCTGTGAAAACCAGTACAATTGAAGCAACGACAGCAATGCCTTCCAAAATTAGTATTACTATGGCAACTACACCCAAGCAACTTGAAACCAGTACAAGTGAAGCAACTACAGCAAAGCCCCCCGAAATAGGTACCACCATGGCAACCACATCAAAACCTCGTGAAATCAGTACAACAAAGGCAACTACATCAAAGCTTCCTACATCCAGTATAATGGAAGCAGCCACAGCAAAGCCTTCTAAAACCAGTAAAACTAATTCAATGACAACAGAACTTCCCATACCCACAACAGCTGAAGCAATCACAGCAAAGACCTCTGAGGTCAGGACAAGTAAAGAAACTACATCCAATTCTCCTGAAATACCCAAAACAACTGAACCAATTACAGCAAAGGCCTCTTCTACCACTACAAGTAAGGCAACCACATCCAAGCCTCCTGAAACTAGTAAAACTGAAACAACCAAAGCAAAGCCTTCAGAAACCAGTGCAACTCAGGCAATCACATCAAGGTCTGTTGATACCAGTACAATTGAAACAACTACAGTAACGCCTTCCAAAATTAGTACCACTATAACAACTACACCCAAGCATCTTGAAACCAGTAAAACTGAAGCAACTACAGAAAAGCCCTCCGTAATTGGTACCACTATGGCAACCACATCGAAACATCCTGAAAGCAGTACAACGAAGGCAACTACATCAAAGCTTCTTGAACCCAGTATATCGAAAGCTACTATGGCAAAGCCTTCTAAAACCAGTAAAACTGATGCAATGACAACAGAACCTCCCGTATCTACAACAACTGGAGCAATCACAGCGAAGACTTCTGAGACCAGCACAAGTAAGGCAACCACACCCAAGTCTCCTGACACCAGCACAACTGAAACAGATACCACATCAAAGTCCGGTGAAATCAGTACAATTGAAGCAACTACAGAAACGCCTTTCAAACTTGGTACTTCTAAGGCAACCACCTCAAAGCTTCGTGGAACCAGTAAAACTGATGCCACTACAGCAAGGCCTTTTGAAACCAGCACAACAAAGGCAAGCACACTAACGTCTTCGGAAAAGAGTGCAACTGAAGGAACAACAACAAAGCATGCTGAAACTGGTAAAACTGATGCATTTACAACAGAGTCTCTTGTACGCAGAGCCACCAGAAAAACCACAGCAGAGCCTTCTGAAATCACTCAAACAGAAGCAACCACAGCAGAGCCTTCTATGACCAGTATAAATAAGGCTACCACATCAAAACCTATAAAAACCAGTACAACTGAAATAACTACAGCAAAGTCTTCCAAAACTAGTACTAGCACCACTATGGCAACTACATCAAAGCCTGTTGAAACCAGTACAACTGAAGCAAATACAGCAAGACCTTCCAAAACCAGTACCAATAAAGCAAACACACCAAAGCCTCTTGAAACCAGTCCAACTGAAGCAGCCACAGTAAAGCCTACTGAGACCAGTACAAGTACAGTAACTACATCCAAGTCTCATGAAACCAGTACAATTGAAATTGCTGCAGCAAAGCCTTCAGGAACCAGTATAAATCAGGCAACCACATCGAAGCCTGGTGAAACCAGTACAACTGAAGGAACCACAGCAAAGTCTTCCAAACCTAGCACCACTAGGGCAACCACATCAAAGCCAATTGAAGCAACTACAGCGAGGCTTCCTGAAACCAGTACAATTGAAGCAACCACAGCAAAGCCTTCTGAAACCAGAAAAACAAATGCAATGACAACAGAGCCTCTTGTACCCAGTACCACTGAACCAACCAGAGCAAAGCATTTTGAAGCCAGCACAACTAAGGCAACCACATCCAAATCTCCAGCTGAAACCAGTACAGGCAAAGCAACCACAACAAATCCTCCTTTGTCCAGCAAAACTGAGGCAACTACACAAAAGTCTTCTAAAACTAGTGCAAATGAAGCAACTACAGCAACACCTCCTGCAACAAGTACAACTCAAGCAATCGGAGCAAAACCTTCTAAAACCAGTATAACCGAGGTTACGTCAGTACAGCCTCTTGTAACCAAAACAACCGACGAAAGCACAGCAAAACCTTCTGAAACTACTATGACTAAAATACCCACATCAATGCCTCCTGCAACAAAAACCACTCAACCAATCACAGCAAAGCCTTCTGAAACCAGTGGAACTAGTGGGAAACTTCAAACCACTATAGAAGTGGTCACAACCCCAACATTTGTTTCAACATCAGAGTCCACTGCAGATGCTCTAATGACCAAGGAGATCGAATCAACAAGTACACCCGAATTTACGGCACTGCAAACTACTTCTGCCACAAAAACAAAATCAGCTTCGTTGACTGCACAAGCAACCACTACTCAACTTCAGACTGCAGATTTATCTGCCAAAACACCTGCTGAAACAACGACAAAAGTTAAAGTGGACAAAACAACATCCTTTCAAATGGCAAGGGCTTCAACACCAGGAGAAACTACAAAAACAATATTCAAAACTACTGTGGATGCAAAATTAACAGGTTCTTCATCTGTAAAACCAACTACGACTAGACCAGCTGAAACAACCACAAAACACCAGATGACAACACCAGCTGCGAAAACCACATTTCGTTCAACTGTGACGCCCAGTGAAAAAGCATCAACAACAATGGTTGAGCAGACAAGTCAGTTTAGTCACACTTTAAAATCCAAAATAGCCACTTCAACGAACAAGCCTATACCTACAACACTCAAAACTACCCCACCCATAAAAACAACAACTTTGTCAATTTCAGAAGCAACTACAACCAATCCTGCCGATAAAAGTCCAGAAGAAGCCACAACTTCTGTTCTAACAACAAGAACCACAGAAAAAGAGCAAGCAAAGAGTAAAGACACAACAACTGAGCCTGTTTTGACATCAGGGGCTACAGTTACTACTGCAGCACTGAAAACTGCTGCTTCTATGAAAACGACAGCTGATTTGTCAATAGAGGTTTCCTCAACTAAACCTGCTAAAACAACCACACATACTCACACCATCACAACATCCGTTCCCATAACAAAAACCTCGGAGAAAGCACTGGTCACATCTGAGCTCATCTCTACATCAAAATCAACAGCTTCTGCTACTTCAACAACAGTAATTACAACATCTGTGCCCAAACCTACCAATGCGGTAAAAACAACGACTGCTTCTACAAATAGTGAAGCAACCACTGTAAAACTATTTGAAACTGTCACACCTCAGACAACTTTTCCAACAACAAAGCCCACAAGTAATGCAGCAAGAACAAAGGATGAGGAATTAACAAGTGAACCCATTCCTGTATCAGAATCCGCAGGTTCCCTCACAAGTGAGTATACACCCACAACAGACAAAACTACTGTGCTTTCAAGAACTGCTACAGCTGGTGTAACTTCAGGTCCAGCCGTATCCCTTACTGACACTACTAAAAGACATGGAACCACAATAGAATTGGTCCAAACCATAACAACGCTTCCGACGTCAAAGTCCACAACCAGAGCAACAACAACAGGTACAAAGGCAGCAACCCAGGCCATTACTTCATCACAATCTCCAGCTACTTTGACAAGAGAAACTACAACTAGAAGAGAAAAAATTGCGGTTGAGTTACAAACCACAGCTCCTATAGCCACAGAAACTACCACAGCAAAACCTGCTGAACCAATTACAAAAGCAGAATTCACAGTGGAAGGATTTCAAAGTACATCTGCTCCAATAACAAAGCTAACAGAAGCATCAACTATGATCGACAGCGAGGAAGAAACCACAACTGAGCCCACACCTACATCAACATCCACAGTTGCAACTTCAATGACAGAACGTACAACTTCAGCGCTCAAAACTACTAATGCTGTAAAAACAACATCGGTTCCTTTAAGTACAGAATCAAAGACAATAAAACCTTCTGAATCCAAAACAGTTACTGAACTGCAAACCAATACAATTAAGACCACATCCTTTCCAACAACGCAGCTGACAAAAGGGACATCAACAACCAGTCAAGGCAGTATAAGCCAGCATATTTCAACACCACATTCCACAGTTGCAACGTCCATGGGAGAGCCAATTTCTACTGCACTCAAAACAACCACAGGTACAAAACTAAGAACAAGGTCCTTAACCACTAAAGCACTGACATCATCGAAATCTTTTGAACAAACTACACCAGATATAAGCACAACAGAAGAGAGCTTAACCACAACAACTGTTCCAACAAAACCCCCTATGGAAGAACGATTAACAACAACAAAACAAGTAGAAACCATCTCTGTGTCAAAATCTACAGCTACATCGACAACAGAACCTGCACCTATATCATATAAAAGTACTGCAACTGTAAAAACAACAGCTGCTTTAACTTCCAATGCTCCGACAACACCTGCTGAAACCATCGAGTTGCTGCAAACCACACAGAAACTATCAACAGCTACAGAAAGTGAAAAAATAACAACTGAACCTATCCCTACGTCAACATCTACAGTTACTGTTTCTACAAGAGAACCTACAACGGCAGAGGTCATACCTACCACCGCTATCAAAACAGCAACTCTTTTGAAAACTACAGAAGGTACCACCACTACATCTGCAACAACAGTAAAACCCACAGAGAGAGTGTCAACGGCACACAGTGTACAAACAACAAGTGAGTTAATCCCTACATCACAATCCACAGTTTTTCAATCAACAGAAGGACATACAAGTACAGCACAAAAAGCTACTACAACTGTAAAAACAACATCAGCTCCTTTTACAACAAAAGTAGACAAAAGCGACATATTTACTTCAACAACAAATAAGCCCACAACATCCACACTACAAACTACAGAGGCAATACAGCCAACAACTACCGAAATATCAACCACTGAATCTGCAGAAACAACACAACCTCACATTACTAAGGTCACCCTAATGGAGTCTGTAACCACCACAGAAAGTTCATCTCCTAGTACAACACTGAGGACGGCCCAAGCTGCGACAACAACTACAATACCAGATAGCACAACAATGACTGTCAGTACGTATAGAAGAACAACAAAACGCCATAAAACAACAATTGGACCAAATTATACCACGGAATCCAAGAGTACTACTTCCACACCAGCAACTACATCAAAATCTGCAGAAACAACAAGATCTGATACAACAGTAGCGACTACGCCAGAAGCTGTCAAAACGACAAGATCTATCTCAACGAAGATCATCACAGAACCAGGTCTGCCAGTTGCAGGAACAAAAGTAGCAACAAAAAAAGAACCAATTCTTATTGCAACCACCACAACTACAACAACGTTACCAACACCCCAGAGAAAATCAAAAACATTCCAAGGTGCACTCAAGGTAACTGAAGGTGTATCATGGGATAATGCCTTAAGTGACATGTCCTCAGATGCCAGCCAGACACTTGCGGAAAAATTCAAGGCAAAGGTAAGCCAAATATATGTATAACATTATTCTTTTTATGAAACTTTAATTAGTGGCCATGTTGCACTATGTGTTGCACAATCAGAGAAGAATTGTATTAAAGCAAATCAATGGAACTTACACCGAGATTTTGACTTGCCTCAAAATAATCTATATAACTATTATTCTGCAACATACTTTTGAGAAGATCGCATACTTTGACTTCCATAACGGAAGTACGCATTTATTATTTTTTATTTTGCAGTTGATCAAATACTTCCTAGAGCTTTTCCCCGGAAGAAGATTTACAATTACGATCAATGGTTTTAAGTAAGTAATCCCATTTTCATTTAACCTACTGGCGTTTTAACTGTGATGTGCAATATGGCGGCTGCACAAGACTGCTTACCAACGTGTAGCAGACAGTGCTGTTCCAGCAAATACGAATGACAACATTGTGTATTGACTTGTTTATTCATATTCTCCTAATGGCTGAATTTGATCAATCTTGTCGCTCAGGTTCATTGTCCTTCCGTGGGATTTGTCAAAATGTGGTATCAAAATTCACACTACGGATAAGTTGGGGTTTTTTTTCAAACTCACGTGACCACTTTTACTGCACTTCAAACTAATTGATACCCAGCAAAACTGTATCCCTTTTACTAAGTAAAAATAATAATCAATGTACGTGGAGTTTCTTTGTTTTGAATGTACACCCGTTGGTGACTATAAAGGATGGATGATACATAAGTTACAAAGCCATCAATTTGAGCATGAATTTGAATGACTTGATAGCGTATTCAGCCAAAACACGTCACCTGTTGATAATATTTGAGCACCAAACATAGTCACAGCTGATTAAACCATTTTAATCATAGAAACTATTGGCCAACAAGCAATGTATATTTATGGAGACTCCTTTCTGATTCGTGGATTAATAGGTTTTAAAGTTATGTACATTGAATATTTATAACCAGACATCATCAGAAAATTTTCGGTTACGAATTATGTTTCTAACATTTGAGATTTAATCCGCGCACGCTTGCTGTAACAGCCGACATACATACAAATATGTAATATATATATATTTATCTCATGTTTGGGTCGATTTCAGTACCATAACAGACTTTGATATATGCCATATCGGCTAGGCCTTGGCAAAACACAGGAAAGGTGCTATATGCACAATGTTATAGAACTCTTCCGGGAGTACCTATAACCGGAAGAGTTCTACAACTAGACCGGAAATGATGTAGGCCTGGTTCAAAACGCAGCGTCTGCTAGGCCTACGTTGTCTTCAAGTCGCTAGATCAGGATTCATGGTGTTATTTGAACTTAATCGACACAAACATGAGATAAATAAATTATAGTATAATTTGTTGGCGATATGAAGTATATGGACTTGCACAGGATACCATATAGCAGAACTCGTTCGCTTCGCTCACTCGTTCTGCCATATGGCATCCAGTGCTCGTCCATATACTTCATATCGCCAACAAAGTATACTATAATCTATACATATATATATATATATATATATATATATATATATATATATATATATATATATATATATATATTGTGAAACGTGAATGAGAACAAGAGGGACACCAGCTTATATGGGACAGTTTTTCCCATACACAGTGCCTGAGTTAAGAGTACACCTGTCTATTGCGCATTAGGGACAATAATCTCATTACCGAATTAAAAATATTGGTCTGATGGGACAACCTACATTCTAACTCAGTCTACCGCTTCCAGCATTACTATGCACCGCCGGCCTCGTATCTCACAATACGTGTTAATCCAGCCACAGGTCAAAGAGTTCAATTATTTAGGATCTTGCACTTGCAGTGCCTACTCAGCATGCCTTTGGAGTCATCTGAATTAACATGTCAATGCAAAAAGACCATCAAAGGCCAAGATTAATCGAAAGCTTAAAACACTGGGTAGTGGAATGATAAGATGACTCCTCATGGGTAACTCAAAAATTCTAACTAAGGCTTGGCGGCTCTTTCTATTCTCACAGGCTTTTACCCCCTGTGGTATATTTTTTATTTGTTTGATTTGTATAAACTTCTTCCGCCGTTTCGGGTCAGCAGATGCCCTTTTATCCAGGTGTCCCTATTGACAGGTTTCACTGTGTGCATATATTGGTACAAATATACTTGACTCTTGCTTAAAGTGCCATACAAAGATACTTAGGACACCTCACAAGTAGGGACACCTTTTTTCAGAACCGATGGTGACCCTATTAGATAGGTTTCATAGTATGTACATCATCGCCGTGTCTGTAAAACAAAGATTAAATTTCGTTGGTTTCTTTCAACAGACAATCTCTCTGGATACCATTTTCAGTTTTGCTAAATGACATTCACGCAACATCGGTGGTCAATGTTGATGTCATTTGCGTACTTGAAGCAAAGTCTGCGCTTGTATCTACACATACATTGTATGATTGTGCAAAAGTGAGGCTTTGATATTCATTGTATGAGTAACCAACATGGAAAACGAGTCATGCTCATGAACATGAACATGAACAAACATTTTTCAGACAAAAGTGGGGAAGGAGGTCAACGAATTGTGTTCGAATTGCCCATTTTGTTATGTTTTAGACAGTATCCACTTTCTAAGTTCAACTCAGTCATGAGCATAAGATACACCTTACAAGTAATTTTAATAATGTCCAAAGAAGACAAAGAGTACGTATGACAGTAATACAAAGCATATATTTTTTGGATGTAATAAACGTGGAATTCGATATATTACACTGGTAACAATGTATTTAGTCTGGCGTTGACAGAACCATAATGCAAAGTTTTCATAAAAATTTTGCTCAAATGTCTTCATATTTTTTATTTAGTGCCCAACTAAGAATAGAAAGCTAAAGAAACATTGAATAATTTCCCATATCTAAAAAAAATCAAGTCTCACTTTTCTGTACATATTGTAGCTGATGTAGATTTACAAGCGTTCAAAATTGAGGAGAAAGGTAAAAAGATAATACATTTAAATAACTCTATTGACAAAATAATGCCAAACATGCGAAGTGCGAGACTTTTTTTCAATTGGCACAAGAAAACAAAACAATACAAAAACTAAGTGCCTTTATGAGCAAAACTGCCACAGCGTAATAGCTTCAAAATTTGGTCATTGCTTCTGTCTTGAACCCTAAAATACGGCCCCAAACAACTGCGAAGTTAACTCTGTCAGGTCCAGGTTTTACCCGAGTCGACAGGCTTTTTCGATGTGCTTTGAGCTCATTTGGCCCGATACACGGTGAGGACAGCAGTTGATATGGACCATTTCTGTGGTATCTGCAAACTGCAGGCATGCTCATAATTGAACACACCATCGGTTTACAAAGAATCCAGTATCGTGTCAATTCGACTTGGGTCGAAATTGGCCATGGCAAAGTTCAAACAGATTAAGGGCGATACTTGGTCCTTGATTCATTCGGCACTTTGTGACATATTAGACCACCATCAGTTGTTGATTGTTTTGAGCAATTTTGCAACTCAACACGTCAACCATTTTCTTCTACGAAACGAATTGCAGTGTAAAGTACTCACTCTTGGTAATTCCAACTTGAAAACATTATTGTTCGGAATAGAAAGAAAAGATTTTCAAAAAGTCAAAATGAGGAAATTTTTGAAGCAGTACATAAGTACATAAAATTATCTGGCAGATTTAAAACGTGATCCTATTTTGGTAACTGTGTTCATGGAGTACGACTCCTTCTATTTGTACCAATGCTCACGCATCACTTCTTTTCCCTTCCGTTTTCATATTTGTGGTCATGTGCGTGACCTATCTGTGAATTGGTGTTTACAATATCTATGTAGTCTTGTCTTCTTTGTACAAGAGGCCCTCATATAGGCTGGTGAGCCTGTCGGCCAATTGTGTTAATAAAATATGTTTAAACCAACCATTTTGTTCCTTTTTGATACTTGTGACCAAAAACATGTTGGGAACATTTAAAAAAAGATCGGCTCTCAGCCCATATCCGAGCCAAATATCTGTGTTCGGTTAGTCACTCAAGAGCTTAACACTGGCCAGCGCCTGTGCGTGAATCGTGAGTAAGTTTGATGAGTGTTGTTGTATGAAATTAGTTTCCAGAATGATTTATCTCGCTGAACAGCTTTTTTTCATCCATGCCAGTATTTTTCTTCTTATTCAAAAATCTATTAACAATCTAATTTGTGTTTTAGATTATTGAAAATAAATTTATTTGGTTTTTTTTTACGTTGTGCAATATCTTGCAAAGAGAAGGATATGCGAATAAGATATTTATTTCTGAAGATAAGCTGAGTGCTTTTTGTGGCATGCTGTCCCGATGATTGTAAATTATATTGTCTACAGTATTAATAAAGTTTGGCTTTCTTCCTATGTTTCTGTGTGTTTTATATCTGCAGGGAAGGCAGTGTAATCGTCACGTTTGTGCTTGTATTTGTGGATGCTGGAGATCCGTTTACCGCAAATGACATAACTAATATATTCAACGCTGGAACATTGGATGGATATAAACTCCAGGGTAATGCCACTGCCTTTGAGCACATTGGTAAGTGTCAAGGATTTTCATACACTTTTGTACATAGCACTGTATATGTGATACACTTTTGTACACATCACTGTATATATGAAACAGGAATTAATGTATTATGCGTGTAGACATGTATTGCTGAATTTTGAAGTTAGGCTATAGTTAGCCGCATGATATACCCCAAAAGTGTTTAAACATTGTGCAAATTTAAAATAAAATATATAGGCTTTACAAAAAGTGTATAGGTACTTTTTTGGCGAATACAATTATATATATATATATATATATATATATATATATATATATATATATATATATATGTATGTGTGTGTATGTGCGTGTATGCGTGTGTGTGTGTGTGTGTGTGTGTGTGTGTGTGTGTGTGTGTGTGTGTGTGTGTGTGTCCGATTTAATCAAATATTTTTTAATAGCCGTTGTGCATTTTCATGTGTTTGCCAGAAATCGGTACAACTACTGCTGGACATGGCATAGTACAAACTGACTCGAACAAAGCTTCATCAATGAGCCATACAACATTACCAAGTACCTCCCGTCCTGTAGTAACGTCAATTGGGATTGAGAAAACTAGTAGTACTGAATCCAATGGTCAACAGCCCAACACCTTTACGACAATGAACATTGGGCCTACAAACACTGTACAGCAACAAACTTCTACAAAAGATGCTACATTTTTTACTGTTACCACAACATCGGGGAACCTGGGTTCCACCTTGATATCATCAAGTATAGGTCCACAAGTACATCCCAGTTCAACCATGGAGCCTCATCACTCGACTATCAGTGATTCTCCATCAGGATCAGATGCCTCTATTCACGAAGTAGAGTCCACAACTACAGACGCACTTTCGCAAAGTAAAACTGACGTTAACACAGGAACAAGTGATATTCCATCAATAGGATGGGGGAGTTCCAGACATTATACCACGATGGGAGGTGCTGTCATGCTATCTTCATTTACACCCATTTTCACCCCTAATGCGTCGTCCGTGGGAAATGCTGCAGAGTATACCACGGCAATTACCGACGACAGTAAAGTCAGCATCGCAACCACAGACACCACCGCTGCAATGACTAACGAAACTGCAACTAAAACTTTGCCCAAGTCGACTGTTCCTTCCTCAACATCTAAGTTTGCCTCTACAAAGGCAACTACTGTTTTAACTTCAGCAAGAACTACTACTTTTCCAACGATGGGGTCTACTACTGCCTCTACTATGCAAACTACGGTGCCAGCCACAGTAACCTCTACAAACGAAACTACGACTCCAAGCACCTTGTCCACAATGGGATCTTCTGTGAACTCTACAAACAAAACTATGGCTGCGATTAGAGTAGAAACTACCACTCAGTCTATGATAGGATCTACCGTCACCTCAACAAAGGAAATGAGCATTCCAACAACCGTGTCCACGATGCAACCTGCTTTTAGCTCTACAAAGGAAACTATGATTCCAAATACTACTGTGTTCAGGATGGAAGCTATTGTTAGCTCTAGAAAGGAACCCACGGCTCCGACCACTGTGTACACTACGGAGTCTACTCTTGCCTCTACAAAGGAACCTACTTCTCCAAACACTGTATCCCCAACAGAGTCCACTGTTACCTCTAGAATAAAAACTAATGCTCTGACGACAGTGTCCACAATGGAGAATACTGTTGCCTCCACAAAGAAAACTACTGCTCCAACCACCATATCCAAAATAAACTCTACTGTTGACTCTTCAAAAGAAACTCCTGCTTCAACCAGTGGGTCCATAACAGCGTCAACGGTTGTATCTACAAATGAAACAACTTTTCCAAGCACTCTTGTTTCTAGAATGAAATCTACTACTCCTAGCACTGCATCCATGGTAGAGACTACTTTTGCCTCCAAGACAAAAACAATTGCTCCAACCAGTTTGTCCAGAATTGAGGTTACTGTTGCCTCTACAAAGAAGACTGCTGTTCCAACCACCAAATCCAGGATGGAATCCACTGATTCGTCGAGGAAAGAAACTCCTTTTCCAACTTTGAAGGAAACTGCCAGACCACCCACTATGTCCACAGTAGCGCCTTTCGTTGCTTCCACAAAACAGACGACTTCTTCAACCACAGAGACTACTTTTGCCTCTACAGAGGAAATTACTGTTTTTCCCACTGTCTCCATGGTGGAATCAACTGTTGCACCTACAAGGGAAGCTACTGTACGAATCACTGACTCCATAATGGAGTCAACTGTTCCCTCCACAACAGAAACTAGTGATACACTCACAGCAGGAACACCTATTGTGTCCACAATGGCATCTGCAGTTGCCTCACCACAGGAAACCACTGTTCCTACTACAGAAGGAACTACCACTGTCTCTGCGATTGAATCTACGTTTGCTTCAACAAAAGGAACTTCTGCTCCAATCACAGCACAAACTCTATCCACGACAGCATCAAATGTTGTCTCTGCAAGTAAAACTACCATTCCAACAAGTGTAAAAAGCAAATCTGTCTCCATGATGGAATATACTGTTCCAACCACGGCAGGAATCTCTGGTATCTCCACAATGGAATCTATAGTTGCCTCAACAAAAGAAGCTACTTCTCCAACCACATCAGGAACTAATGTTGCCTCCACGTTAAAATATACCATTCCGACTTCCACAGGACCTACCACTGAATCTACCATGCAATCTACCGATGTCTCCCCACGAGAAACTACCATTGGAACTTCAGTAGGAACTTTCCCAGTGCCCTCAATGAAATCTGCTGTTCCTTCTGTAGCAAAAACTACTGGTAACATCGTAATGGAATCAACTGTTCATACCACGGCAGTAACCACTGCCACTTCTAGAATGGTATCATCTCTTCCAACTGCACCTGAGACTACAGCTTTCTCTGCCATTCAATCTACTGCCCCAAAAATGACAGAACAAACATCTCACCCCTCAAAAGGGAATTTAATTCCTTCACCTCCAGAAACAACTGCTAGCTCTACTATCAAATCTTCTGTTCCTGCCTCAGCAGGAATTACTTTTGTTTCCACCATGGAGTCTGCTGCTCCATCTACAACCAAAAGTGGTGTTGTCCCCACCCTTGAACCCCTTGTTCCTAGCACAGTAGAAGTCACCAATGTTACAACACTGAAATCTGCTACTACCACGGCAAGGGGAACAATCTCCATCACAACATTGAAACCCATGGCAGTGTCGACGGTGGACACCATAGACAGGACCACGACAGGTAGGAAAAAGATATTTTTTGTAAGAAATTTTGTTCTCAGTTTTGTAACAAGTTAAACATCTTCAAGTAATTCTGGCTCTTGATAAGCTTTTTGATACTGACATTATACAATGTAGCGTAACGTATGGTAGTATGTTGTTTTATACATATATATATATATGTATGTATGTATATATGTATGTATGTATGTGTGTGTGTGTGTGTGTGTGTGTGTGTGTGTGTGTGTGTGTGTGTGTGTGTTTTCGTCACATTGTCGATTCGGCACTTTTGACTCATTAAAAAAATCTGATTCTTGCCATATTAGCTTGCCAGAACTGCTATACCTTTCTTATTAGCTTGGAACTTAAATATGTTAAAAACGTGATGGTTTTAGTTCCACGAAAATAGCTGTAACCGTCATCCGGCGATTCAAGGCAAAACCCAAAGAGTAAAGACGCAGACTTCAATATGCTACCTACTGTGTGCATAAGTTCATTATATTAGTACAAATGGCTACTCTCAGCAGTTTGCCTGCAAGAGGCTTTTTTGTATCTCAAAGCAAAGACAAGTAGTCGTCTTTTCTTGTGAGGTATGAGCAAGAGTCTTAGCATATCTGTCATATCCATTTTATAAATATTATTACCATTGAAGAAAGATTAGGTTGGAATACCTAACATACCCAACGATGAGGTCTTTTCTTGTTTACAGTTTTGTGGCCGGGGATGTACAGCGCCATGTATGATATTTACGGGAAACATGGATCAATTATGAAATTATATTTATGAAAACTTACTAGGTGGTATCACATGCCTTTATATCAATTTTTCAATTAGGTGATGCATTTTTTTCAGCATCAGAATTTTACGTTATCTTAATTAACCCCAATTATGTGGTTACATTGTGTAGTGCTTTTGGTTTACAGATATAGATGAATGCTCGGAATACAATTTCTCGTGCCCTGCCAATTCTAATTGTACTAATACATTTGGTGGCTACACCTGCCAATGCCATAAGGGATATAGAAAAAGCGGATCTTCATGTATGGGTAAGAAAACCACAGAAATTGTGTTTGTATCAGTTACTATTTGAGGTATAAAACAATCTGGTCCTCGGGACAATAATTTTTACCCCACCAATTTTGAAATTATTGACTGAAATGTACTGAAATGTATATTTACAAAAGGCCTGGTTCATACATAATTAATACACCGACATTTGAAAAATATGGTTGTCAAAACGTAAAGATGGAAATGCATGTACACACGGAACAACGTTTAACAGGTACAAAATCCTGGCTGAAACGATTGAACATTGTCAGAGGCAATACATAAAGATACAATCCTCTTTTACAGATTTCATATCACTGTTTGTTTTCTGATTTTAAAATGTCAAATATGAAGCTGTCACTCTGAGATTACTTTTCATTTGAAATTTTACGACAAAAAAAAGTGATTGATGGCCCTGTATGACCGGATTTTAGACGCATGACTAGACATTACGGCTGTGTAATCACTATCAAATTTGGTTATGTCAATGAAAGGTATTTTATTTCTTTTCCTCAATCGTACATTGAAATTTTCTCCCAAGAAGTGGTTGTCTGTGCAATAATTGTGAAAAAAAAGTTTACAGTTTAACTGCATATAAAATTTCAAGGCCATGCCTGTTACAAGAATGCATATTTTATGTATGTTTATATAAAAGTTTTTCATCTAATGTTCAGAAAGCCAAACTTGAGTTAATCTGCTGCGATTTTTATAAATTACTGTAACTTAGGTGTTACTCAAATGATATCAAGCCGCCGCTTTGCAGACCTGGACAACGACTCCGTTGTATGCACTGTTCACTCGGTTAACCGTTCCCCGTTAGTGGTATAATCAAAATGTTGTTTTCATAATCAGGTGAAGTGGGTTTATTTCATATCAATGTTCTGCTTTGGAAATACCCATTTACTACAGTTAAAGATAGGCAACTTTGCGCGTGTTGACCTCACCATATCAAAGACTGATATCCATGGCTTGTTTTTTTTCATAAGAGTCAGTTTTTTAATTGTCCCAAAACATCACCATCGTCATCAATATCATCATAATATGTGAATGATAATATTTGTGTTTCTTCAGATGTTGATGAGTGCCAAGGTTCTCACCAGTGTCCGTCATTTTCAACCTGCCATAACACTGAGGGGTCTTATGTTTGTCAATGTCAAAAGGGTTTCAAGATGTTAGAATCAATCTGCAAGGGTATGATGCTTTTATCTGTTATTCGTATTTGAGTGTACTTTCATGTCTGGTATTTTTATCACTGTCTTGTGGGAGATTATCCTACGGTGACAAAGTAAATTTTGACATCACTCTTGGACATAACTTACAGTCAGGCACATGATGTGGTTTATAGGTCAATGTTCCCTAAGCGGGGTATAGTGGAGCCTCGGTCTGGTGTCCATTGACCCAGCATGTGACCCTGACTCGGGAAGGGCGGTCAGCGTCTGGTCATTTCTAATTTAGCTTGCCAACATGTAAACAACCACTTTTCTGAAGAGATTTTGACAATATTGCCTTATATAAATGTATATGTATAAATTGAAGTTGCAGCAGGTGCCAATTTTAGTAATTACAGGGCAAAAACTAGAGGAAAAGTGGGTGCAATGCATAGATATTTGAGAATAAATGTCCTGTCATGCCATAAAGTCCAGTGGTCAAGTACGCTGGCATGTTCTTATACAGGAAATACAGATGTGCTATTGTAGGGTCAACATTCCATACACATATGGTAAGGATTGGCATATCTGCTTCATGGGTCAAGTCTGCCTTTCCAACCATAAGCCTTGGCCACCAGGGAGATGTAATAGGACTTCACAGATTTGACCACCGGTAGGGGGCGTGGTCAAAAAGTTGTCAATTTTCATTTTAGTTTTCTGCTGCAGCAAGGCTTGCTGATGGTCACCATGTTTCCTGACACCTAAGGGCAATTAATTATCTACCACTTGACACCAGATTTATGGGTTCGGGGCGGACCGATCGCAGAGTAAGCTAATGTTTGACAGGTCAGGTCATTCTCACAGTGAGACATGAGGGGGTGGGTTGACAGGCATTAATTCAAGTCAGATCAGTACAAAATTCCTGTTACCCCTATGCTCATTAAAGTGGATAGTCTGGGCAAGGCAGAAATGAAAGTTGGGTAAGTTCAATTGAATTTAGGAGGGGAGACAAGACCTTAAAAGTAAGGCTTCTTCCCACGTGAAAATGGTCAAAAACAGGATGGATATACTAGTGCTGCCTGTGTCGTGTCTGAATATCTCAAATCATAGCAATGTGGAAATTATGGTTATTTGGTTCATCCCTGCAAAATTAATTTACCATTGAGGGACTTATGTTCTGCCGAGGGCCCAGAAAGGTAAATACATTTTGACTTATACGTAGAAATTGCTATGGAATGTTGGGGGTACCCTTGATCAAGGGATGCACCATTGTTTGACTTTAGCCCATATATGTTATGCAGACCTAAATGTTTATATCCAGACTGACCAGCAGGTTATGTAGATACGATATACAATGAAATTGGAATATTTGTTTATTCAAAAACTTTATTGTGGCCATCTAAATGTAAAATGGACTTGAGTTATTTGAAACACCTCCATGACGCCATGTTGGATCATGACGTCACACAATAACTCGCTTCTATTGGCTAACAGTATATGAGTCCGAGGCATGGAAATAAGTGTATGGGCAGCATTAGCTATCGTGTGGATGACTGTTACTTACAGAAGGTACACGCTTGCCACTCATAAATTTCAGCAGCTTATTACTACATTGCGAATGTTGCCCGTTAAACGGTCCGCTCGAAATCATTGCAGACCACCTGTTGATCAAATTTGTCAGAAGACCAGTCAGTTATGCATCAATATCACGTGTGCATAGTGCTGTATTTTCTTAGTTTTCCACGATGTACAAGCTTATTCCCCAGAATATATTTTAGCACCGAAGTGTGATGGCGTGGAGTGATTTTATAGACCGATTAGCATATCCTACCGTGTGAAACGCACCGGGTACAAGACATTAATTCACTACCGCTGTCTTAGTCCAAGTTAAGCTCTTTCTTTAATATTCTACTTTCAATGGCGGCTAAACTGCTTCAATTCGAATAGCATGCCTCAATTGCAAGGGTTAATGTAACTTTTTCAGGTAAATTTTTTTCTGAAAAATGATAGACTTGTTCATTGGACTCCGGTTCATAAGATAGTGGAGTCCCTTTAAGTCTGAGAACAAAACAATGCATTTTACAGAATCAATTAATTTTCTGTGGGACCTTTGTATCACCAAAAGAAAACCCCGCTAAATTAATGATGCATATAATGACTAAATTCAACCAAGCAGCGCATTAAAATTGTGTGCCAGATGTGTCACAGCAACTATGAGGCACCTAACTGGGAAAATGACTCTCATTATCGGATGGATTAGGGTTTATAACAAAGATGATATCTACATCCTAGTTGGCCTCCTAAGTACTCAGGATAAGATCGGGATAAGATTTGTGCAATCTTGAAGCATGTTGAAACCATCATGGTACCTGTTCGCTTCGGGAAGCTCCCGGTGCAGATCGGCCTTACATTGTTTCCATTTTGGGCTCTCCCAGTGAGGTCTTACAACCGTGATCTATAGCCGTCAGACAGATAGAATTAATCACATGTAGCCGGTAATGACGCAATTTATGATGCGGAGACCTCAGTTTACCAGTACCAGCCATGTGCTTACTCGAACTCCAGACCACCGGAGATACGACGAGGTCCGGTAGCTTGGTCAGAATGAACAAGTCGATGACGATACATCGTTTGACGCGTTTGAAGTAAAATTGATAAATCGACAAGATGTCGAAAAATGTAATTATTTTCTGAAACATTAACAATTTAAAGTGCTGGCATCCTTTGGGGGTAGTCGCCTGCAAGTAGCACTACAGGCAACCTAACCAGCTTTAGATGGGGACACCTGGGAGATAAGCAAAAACCTGCTTCATTTATTGGCTGAAAATGTCACGTGACTCAGGAAACAAGTGCCACCACTGTAAAAAATAATGTACTCGACATGTCCTATTCCCATTTGTACATTGTAAAATAACTGAACCCTATATGGCTTCAGCACAAAGAATACTTTTCACTTTGGAGTTTAAAATTTTTTCAAGAATATTAACGTCTTTCAGAATGTAAGATTTCTGGGTTTTATTTCCTTGATTTTCATAAAACTTCTTAACAGAAAAAAGACATATGTTAACACAATTTCTCACAATTTCCGTAGTGATGACCGTTGACACACCCACACCAGGACCATGTCATTTCACATTACTTTATACTGGTTGAAAGGTCATAGCGTCAAAAAATATAGAAGGCCTACCTCTGGAACCTTGGCGGAAGAAGTACTCCTTAATAACAGATTTGGCATGCAGAAAAAAGAACGGTTTCTGATTCCTTTGTGGGGATACAGTCATTGAATAGCGGATGAGCAATGCATAGAGCAAAATGAGTACGTCAGTAATATTTTGGCAATGGATTCTTAACTGAATATCGAATGTGACTCACCAAGCTACACATGGTGAACACAAGTGAGATAACAACCATAAGATACTGGCAAACCCATTTATTTTCCTTTGTTTGAAACTTTTTTTTGTGGAAATGCATACCTTCTTCACACTGGACATCAATATTATATATAAAACTTTGAATGTGAAGGTGCTAATTCAAGTTTAATGAAGACGAACAATCAAATTACATAATCATCGAAAAAGGAACATTCAGCCGAACAAAGGAAGTGGTCAAAACCGTAAAACTAAATTGAACCTTGGCTTCATATTTATTTTATTTTATTTTTTACTTACATATTCATTTGTTTATTTATTTATTTTCACTTTAACACGGTGAAACATATGTAAAGTACTTCCTTCTCATGTAAAATATTTACAGACAAAGATGAATGTGTCTCATCTCAATGCAACCCAAATGCAAAGTGTACCAATGTACTTGGCAGTTTCAAGTGCCACTGCAAGTCTGGCTACACTGGCAATGGGTTGAGTTCCTGTCAAGGTATGTACGAGTCGCTGTGGAACCATGGACAAAAACGACAAAACAAAACTGTGCAAAACAGCTAATTACAAAATCTGAAGCACTTCGCTGAGTGATATGATATCTTGTTTGTTGAGACCAGAGTGTCTTAAACGTTCACCAATGTGCAAAATATAAAAGGTCGTATTGTTTAGGCCAGATGTCTGTTAATAAATAATCACCAAGAGACTCTATTAGAAAAAAGGTAACCACATACTTGCCGATAAAGGTTCGGTTCTTGCTTACATTTTTAGACATAGATGAATGCCTTTCTTCCCCCTGCACCGCCACAGCGAAGTGTACCAATGTGGCCGGCAGCTTTAAGTGCGAGTGCAAGACTGGTTATACAGGAGACGGCTTGATGTCTTGCGACGGTATGCACGCGTTCACAGACTAGTCTGCAAATGTCAGGGTAAAGTAATATGAATGTGTCGGAGTACCTGTTGCAGTATTCTATTACAGAATACGTTTCGTGTAAAAATAGTACAGATGAATGTTATGTTTCACGGAGTATTTCTTGTGAATGTTTATTTGGCCTAGTGACATTTACATTGAGTGACATATAATTTCTTTGTCTCTCAATAAGGCTTCATGGTCTGTCGCGTTAAATTCTTTCTGTTCCTTTTGTACGTTTTCAGATACAGATGAATGCCTTACATCTCCGTGCAGTACAAATGCAAAGTGCACTAATGAGGCTGGAAGCTTTAGTTGTGAATGTAACTCTGGTTATAAAGGTGATGGGAAAACATGCGAAGGTACGTTGCTACCAAGAGCAAACCGTGGTGCTTCAAACTGTAAATGCACGGATTGGTATAGTGCCCCCACGAGGTAAAGCAACTACTTTGAAAATAACGATAAAATGGTGGCTGATAATAAATCCTTGGTATTTTGTTTTTAATGCAACAATGCACCGAAATTAACACACGATGCTGCATTGTTTCAAGGGAAAACAATTGGCACATTTTGAAGAAAACATATGCAAAAATGGTATCCCTCGTAGGCATTTTACTTTAGATCGTTATCAAAAACAACAGTGAAAAGTTAGGAAGGTGTGTAAAAAGCATTTCTGAGACACGGTCTTGAAAAAGCAGAAGATTCTACCTGGGTGTTTGTCTTTAGGTTCTCAAAAAAGAACCTGCTGCAAATTTTACGATATAAAAATCAGAAAAAAACAGCGAGCGCATGGCATAAAACTATTATGATGACGCGCGAGCGAGAATTAAAATTTGCATCTTTGGATATTCCTTATCAAACAAAGGATGAAGTTGAAACCAGTTTGTAAAGGACGGTGCCGATTGTTCGAGGGACGATACTTGAGAATGCCGCTGCTGACTCACACAAACAAAAATAACCAAAATGCTGTTCCGCACAAGATGAAAGAACAAGCATTAAGATCAAAGCCCCTTTGAAAAGTAATAGGGCTACCTACATGTAAATATCGACAATCAGTATCATTCGATATGCAAGTAGTTGTGGTACAGGCTGATGCAAATGGTGGGCTTGTCCAGCCGCAAAATGTAAACAATGCAAAATACAGAGTGTATTTACATTACACGCCTACGTAAAATATAAAGTGTGACACAAAAATGTGACTGAGTCGTGTGTGGGTCACAACATGTAACTTCTACAAAATGTGTCTTCTTAGTGGGTCAAAATTTCAGCAGCTTACTGAATGCATGGGGTGCACTTCAGTTCTGTAAAAGTACGAATTCCACGCGGAACGACACCTTCATTGCCCAGCCACACTTGCATTTTACGGTGCCATTATGGCAAATCGTTTTAACATTTAATCAGATTTATAGATATCCAAACTTTTATTTTGGATATCTAAAATTCAATTTTGGATATCCATAAATCAGCTTTGGATATGTAAATTTTTTATTTCCAAAATTGATTTATGGATAACCCAAATTCACTTTTGGATATCCATAAATCTGATTAGATATTAAAACGGCTTGCTGTTTCATTGGGACCAATTAACTCAATATCACAAACAGAAGAGGCTAAAATCAAGTGACAAAGCCGTTTTAAAATTCAATCAGGTTTATTCAATTTCAAATATTTTCGAAAATGTCAGGATAATTGAATTTTGGATATCCAAAATTGATTTTTTGATATCTTTTTAGACGTTATCTGTATAATGGCGGACAGTGAGGAATCCCTATAAAAATGCTGACTATTTGTAGCAACTTCGCCCTTAAGTGGGACATGTCATTTAATCATTTAAAGTCAAAAGTAATGGTTATTGACAAGAGAGTCAACCGTGAGAAAATATGGAGATTGGGAAGTTCCTTTTTAGACGAAAGTTCGTCTTATAAATATTTAGGTATCCTTTCCTCACAGTCACTGAGCGATACAGCTCATAGCATTATTCAATCAAAGCAAGGACCCCATATCAAAAAAGGACTGGGCACTTTCTGTCAATGCCGCCACACACGAGTAACCCCTTTCATTCCAGTCGTACGTTTCCATTCAAGATATATATGAATAATATTTGAGAATGTAAACATAGTCGATGTTTTCTGCGGGTGGAAAGGGTAAGCATACTCAGATTTTATTTCATTGCATTCCCAGCATGTATCATTTTATGCTATTTCAGACCTATGTAATTTTTACGTCGCCTGTGAAAAATTATTATAATTTTTTCATCCAAGAATAGCAAAGAAATTTCCTTCGTTTTTTTCCCTGATCACCGCACCATAATATAAATATTATAATTAGAAAGCAAAATGACACGCATAATTAGTTTGAGGAAAGGTAGTCGAAAAATACTTTTGAACATTTTCAAACTCAAAAATATACTTTATTTGCTAAGAATAGTCCACAAAATGCTTACCACATTTCCCTCGTGCGGTCCTGTTTACAAACAAGCTATCCAGCCATTGTCAGGGGTGGTTTTGTTACTTTATTCATGGCTCGTGCTAGAACACCAAAACTTGCAAAGTTCATGAACATAACACCTGTAGACAACATCGACCGCAGCAAAATCCAGGGTTGCCATCTCCTGTTGGTTCGAGACTCCTTGATCAAACGTACCTGCAAACACATGACTAAGCACCCCACCAACGTGCAGAACAGCACCAGGCCCACTTACAGAATAAGATACGCCTAGCCAATGTTTCTTTTGAAGGATACTGGTCAAAGTGTCTTCATCAAACATTTCCGTGATAGTACTTGTGCTTTTGAGAATATGAGGATGTCATACCCTCTCTAGAATATGGAATAAAGGCATGTTTTACCTTGGAATACTGAATAATGTGCGTATTTTACTTGTTAACGGAACGTTATTGAGTATCGAATAAAATTATTTTTCTCAAAAATGTATTGAAGACATGAATCTGTTACCAAAAATGTAATACAGCTTTTTTGTGAGTAAATGCTGAATTGTTATGGTTATTCTTTTGGGACACGCAAATGTGAAAAACAATTAATGAAAGGGCCAGTTTCACTTCGTCGTATCGAATAATCGGAAAACTTATTGAATGACGAATATTGATCAAAACATTGTTAAATACGGAAAATCGCATCCCTTTTGCCCACGGGCAGTGTACGTTCGTTCATTTCTCATGAGTCAGATTGTTTATCAAATTTGCAGTTATGCTGTTTTCTGGATGAAAACTATGATAAAGTTATTTTTGCACAACGACAACGGCAAGAATAGCGTTTACATGGTCTGTTATTATGTGATTGCAGTTGCAATAGTTGTTCAAAATATTACACACCGAATATACAGTTCACATACACTCAAATCACGTTTGTGCTCATATGTGAACAGCTTGTTTTATAAATGGTTGCACTTTCCACAATACATGATCGCTCTGGACACCTTAAACTACTTGATAGACCCATTCTGAGAATAGTATTTTTTTATATACCATTCCAGACATAAATGAATGTCTTCAGTATCCTTGTCACGCCAGTGCAAAGTGTACCAACAAGGCCGGCAGCTTCAAATGTGAGTGCAAGACCGGTTATAAAGGAGATGGAATAACTTCCTGTGAAGGTGGGTGCTTTTAATCTAAAGTCAAAATAAACGTAACCCACCGAAACCTGCCAGAAGTTCGATGTAACATTAGGCAACAGACTATCTCAAATCTGCTTTGCCTCAATTGAGCATGACAGGTACAGAAATCAGTTATCTCGAAAATGGCGTTCTGTTCCAAATATGAGATCTTTACTTATCCAGTGTGACTTTACAGCACAATCAAAACTACCTTGTCTAACTTAAAAGCTATGAACACTCCCCAAAATTTTAAAAACCAGGCATATGTAAGCTTAAAGTAACAGTAATTAAGATGGCCTAAAACATGTCACATTACAGGTTGACAACATGATACACCATAAATGTGTGTCAAATTTGAAATGTAGGTGTGAGATCCAATTATCAATTGCCTTTATTTTGAGTGGCTGGGTACAACATAAGCCTTCAATGATAGATACTTGAAATATAGTACATATGTTCAATGGAGAGTCTCGTTGAGGCTTTTAGCACCAAAGCACGCCCCAGATCGTTGTGGTATTGAACGTCATGATTAACGGTGAAGAGAAAAGCATGTCAGCAAACTAACTTTCCCTAGATCACAAAACATCTTGATCCGTATGTTCCTTGAACCTCGGTTTTTTTGCTGCTTTAGATATCAACGAGTGCAGTGCATTCCCCTGTGGACCAAATTCCAATTGCATAAACGAAATAGGAACCTACTCCTGCCCATGTGTAAACGGATATCAATCTGTCGGAACCACTTGCATAGGTAATTGAAGCTGATAAAAGCTCTCACGTATGGAGAAAAATGAGAATACCTGACATGACAGAATAGCACGAGTCATACCGCACAACATTGAGTTAACCCTGCCTGACATGACAGAATAACACGAGTCGTACCGCTCAACATAAGGTTAAGCCCGCAAAGTAATAGGGAGGGATTCTGCATTTTCAATTTTCTAGATAGTGCAAAATTAAACATGCAGCTTTCGATAACTGAAATAATTCATTAATGTTTTGAAATCAATCATGAAAATATTTATTTTCTGACTCAAAATATGATTTTAGGAGAACGCGGCGGTATAGCAATGTCAGTTAAGTTCAAAACCACCGCTATAATCTTCCAGGCATGTATTAACCTGTTAGTTATATATGTTTAATCTCTCTCTCTCTCTCTCTCTCTCTCTCTCTCTCTTTCTCTCTCTCTCTCCTCTCTCTCTCTCTCTCTCTCTCTCTCTCTCTTGGTATCACGATCGTCCCATTCAAAAAGTAAAACATCATATTTTGTCGAAGTAACACCATTTTTAAATAGTTTGAAAGATATTCAAGTGTCTTGTCCATACGGTTTTTAAAATGTACACTTTACCCTAATTGATTTTCTGAGTAATTTTTACCCATCCTGAGATCGTCATTCCCAGGTTTATTCCCTTCCTTTATATCATGTTAAATACAGATCTTATCATTACGGCAAGATGTTTGTCTGTTCAGATATAGACGAATGTAAGAGTAATCCATGTGTAGGCATGACCAATACAGTTTGCGAAAATTCGGAGGGTCGTTACAGTTGCAAGTGCATGCCGGGTTATATTAAGCAAGAAGGCGTCTGTACAGGTATGTGAATATATATAAATTATTTATACATGGTGTGGCGTGCTGTGACAATACATCGCTATGATCGACCTATCGTGCTTACGGGTGTGCAATTCCGATCATTTTAATTATTTCCTAATACGTATGGTTCTGACGGCTGCATATTCTATTCACATCTACGCGAAAAAAGATTGCTAAATCACTTAAACAAGAAATTGCAGACACGTTTTATCATGTACATCGTCGGTACACGATATGAGAAGTGAAATAATGTCGACTCTACATACAAATCAATTTTAAATTTCGGTAAACCATGAATCATCCGACTGGGCTCTCTGATGGACAAAAATTGCCAATAATTTGATTCGAAACATAGTTTGCTAAGATTTAAGGATGCATGGCAATTTAGGAGTGACTTTCACAAATTACTGAATATAGCTTTGGATTCAAGTATAAAGTATGGTGAACTATACATGTTTAGAATGCTAAGAAACTATTCATTTCAATTTCACTGTGTCAGTTGGCAGCAATGTTTGTTTAACAATTACACAATTGATCATCATAATTTAGCACAAATACAACTTCAACTTACTCAAGTCTGAGCATATTGGCCTCAAATCTGCAACAAACAGAAGTTTATGTATTGAATAAAAAAAACTTGTCTCAGATTTTCCTATTTTTGTTCCATTTTGTCACCAAAGTTGGTCAAAGGTGGCTTGCCTTTGATTATGTCATCTTTTCAACTTCAAACAGCTGTATATGATAAACAACAACAAAAGTTCAAAATTCGAGACACACTTTTTACATTTATAAGGGATTCTATAGTTTACCACAAATTTAATATTGAAATCTATTAAAATGTAGGAGTTGAAATCAAATTTGTATCAAATAACAGTCACTTCTTTACACCTTGATAATTCCTGTGTAAGCATTGTAGCTAGTAAACATTACAGGGCTACAGAATAAATATTTATGTTATTTGCTTTCCAAAATTTTACACTTTTTGGAATTTTTGAGTATATTTAAAGAGTTATCAAAAGACAAAATGTGTCACTCATCACTAAAGCCAATGGTAACTTGCTGTATATATTTAATACTAGTACACATCGCCTCGTTACATTAATTTTGCCTTGCATGTTTCCAAGAACTTACATCATTTTATATACTGCATTGTGTTGCATTTCATCAGATATAAATGAGTGCGAGACAAATAACCAGTGCCCATTATATTCAACCTGTCTAAACACAAACGGCTCCTTCGTTTGTCCTTGCCACGAGGGGTTCGCGAAAGTCGGTTCAAATTGTCAAGGTAGGCAAACATTTCAACACATAAAAGATCACCCACTTATGCATCTGATTCAGTATTGCTTGAAATTACCAGCATAATTTTACAGTCCTGTAATAGCGTCCTGCCACATGTTTCAATCGTCAGATGTCAAAGTTTGATCCATCACTAATTTGAAAAGTCCTTCATAGTTTTCACTTACTGATATTAATGTCTATCAACCCATATACACATAAAGCAACGCCTGTCAAGTACATGTACTTTCAGTTGGTTAAATATTTCTATACCGCAATCCCAAAGCAGACAGAGCTTGGATAAATCCACTTCGTAGTTTTCTGCAAGTATTATACTTGAATGGAAAATTCGAGACTGAATGTTCATATGAGAAGTCGCGTAGAGCACCCAATTTGGGCTCTCTGAAAATATGTTCTTTGGTCTCTTAATGAGGTCCTTTCCAAAAAAAATGAAAACTTAACTTTTGTAGTGTGTCCAGTGGGAGAAATGACAGTGAATCCTCATCGTATCATATTGTAGATATTAATGAATGCAAAACAAACCCATGTTGGCGGAGAAACAACACTCATTGTGAGAATAAACTGGGATCCTACCAGTGCGTGTGTGATCAGGGATTCCAGAGCCATGGTGAACACTGTTCGGGTAATGTTGCTGAATTAATACTCCCGGGATAATTAAATAATGTTGCACATGTGATGCACGAATAATCGGCTGCACAGCGTGAGTGTGACATACATGTTGCTTGTTATTTGGTGGATGTATATTATGTGCGCATAGCTATGACTGAAGCTCTTTTCCCTTCGCTTGATTTGTGTGAAAACCTATCTTAAGAGTTTGACCATTTCAGTCAGACTATATAGCTTTCTGTGACAGGCTTTCGATGCATTGTACCCAAAGTGCACCGACGATAAATGTTAACCCAGACCATTCTCTTTCCCCTCGGAATAAGTTCGTGCAGATACTTCATCGAAGGATCTTTTCACTGAAACATTTGAATCTTTGTATGTCTATCTTACTTCAGATTAGCATAGATTTTTGTTGGTATTAGCACTGTTAGAGCGAAGATTTTATATCCAGGAGCGAAACCCATAATTTTTCATTTGGGCTTGCAATCTGTAACAGATCGGTGATGTTCTCATTTTGTTTGTTAAACCGACTGAAGGCTTTCACATTGTCATAGGCCAACCGCAAATTTGATGCAAGCATATATAAGGCAACACATAGGCCGACTACATATGTAGTATGTCATATTGATCATTCCTGTCACTTTTGCTTTATTTGGTTTTTAACCAGACATTGACGAATGCTTGGAGTACCCATGTGATGTGGAATCTCTGTGCGTCAATTTGCCTGGCAATTATTCTTGTCCCTGTAAAGAAGGATTTGCCCGACTGGACGGAGGAGACTGTAAAGGTACAGTTGCAAAAAAGTAGTGTTTAATTTGATGATTTTTGTAGATTAAAAAATGCCAAACGGTTTCGAAATAAATAAAGGGATTCCCGATTTTGCGACGCCCATACAGCAAATACATATGTACAAGTAAAGTTCTTCAGTATATCAAAGAAATATAAAAAAAAAAACAGCAGTACAGGTTTAAAAGTATTTGTTTAACGTTCGGGTACATTAAAACATCCGTAAGTTCTTAAGCTCTGGCATTGTAGCCGTCTTTATGAGTTTTCTGACGTGGCCATGTCCATATGGAACTAATGCACCGTTTTTAAAAGACGGGATGATACCTATGGTGTGCAGTGATGACGCTTTCATTGTTTTATTTCAGTCTTCCCAATTAATTTTATTTCGGTTAGCTCCATCGAAGTTTCTGTCGAATAAAGCCTGTTAACACGCAGTTGGATATACCTTAAAGCTTATTTTATGGTAGTTAAGATTATACCACTTAATTCACCGTCATAGAAATCCAAGTATGAAACCAGTATTACAATATACATGTATTTAGATATAGTACGGAACAATTTCCAGACATGGATGAGTGCAAATCACAGCCGTGCAAGAATAATACCGACTGTCGGAATACCCCAGGCAGCTACTCGTGTCCCTGCAAGCGAGGCTTTACCTTGATTAAAGACCACTGTACAGGTAAAAAAAAAAAGGACAGTTAATCTGTTCCCTTGCTGAAGACTGAATGAAAATACGTGATTGAGAGTGTTTTTGTGAAAATAGCACGGTAACAATATAAGGCATTTAAGCTTGACAATGCACGATGTATAGACTGCCAAATGTAATAAATAATTCAAATATTTATAAAATCGTATTTTCATTTAATTTAGTTTATTTATTGGTTTTTCAATTGGGCAATCTATAGCACCTCTTTGTCGGTTACCATTATCATGGGCGACTTTGTGGATTGTCTTGATCACATATTAGGTTAAGATAAGGAGTCGCCAACAGGGAAGCCTGTCGAGGTATTTTAGGCCATAAAAGGTATTCTGGTGGTCACCCTACTAAGGCCTACGATTATCCTCTAGGATTACATAATTAGTCTTCCAAATGTACGTGTTGAAAGTACTATGTTGCAGGGAGTTTCTTCAGGAAATAAAGGTATTATTTGGTAACTATTTTATATATTTACAAGTGCCTCCGGCTGTCCCCAGGTAACAAATTAGACTGACGTCAAAAGAGGTAAAGTGTAAAAGGGGAAAGAACATACATTTTCAACATGTTTCAACAAATTTCCAAGTTACCCAAGGCCTAACAAAAATAAATGTGTGGTTCCGGTAACCTGACAGACCCTACTAAAAAGGACAAGCCCTAAAATCCATGGAACAAAAACAAAAACAAACAAAAAAGTACCTTTAAGCCGTCCTTCCCTAATAAATACCGGTCGACCCAGGCCAGTACTACAAACTCAGTCAGAGACCCAAGTGGCCCAAAATGTCCGTATTTTTTTCAGTGGCCCAAATGTGACCTACACGGCCCAAAGGGCCGAAGGAATGCCGGGGGGGAGGCATTACCGCCCCCCCCCCCCCCCCATTGTTTTTTAATTTGAGCATGCAAAATGGTTTTTCTGTGGAGTTTCGAGTATCTTGCCTTCACATGCTTGACAAAATCACAACGTTTTAGTCATTTTTGTACCGATTTGGCTATTTTCCCTCAGATTGTGCAAAAATATCATGAAAATTAGCAAAAATTAGTAAAATATGAATTTTAAAAAATATCGCCATGTTATCTACTTTCCATGATGGACCACAACATGACAATGGCAAAAAAAAAACAAGTTTGAAATCGGGAACAATATTACGTTGCTTTGCACAGGTTTGTGGCTGAAATGCTTTGATTATTTATGAATTAAAGATTGATTTAAATTTTCAATAAATTAATATATAAATAAATATAAGCACCAAAGGCGTAATTTTAATAACGCCAGGGACCTGCTATATATAATTTGCAGGTCCTTGATAACACTAATTAAGATACTTAAACTATAAATATGTAAAGCGGTCCCTCTCCAGAACTCCCTTCTCATGCATCAAGAATGATTTCACCTTATTTTGAAAATGTTCTTACATTTATTTGATATACCCTGGCAGGTTCTGCATGGGAATAGGTATAATCATGGTACAGTAGTACCTGCAATTACCGACCTGGCCAAATTCTTTAGCATTTTTCAAGAACTGTGATGCAAAATTTTGCTATAATGCTCCAGTTGGACATCCTTGGACCAGCTGCAACACGCTACCGACCAGCGAAATCACCCCACAAACAACCATCCATAAAAAAAGAAGAAAAAAGAAAAGCCGTAACCAAGTTGTTAAACAAAGCTAACATTAAAAACTGGCCAACGTGTGCCGTTATTTTGTAGTAAAGTCAACTCAAACACAGCATTTTATTTCAACTTGTCTGGACGGTAAACTTGGACCGGGAAAAAGCATAGCGCCACGATGGGCGCGGTATCGGTATCTACTATCGCTAAGTTTCAGGTGTCCGTTCTCCGAGTTACCAGAGCAAACAATCGTCAACGTATTTGTAAAAGATGACTTACAATCTAAACTTTAATCTTCCCGCTTGGTTGTGTCTGAAGCAGTTATAAACGTTAGTTATAAATCCAAATGCAACACGAAGGCGCATGCATAACGCACGCACATTGAGGGCCCATTTAAACATGGCGCAATGCATTGTGGGAAAGGAAAATCACAGCGAATCGTGGCCACGTGTTTTCAGCACGGTTACAGGTGTCCGCTGTCCGAGTTACCAGGGCAAACGGTCGTTAAAGTACTTTTAAAACATGACTTACTATCTTAAATTTAATCTGTCCGCTCGGTGGTGTCTGAAGCAGTTATCATCGTTAGTGACAAATCCAAATTCGACACAGAACGCTCGAGCGCCATTTTGAACATTGCGCAATTAATGCATTGATTGCGGGACAGTCTCACAAAAGTTCACTTGATTTGGATATCAAAGTGAATCGCGGCCACAGCATATATATCATTATAAATGCTGTGAAATAATTGCATAATATATATTTTTGGTTTCATATATTTTAAACATCTTCCTACCCCCACTCGGCAAGATTGTCCCAATGCTCATTCACAAACCATTGCCATCGGGTGCGGAACTCACTATTTTCACAATAGCAGCCATGTCGATTGGATATTTGAAGAGGTAGCATCCAGAATATGTCTTTGATTAGTGTTAAGGGAAGGTTAATTTGTCGAATGAATGTAATGTACAATATAGAGTGGGACTTTTCCCGAATGAGCATTACCCGAAAATGTAAATACAACGACAAACAGTGACCAGTTGTAGGCCCCAGAAATACTATCTGGTATCAGACGTAGAAGTCGCCCTGAGGCAAAAAAAATAAAAGTAAGCAATTGGCTGAGTGCTAGGCGCCCCACTGCGTCAAAGACAAAGCTCAATGAAGAAGGGTTGCCCCGACAGTGGATACAGATCCGAAAGTATTGGCGAGTTTAATGCTCTGAAATAATTGTAAATTATATATTTTTGGTTTCACATATTTTAAACCTCTTCCCACCCCCACTCGGCAAGATCGTCCCAATGCCCATTCACAAACAAATGCCATTGGGTGCGGAACTCACTATTTTCACAATGGCAGCCATGTCGATTGGATATTTTGAAGAGGTAGCGTCCAGAATATGTCTGTGATTAGTATTAGGGGAAGGTTAATTTGTCGAATGAATGTAATGTACAATATATAGTGGGACTTATCCCGAGTGAGCATTACCTGAAAATGTAAATACAACGACAAACAGTGACCAGTTATGGGCCCAAGAAATAGTATCTGGTATCAGACGTAGAAGTCGCTCTGAGGCAATAAAATAAGGGTCAGCAATTGGCTGAGTGCCAGGCGCCCCACTGCGTCAAAGATAAAACTCAATGGAGAAGGTTGTCCCAATTGTGGATACAGGTCCGAAAGTATTGGCGAGTTTTTATATAAGTGGTAACTATTGTGTAAAGGTACTTTGATTGGTATGGTTGCCTTGTCTAAAAATAAGAATATCGAGGCCTTATTTTGGAACGTACACCAACTGTCGGCGGATTTGAGGATTTGTAGTAGTCAAACCTGCCCATGGGCCCACCTGTCTTAAGGGATTACCTGCCCTAAGGGACCAGTCTCAGTTGGTCCCGCCAGTATATCTTTATTCAATTTTACCTGTCTTAAGGGCCCACCTGTCATGAGGGACCACTTTTCGAGGCTCCCATAGGTCGTCCCTTAAGGCAGGTTTCAGTGTAGCTGGTACGTGGGTATCTTTTATTCCCCTTAAAAGCCCTAAGGTCATACAAGACCGAGTCAACAACTTTCGTCGGCATGTGCCAAAGTACCATGTTCGTTACAGTGGTAACATCATTAAACTGTGAATGTGTTATAGCATAATAATGGCAATACACACACGTGTGTGTGTGTGTGTGCGTGTGTGTGTGTGTAATTATTTAATCCTCCCAGATTGGTTATATTATGAGTGCAAATGTAGAAGTTTTTATATGGTCATTTCATGTATTGAACAGATATCGATGAATGTCTGAGTAACCCGTGCACAGAACACGCAGACTGTGTCAACGCACTGGGTGCCTACACCTGCAACTGTCGCTTTGGATTTATCAAACAGGACGATAAATGTGTTGGTAAGTATCAGATGTAAACTGAAGTTTATGCTGTATAAATTCGAGCAGGCACTTATCTGACATGAACACAATCCAAAATCTAAATATATTTGTTTCCATGATATATGCAAACATGCAATTAATTTTGTGTCTGATGCTCTTCGTGTGTGTGTTACATGTCTTTTATTTTCATACATTGTATTTTTACAACACTGCAGTCAACATAGATTTATTCATTAATAATGACATGTATAATACAACGATGATCATAAAAATGACTCGGACTTTAAACGGTGCTCATGTTTTGTGATACATACGTTATGCTGACGTACGGCTGTCACTCTTAACTAACGTTATGTCGAGATCTTATTTTCAAGAGTAGAACCGTGGGCTAATTTGGAGGTTCGCAGTTAGCTGGTACAAGTGTATTTTTTTAACTCTTTAAAGTTTTAAGATCGTTTTGAACTGAGTCAACAGTTTCCCTCGGCGTGTTATCCCGGTTAGCCTTCCATGAAATTTTCATTGAAAATACTTTGAGAAGGAAAATATTCAATAGATGAAGCAGACAACCTTTGAAATTACCGGTTGCTGTAGACCGGTTTGACCCGAAAATTGTTAAAACTGTAATACAACGAACGAAATCATGCCTTCACAAACAACTTGCCCAGCGCTGAGGGAAAAGGTTGATCAAGTCTTATATTTTCAAGCTAAAGCGCTGGACATGAACAGAATTATCATTTAGTAAAATGCCTTTAGCATTTGTTTTTATTACTGTGCAAATATAAATAATGAAATTGAAAGATCAGCGGTGAAAGCTCAATGTATTACGAATCGTTCATTGTGTCAGAAGAATGGCGACAATGTATCAAGTTGGTTGTCCATTTTGTCAAATGGGCCGTCAGCCGAGTCTGGTGTTGAAGCGCAGTCCGGAATCCAGGCCTATGTGGGAAGGTTTCGTTTCATGTTCAAAACATACCAATATATACTACTCGTGCTATCCCCATGCATTCTTGGTTACTTTGGGACATGTGAGAACCCACCAAATGATGTAACTGCAGTCAAAAGAACTACCAGTGAACCCTTTACCTCTCTCAAATACGCACACATATACAGACATACATACGTGCGTACATTCGTACATACAAGCAAACATACATTCGTGTGTGTGTGCATGCATGTGTGCTTTATTTCGTGTGGTCTTATTTAATCAATACAATCCGTTCCTTTATTATCTCAGTGGTTATTTCTTCTTTGGTTTGATTCTTGGCGTTCTTTGAGGAGATTAGTTTGATATTAACCCATTGTTGGTTAAAACAGTCAACAACTTTCCTTGTTGCGGGGTGGAAACATTGCACATTGCTCCTAACCTACGCCAAAGAAAGCTGTTGACCTCAGGTATGTCATCATCATGGGTCTAATTGACAATTCTCCCCTTTTTCTATTGATGAGATATTTATGTGATGAAGTTGAGGCAGATGACAACACGCATCATATCCGGGTGATTTTCGGCGATTTGAGCGGGAAATGGTTAAGAAAAGGTGTATGTGTTCTCTGAAAGTTACACAATCCTTCTAGAGCGACTTTTTTTCCAACGTTTGCCTTTTTCACCTCGTTATCTTATTTTGCACAAATAGTCAGATTCACTATATGATGGTATTATTTAGTAAATTTTGCTTTTCATGCGACGTAGAAGTCAAAAAGTATACTTCACATCTTCGGTTACTGCAAGTGAACGAAACAGATGTGGACTATAATGCAATATATGCAGATAATTCCAGCGAAATCTTCAGACATACCGCCCGTCAAATCGAGGATTCGGTAAGACACCCCAAGTTACTCATTAATATCCCAAACACATCACATTCTTCAGTAGTTTGATTAGTTTAAACATATTTATTTTAACTGAATGACCTTATAGTACGTCGAAATGGTACTAATAAAGTGGGATCCCCAGACACGGAGAGACACAAGTATAATCATAACACACGAGGCAATGAAATAGTTACCAAAATATTACCGATGCAACTGTAAATGGATATTCTGGTGATCAGCGGAGGGGGAAACCCCCTCCAGACAGGCATAGTTAGTCACTCATTGAAACGTTGTGAGTCAATAATGTATTGCTGAAAAGTTTCGCATATCTGTTAGTTAAGATCTTTGGAAAAGACATTACTGTCAAACAGGAATATCTCAGCAAGTCTGTCACAAGCCTCGTGAGCAATAAGGCCATGGCGAACCCCAGGCACAATAAGCGGAATTACAGAGTTCAGAAGTTTTTTTTTCTGAAGATGTTGTACTTTGAGCAGTAAAATACGAAATCTTTACAGTCTTCTGTTGGGTAGGAGCAAGCGCAGGTAGGTTGAAGGATAATGTTGACTTTGCAAAGATCGTAATTTAATTAAGAGAATCCAAGGCGCATATGTGTAAGCCAGATGTTAGCAAATCTTTGTCCAAAGAGGTAGCAAGAAGTGTTGCTTTAATTTCAATTTAAAGATTTGAAGGGATAGACAGTCTCTCATGTCGGAAAAAAGATTGTTCCATTGTCTGATGGCATCCGGAAGAAATTAGTCTTCTAGACAAGAAGTTCTACATTTGATGGCACGTACAGAGCTAGAATGGCGGAGTGGGCTATCAGTTGGAATATGCAGTAAGAGGTAGAAAGATCGATAGGGGTCAGACCATGGTACATTTTATGGAAAAGGATTAACTTAAAATATTTGCGTCTATTAGAAAGGGTTGTCCTGCCAAGTTTGCTCAATCACTTGTCATGGGACGTGTGTCGGAGCGCTCCTGTGCATATCTTGGCAGCATTTAATTGTATCGACTCGAGCCGATGAGAGAGCCCTTGACCACAATTGTCAAAGAGAATGCATGCATATTCAAGTATTGGGCGAACGAAAGAACAGTAAAGTTTGGCGAGAGCTTTACGAGAAAGTTTTAATTTGAATCTTCGAAGTAGAGAAACTCTTTGACTGGCTTTATTACAATGCGTGTGACGTGAGCATGCCAAAATAGATTACGACTACATGTAAGACCAAGATGAGTATGAGTGTCCGTCTCCGGAACAGATGATCCACCCAGGGTGACGAGGGGGGGGGGTGTTGAGTCTTTAATACGACCCGACAGAGCTTACGCCAGCGATGCACTAGGGAAAGATTTTTATTTAGGCGACAAGAAAACTCAGCAGGAGTAGTGACTGTTTTAAGAAGGCAAGTGTCGTCGACAAACAGACGGACATCACATGTCAGATTATCTACTACCTCATTAATGTAAACCAAGAAAAAAAAGCGGGACAAAGATGGAACCCTGGGGTACGCCGGCTTCAATGGGTAGCCACGAGGAAGACTTAATCGTGAATAGTGACTCTTTATAGTCGGTCACAGAGATAGCTTTCTATTTAACGGGCCTTTAGGCCTGGTTTTTTAGGTGAGGAGACCGTTGCTGGATAGGAATTCCCACAGGACATTGTAGACTAATCGTTCAAAAGCTTAAGAGAAATTGCAAAGCAAAGGTATCGGATGGTAAGTACTTATTACCGGTCTTTTGGGGTTTTTGAATACCGGACAAACATTTGACTGCTTTCAGGGGTTTGGAAAGTGAGCTTGATTCAAGGAAAGTGAAATTCTTTGTGACGGAGTGACATATGGGGCCCAGTCGTGTTCTTGGGCTATATATTTCCTATACTGTCGGGACTGCAGGCTGGGGTGACTCTTATAGAGGATAAGAATTTCCCTAACATTTTCTTCTTCAAAAGCTATGTCCTGTAATCTTGATTCAGTGCGGTATGTAATTTGGACAAGGCAGAGGCATCGACATCCGGTTAGGTTTTGCATCGACTGGCAAAATATGTATTCAAAGTTCACATTTTTCTCGATCGGAAGTTACTGTCTAATCATTGTCGATAATGGGGGGGTGTATGTCCTAGTAAATTTTAGAGCCTAGGACAGACTTTGACAGACTCCATCATTGTTTGGGACTGCTTTCAGGTTCATCTAATTTCGAACGTAATTTTGAGAAATATGCACGGTTAGAAAGTCGGATTTTGTTAACAATAAGGTGACGTGATTTTTTGTAGAACTGATAAAATGTACCAATCTTTGTGTAATCATCAAAAGTGAAAGGGCGGGCATGTTAGAAGCTTCCTTAAACCGTTTCCATGCCCGATTTCTACGGCAAATGTACTTTTTAATCTCTGTGGTTATCCATGGTTTGTCCTTAGGTTTCACAGTAACTTTTCCTTAAGGAATTAATTCTCTGGCATTGGGGAGAAACATATCCGACCAGTATGGAACAACATCGTCGAGATTACCATAAACATTTTGACCAGTGTCCCAGGGACCTGTAAAGAGAGTGGCGTTTAGGTCTTGAAAGTTACCTTTATTGTAGCCCCACACGGGTAGTTTAAAGGGATGATCTTTTACTTGTAAGAGAAAAAGAGAGCAGAAAATAACGGCATGATCGGAGTTGGAGAGTGGGGTTAGTACACCACTGTCAGCACAAGTCTCGGAGAGTCGGTAATGATGAGATCAAGTAAGTTGTTGGTGTGGTCAGTGGTTCTCGTTTGTTCGTTGATTAGCTGAACTAGGTTATTTTGGGATATGAGATTAACTAAAACCAAACCAAGGTCACTTTCCTGGTGTGTAGAGTCCCAGTGAGAGCATCGATCATTAAAGTCGCCGGTAAAGATAAGTATATATGGCTTACTCTCGATTACTGTAGAAATGGAAGTGGCTAAAGATTCTAGAAAAGCGTTATGGATTTCAGCAGGCTGACCAGAGGGACGATAGTAATTTCCGAGTAACTATGCCCCATGTTTGGTGGAAATTTTAACCCAAACACATGATGAATATGGGTCTTCTAGATCTGTACACCTCTGGTATGGTAGGGAAGAATGGACATAAGTCAAATCACCTCCACCTTTTCCTGTCAAGCGATCTCTTCTAAGAGGAGGTAGAAAATTGTTAATGTCAAGGAGTTGATCAGGAAAGGTTGCATCCAGCCAAGTTCTTGAAAGTGTAATTATACTAAAGCCTATCGTGTTTGCTAGTAATTGAAGCTTGTCGATTTTACCTGAACTTTTTATGCTACAATCATTTGAATGACAAAGTTTTAAATAATTAATGGTGGGAGTATTAATAGGTCCAGGGTTTGGATGCACGTGGAAGGCAAACTGGAAAAATTTAAACAGGGTTAACAGTGTGTCGTGAGCTCATGTACCCTGACAGAAAGAGTTTACTGCATTTAGATACAAAAAGAAAAATGAGGCAGTAATTTCAAGTTCGACATTACAATTGTCAGAGAAAGACAAGGAAAAGATTAACTTACGTTTATTGTAGAAAAGGCGGATTGCCACTTTGTATTGATCAATACTAATTCCCATGATTTCTTGGAGGATGCAAAGAAAAAAAAACGCCAATATTAGTTTGAGTCGTAGTATGATTGGAGTAGCGGAGAGCAGGTAGACGGGTGGCAGTTTAAGTTTAAAACCTATCAGGAATGAAGGCGACATAAGGGAATGGGCGTCAGCAAAGGGTTTCAGTTCAGTTGGCTGAGATGTAATTTGATGCAGTAATGAGGCAACTAAACAAGTAACATACAGTGACGAAAGGTTGAAACAGAAATGATACACGACCATTGAATGCCACTTGGATAGGTAAACTGGATTTAAGATGTGATATTAGAATGTAGTAAGAAAAGTAATCCATACAAGTATTGGAGAATTAATGACAACACAAACAAATGTAGCATATGTAAGGTGTAATGGTTAAATGGTTGACAATTAAGGGGCACCGTGTCTCAGAAACGTAAAAAAAAATTTAAAAAGCACATTACAAGCCGGTAGTTAAGCGAGAAATTTAACAAGTAATGCAATTTTAAACAGACAGCTGAGAAATTGTCTTTCACATGAAAACACATATATAGGACTCCAGATGAAGGTTACCTTCAAATCACAAGAATACACACTTTTAAAAGAAAGTTCTAATGCACCGATTCCTAACAATGTTATAACACTATTCAGTTAGCTAGGAATGACAAGAAATTTTCAATTTAAGATAAGTTGCAAGTTAACAGCATATCGTAACATTTGAATTTTTGTAGTAGAAAGAGACAGATACAGAGAGAGAGAGAGAGAGAGAGAGAGAGAGAGAGAGAGAGAGAGAGAGAGAGAGAGAGAGAGAGAGAGAGAGAGAGAGAGAGAGAGAGAGGTGTTTCATATCAATAAGTTTAAGTGGCAATGATAACTGATCATCAAGCTGTGATAATACACAAGGTGGAGGAGGCCACGGTAACTTGTACAGATTGAACGATACAATGCATGGCAGCAAATTATGATGCAAAATACTATACAATGAATGGCAATGTAACGTCGAGCAGAAGTGTAGTTTAAACCACCACATTCATGAATTTAGAAAATATAATGCGTGTACATGTACTAATAATCATTGCAAGATACTTCAAGGTAGGATTGAGTTACATTTGGAGTTTTTCTCCGAAACTCCTGAAACTGTTATACTCAATCATAAGTACTTTCCTTTATTTGCCCAGTAAACATAAGTTAAATCTGTGTAGTTTTTTTTTTACTGTTCCTTGCATGCGCCTATCTAAAAAAAACATGAAAATTGAGTTTGAATAATACTTTTATCTTTTATAATTTGAAGATATTCTTTTATTAAATTTCTGTGTATTTGCGGAAAGGCAAGGTCAATGTCAACTGGTTCGTGTGGGGTCTAGGCACAGGGCTCTATAGGAAGATGTGCTACGTATGTGTACTTCACTGAGTTTCCATAGTAATTTGCACCTAAATAGCTTTAACGGTCCTATCGAAAAACACCAATGTCTTTTGCTAAAAGTTTGTGTATAGTCAAAATACTCAGGTAATTTTGATAACTTCTGCCATAAAACTTTGCAACTTATTGAACCTTACTTTTACATAGAATCTAATAGGGCGCGGCTAGGTGTCGGATGTCAGAAATAAACACACCTCAAGATCAAAGGGACTCCTCTGCCGATGTGTGCTAATTTATGCTAATTAGGGACATTTGTAAATGTTGAATACTTTAAAAATATTTAAGATAGAGGTACCATTTTAGCTTCAATGTATAGGTTTCTGCTATTGCACATGCATCAAAAAAAACAGAAATACAGATTACTGCGTGGTTTGAGAGCGGAATAAATACCTTTCCCATACTGATAACGGGAGAAAAGGGATTTCACCGCTCGAAGGAACATGGGGTAGCCATAACACACGTTGCGTGCGCCGTATTGTTTACCTGTTGAGTTTGAGGTTGTTCAAAATGATGTTTCGTCCCTTTTTGGGCTTCCTTCCGATATACAAAAGTTATAAAATTGAAATATATAGTAGAAGTCGCCATGGGCAATTTACATGCATTTATGCATTTGTTTGAATAACAACCCAATGCACAAAATTGTTGCGGAGTACAGGTGTGTATTCCCGTAAAATTCTATGTTACAGTAACATTCAGTACCTTGGTTATTTTTGCAGCAAAAGTTATAAAATTTACATGGGTATTTTACTGATATACAAACATTTACCACACGAAATTTTAAGTGGAGTTGTTCTAAAATTTAATAGGTGCTACTTACAGTGGAAACTTATGAAAATACACATACCTAGCCTGCTTGCCCACAGACCCCTCTATTGAGAACTCACATAAACGCATTAACCTTGGCCTTATCTTTACGTGTATGCGCCGAATGAATATATTTTCAAATTATAAAAGATGCAAGTGCCATTCAAACTCCAATTTTCATGTTTTTGCGATAGGCGCATCCAACGAACAGTAAACACAATGTGCACAATTGTAAGTAAATTGAGGAAATTTTATTTTTGAACACCATCGAAACTGTTAAAGAATTATTTCGTTATAACAGTGGTTATGACGAGATAATCATTGCAACCACATGAAAAGTCGTTATAGAAAGTCGTTATAATGAAATAAAATGCCGTTGTTACGATTTGAAAAGTGATTATAACCAAATGAAACTCGTTATAATCAGATTAAGTCATAATAATGAGATAAAAGGTCGTTACAACAAGACTATAAGTCATTATTCGAGGAATGAAGTGGTTACAACGAGAAAAAAAGTTGTTAAAGCGATATTTTTTCTTGAAAGTAAACGTCAGGTTGACACATATGAGCCACCGTATATTTTCATAACAATATCACAAGAACTTGTTTACTGCAGCACATCGCCCAAATTAAGCAGATCATCCACGTTTTTGGCATGTTCAAACTTTTATTTTGTGATCTTGCACAGATTACATCAATGGTCAAAACTGCAAATATCACAGCAGACAACATAAGACAAACCTTCATGGGGGTACAAGTAATTGGGTTCAAATCTGGAAGTCTTGTCGCCGAATGCATGCTTTCATTTAGCGCCGTGTCGACAGTCAAGATTTCAGAGGTGAAAGATTTATTGGCTGTTGGCAAAGATTCATACTTGGCTTCGGACCTTGTCGTTGATACATCTAGTGTAGATGTGGCAGGTAAGTGGGAAAATTCTTATTTCATGGAATATAATGAAAGCTAACAAGTTGAAGTATTTTTTTAATGAAACATAAACGCAAATGAATTTCTATGATTTGGCAGTAGGCAGTAGGCAGTTGTCAGTCACCAGTATCATTCGATTTCACTGAAAATGTTCTCGTGTGTGGATTTTTTTGGGGGGGGGGGGCGGGGTTGGTTTGTTGTTGTTTTTTTTGGTTTGTTTTGTTTTGTTTTGTTTTGTTTTTTTTTTTTGTTAGTTCGTTTTGTTTTTTGTTTTTGTTTTGTTTTGTTTTGTTTTGTTTTGTTTTGTTTTTTTCTTTTTTTTTGAGGGGGGTGGGGTGTGTTTTTGTATGACGCCAAGTGTGTTCTGAAATTTGCTGTATGTGCCAAAATACACAAATTGGTTTACTCGTAAATTGACTTTAGTTTATGGAGTTGTAAGCTGTATACATATGCTGACAAAATAGCACAGCTTAAAAGAGCACAAAATGTGACATAATCGAGCTTCTCCGATGATGCTTGTGTGGTGTGTTCGTATCGTTTGATTTCCATTTTTTGGGCGTGCATCTTAAATTTGTGGTTGTAATAGGGGTCATCCAGCGTAATCTGTGACAGCTTAAAAAGGTGGTGACTCGGCATTAGCTGTTACATTCATGCTGGCACCTTGTACTTCCCTATCCACATAGGCCTACTTAATAAGTACAGCGAGAATAAGGTTTATATTTCTTGATACTTCTTCACGTATTTTGACACAGGTAAGTTTTTTTCCGCAAGAGTTAATAACAAAATCAAAATGCTCGTCAAATAAATGTTGATATATGGGAGGAGAGATAGAGAGAAAGAAAGAAAGAAAGAAAGAAAGAAAGAAAGAAAGAAAGAAAGACAGACAGAAAGACAGACAGACAGACAGACAGACAGACAGACAGACAGAAAGAAAGAAAGAAAGAAAGAAAGAAAGAAAGAAAGAAAGAAAGAAAGAAAGAAAGAAAGAAAGAAAGAAAGAAAGAAAGAAAGAAAGAAAGAAAGAAAGAAAGAAAGAAAGAAAGAAAGAAAGAAAGAAAGAAAGAAAGAAAGAAAGAAAGAAAGAAAGAAAGAAAGAAAGAAAGAAAGAAAGAAAGAAAGAAAGAAAGAAAGAAAGAAAGACCTCCCACATGAATACGACTTTGCAGATTCTGTTAACAAATGTGAAAACTTCTGAGTTCAACTGCGGGCTGCCGCTTAAGCAGACCAAGCCCTGTATTATCACTATCATGCTTGGTCTGCCCCGAAACTACAAGATTTTATTCATTGTAAGGGTAATAAAACTGCTCTGTCACCCTTCTCACGGAATGGTATACGAATCAGAAGTTGGTAACTGTCACGGTGGCCATTGCCAGCACGTGCACCCTCTTGTACTCTAATGTGTTAGCATAATAAAGAAAGTGAACCAATCAGGATCTTTTCCAGCGTTAAACAGAGATCATGGGCAGACCTTTTGGAAAGGGAAAAACACATAGATTGATCTGTTTAGTAGGCAACATTCGAGAGCTTCTTGTATAACGTTTGTAAGATAAAAAGAAGCTTTAAATGCAAAGACCCTACTTGTAATATGATATGTTTATTAATTTATTAGTTATCATTTTCATAGACACATTGCTGCCAACGTTGAATGACAAACTGTTTTTGCACATAGAGTTATGAAGAAATTTATATACCGCTGATACAATATCTATGTACAATCATGTCATTATAAATGTTATATACCTTTCTCTAATTTGTGTTTAAGATGTGGATGAGTGTATGCAGATGGACTGGAATGACTGTAGCCCACACGCGGACTGCTTAAACTACAATGGACTGTACACGTGTCACTGTAGTGTGGGTTATCTTGATATTTCATCAGACAAGACCAGACCAGGCAGGACCTGTGCAAGTAGGCGCTCACCTTATAATGGACTGATGAAGAAAATATGTGCCTGCTAACGTATTTATACGTTGCTTTGTTATAGTAACTTCCCTTTGTGTCCGTCATTGCGTTATACAACAAGGATGTGCAAAAAACGTCAAGCATTTTCGCGATAAATTTTGTTGCAGTAAGTTAATGCACATTGGTGCATAATGCACAAAAGTTGCCATCCTCTCATTGAGCACTGGTTCTCTTCTTAAGGCATTGACGTTGAAGTAAACTTTTGAATATTTTGATTGACATAGATTGTCAAGGTTTTTTAAATTAAAGTTCAAACATTGGTCTAGGTCTTTCTTTCAAATTATGTCCTTTATTTTATTTTATTATTTTTTTTTTTTGTCAGTTATCACCGATGAGCGCCAGGATGCTGTGAGGAACCTTCGCATAGAAGTGGACAGTGCGTATCAAGCACTGGGTGAAACGGTGGTCTTCACCGTCAAAGTGGACAGAGGCTCCCACCTGACGTACACGTTTGACTACGGAACTGGCAGTTATGAAGTTACCCAAAACCCAGTTCTACTGGCATTCAACAACCCTATGAAATTCAAAAGAAAATATGATGATGCGGGGAATTACTCTGTGTCAGTTTCAGCGTCCAACGGCATAAGCTCAATGGCAACCAGCAAGAACATCACGGTTCAGCCAGTCATTGACAATCTGGCTTTGACAGCTCCAGCTATTGTAGCCCTCCCAACGGGCATTGTAACGTTCGACTTGAAAATCACCGAGAAAGACCGAGACTTTACCCACGTCTTTACCCACTGGGACTGGGGAAATGCAAAACAAGGTCAATTTTATCTTCCTAGAATTTCCTTCGAGAAGCCATTTAATGTGACAAATCGTTACGTCACTTCCAGCGTTGGATTTGTGCAAGCAAACGTAACATGTTCAAATAAAGTTAGTTCAAAGAGTCTAATTGCGAACTTTACGATAATGCAAAAACTGAAAGGTTTGCATATAAAAGCAAACCGGTATCTTTTGCCGAGAGGCCACCAAATAATCGTTACAGTCTCTCTTAGCGCAGGTTCTCATGTCGAACTAAACGTCAACTTTGGTGACGGCAATTCTCTGGGTTTTAGTTCCCTTAATAACAAAGGAGGTGCTTTCAGTCAGTCATTTTACCACAATTATACCACTACAGGACATTTCAACATATCCGTGAAAGCAAAAAATAGTGTCAGCAATGCTAGTGCTCAACTGAGTGAAATAATCGCAGTGCTGAACTACGTCACAGAGGTGGATTTGAGATCTAACAGTCCCGTTGGAATTCCTCCTGGCCTTGTACAGTTTTATGTTTGGTATAATAAAGACGAACTCCGCGACGCTCCCTCTGAAGTCACATGCTCTTTATTGTATGAAGACCAAGTAGTTACTCGGGTTTATACTGAATCGTTGACCAAATCTCGACCAATCTTGTTGTCATACACAATAGTGAACACAGATCGAGTTGGAGATTTTAGGACAGTTGTTAACTGTACCAACCCATTGAACTTTCAGGATTTTCAACAAACTATACATGTTCAACGCAAAGTTGATGACGTAGAATTGGTATCAGACACTGAGAACATCCCAGAAAATGAAACAGTTTCATTTGAAATAAGAATCCTTTCTGGTTCCCATTTATTTTATACCATGGACTTTGGGACAGGTGTCTCTGAATCTGGTTCCCATATGACCCTGTTAAACGGGCCTTTGGTATTGAAATATCAGCACTTTTATGGGGAACTTGGATTTTTCAATGTAAAGTTCGCAGTGTATAATTCATTGCAGACAAAAGAAAAAAATGCACATGTCAATGTTCTAGAACCGGTGAAAGGACTGTCTCTGTTTCGTTTCTATGATTTGTCTGACGTTGCGGAAGTTATCAGCTTCGGGGAAGGAGAGAACCAAAACATATTTCCGAAAGAGAGAGAGGTTGTATTCTTGGCTAACATCACACAAGGCAACGGCGTAACTTATGCGTGGAATTTTGGTGACAACTCTTACTTGCTCTCCAAAAAGGGTCGTGTATCACATTTATTCAGGGACGATGGAAACTTCACAATACATATGAACGCCAGTAATGCTCTGTATTCTCAAAGTGCGAGCGTCACGATTGAAATTTATCAAACGGTACGCATGTATCTTCTGCAGAACAGCGGGCCAACTGATGCTTACAGTCTGATCAGCTTTGTTCTCCGCATAAGCCGGCCTGGCACCAGGGCATGCTACAAGTGGAAAATGGGTGACGATAGTCCCAATTCGGTATATGGTGGGCCCGACTGCATGCTAGCTGCTTCTTCGGCTGATATCTATATGCCCTGGGTACCTACTACCGTATTGAACCATAACCATACCTACAAAAGTCAGGACAGATTTGAAGTAGAAGTGACAGCGTTCAATTTGATTTCCACTGACACCATAACTGACATTGCTGTTATAGATGGTATCAACTGCGAGTACCCGGAGGTCGACATTACCGGTCAGGGAAGAAACCCGGACAAACCGATCAGTCGTCTCCGATCGGAACGCATCGACTTTGAGAGCACTGCTATCATTCACTGTGCCGCGGACAAAGTGGCTATCGTCAACTGGACTGCAGAAAGGATACTGCCTGGACAGACCTTCCAGGAGCACATCATTGAGGATTTCCCTCTGGAGCAATTATCTACAACTCAGTTACGATTTTCTGTACCATCACGAACTTTTCTGGTCGGCGTGTACAAGATCACCTTAACGGTGAGCATGGCAATATTACCTGATATTGCTCGGTCGGATGTTGTTTATCTTAACGTCAAACCTACTCCTCTTCACGTACGCATATACGGTGGCAGCGCCAGGGCTGCAGGGTATGATACAGAGTTGGAGATTAACGCTTTGGATCCTAGTTACGATCCTGACTTCGACCAAAATAACAAAACTGGTATGACCTTCAAGTGGTTTTGTCGTCGTATTGACGAAAGCTTCAATACGGTTGACGGTGAAATTGTGGATCAAGCCATCACGATACCAGGTGCTCAGGAAAGGAATAACTACACGGATGGAGGGTGCTTTGGTACAGGAGTCGGGCAGATGCCATTCTCAGATGGCAAATTTACTATTCCACCACGCATCATGAACCCAAATACGACATATGTGATCAGAGTAAAAGTATCTAAAGGACAAAAGAATAATATATTTGAACAAAAAGTCAACATAATCGAAGGAAAACCACCAATCATTTATATAAAGTAAGCTATACTATAAGTGTATCAATAATGTACTGATTTCGATTCAGGTAGTTATGGTGTGTTACAAATGTTTAAAAGATCAAGGTTTGGAAGCAACTAAGATGCATTATTTTGCCGAAAAAAATATGCAGTATCCATGTATAAATTTATCAGTTAACTTGTGTATTTGTCATTTTAATTGAAATAACCAAGGGGTATATTCAAATTGTATTTTTGTCAAACAATCTCGTGGCCTGCATGTTTTACATAGGGAACCAAACTGAAAATATATCGTATTCTCATTCATGAAGCATGATTAGAATTAAAAAGTCTCTCCCCCCCCCCCCCTCCCACAAGTTGTGAACACTGGAGATGGTAGCATTGTAGTTGTTAAGACTTTTGGATTGAAAGTCTAATAGCTAACCGTCGCTGTATCTATCTTGTCTGTCTGTCTGCCTGTACATTTATTGCAATTGCTCCAGGTAACTTAATGTTAAAGCCATGAAAGCTACATTTATCCAATCTATGCAATATTTGCTAAAATTGAGTATTTGTCATTCACAGTTGTATGGTCAATTGTAAGTCGAAGATGAACCCGTCGCAGGAGTTTGCACTAAGAGCATCTTGTGTCAGCTGTAGAAGGGGCGAGACAATCAATTATGCCTGGAGTTTACACCTACTTAACGAAACAGAAAATAAGTACCAGGCTGTAGATGATTTGGGCAATTTAATTACCACAGGCAAGTAAATATACAGTGCACTAATGTTTTTCTTTTTCTTTTTTCTTTTTTGTTCTAGCGTAAAGTATGTTTTCTTGATGAGACTTCACTCTAAGCCTTTTAATGGTCTGACAAAATATGGTTGTTTTTAAGCACAACATCTACCTTTGATTGTCCTTTTACCATATTGTTTAGCTAATATTATGAAACGCAAAATTTAATATTCAAATTTTTCGTGATAGGATCCTTTAAAAGGAGCTTTATAATTTCTGAACGCACAGAGTACTTACTAATATGTCCCCAAATTGTTTCCAAGTAATTGTTCCTCTTGAAAACTGGAATACTCCGGCATCTACTTTAGTTTATCTGAAAGGAAAAAAAATATGCAGAATAGAGCGTCGGTGATATACTGCTGGGAGAAAATATGTCACAACCACCACCACCCGTTTCAAATTTGTACGTGTTGTGAGGATGTGTGTGGGTGGGTGGGTGTATGTTTGTACTTCATTATACCATTGTTTTTCACATCTCTTTGGGGAGAAAATGTCCTTAAAAGGACTTTTTTGTTGTTGTTGTTGTTGTTGTTGTTGTTGTTGTTGTTGTTGTTGTTGTTGTTGTTGTTGTTGTTGTTGTTGTTGTGAGGCTGCATGCATCAACAGCCGGTGTGACCCTGCGCTGCTGCAAGCAAGCCTGGATCCGCCTTGGGATGCTGCTTGTCAGCTTGGTAATCTCAGCCTGGGTAACTTGATTCCACTGATCTGTGAGCCTCTGTACCAGTTGGTCCAGGGTGGCTGCAGGTTCTTTATACTAATCCTTGATTCGACGGCCAAGTACTATGGGGTGCTAAGTGTGACATCATGGATTTCGTGCACGAAATGGTAATACTTTCGTGTCCGTTGAGGGAATCACAACAGGATTCACAAAATTGTGAGAACAAATTACAAAATCGAAGTTCCACCATGAAATTAAACTGCTCTTTTGATTTTGTGGACGAAACTGAAACAAAAAATCACAAAACTGAAAGTATGTTACAAAATCCAACAAGCTTGTTGAATTCTGTGCACAAAATTGTAATAGTTTATCAATTTTGTGCAAAAAAATAGTACTATATTGTGACTTTCGAGCACAAAATTGTAAGCTTTTGTCAATTTTCTACACGAAATTGAAAATTAGGATCTACAGAATTGTTTAACATATCGACTTCGTCCACAACATCGTTTAGTTTATTAATTCTGTCCACAGAATCCTTAAATGTACCAATTTCGTCCACAAAATCTTAAAAGCTTTCCAATTTTGTCCACACAATCCATTTTTAAATGTGCATAAAATCGAAAAACATGTCAAGTAATCCATACCGTATCCAATTTTGTACACGAAATTGAAAGAACATTTTACAAGGTCCATAGATGACTCGATTATGTGCACACAATTGTAAGAGTTTAGTTTTGTTCACTGAAATTTACATACAATACAATTCTGTCAACAGAGTCGTTCATATTCTCACTTTCATGCACGAAATCACAAAACAACCTCAGTTTTGTCCACAAAATTGTGAAACACACGGAATTTAAAAAACTATCGATTTAGTCCACGAACTTGGTAAAATGCGACGTTTTGAACCCTAGAGTTATAAGTGTAACAGCTTAGAATTTCGTCCCATCAGAGACCCTTGACAACGTTATAAGAAGCTAACAATTCTTGTAGATGTGTCTGTTTTAATTTTGACCGTCAGGTGCGCTAAAAAAAATTAAAAGATAATAGGCCTAATAGAATAGACTGAAAATCCAAAATGGACGAAAAAGAAAAACCCAACAGGCAGAATTTCACTCAATATTGGCCTGTCTGTATTTTAACGCTGACAGTCTCCTATCGCGCGATCAATTATTAAAAATGTATAAATGTTACATTCGTATTGTCTGCCATCGAGTCGCTTATGACGGCTATCTTCGACAGCTTGCTGAATTGTCACAACGGCTCGTGACATATTGTGAGATGTGGAGATCGATGCCCTCTACATGTCATTACAGGAGCTCAGGAAAATTAGCACGATAGCTATTCTGTGGCTTTATACTATTTCAGTTTCCGTGATTTTCTTTGTGATTCCGTGCACACAATCCATTAAGTATAATTCTATCTATCATTTCTTCCAATTTTGTTCACGAAACTGGATAAATCTTTTAGGATTTTGTGAACTGAATACCGTTTCCGTCGACAAAATCGATAAGACTATTTAAATTTCGAGATAATCATTTCGACAAAATTGAAGGATTACTCGATTTCGTGGACGAAATAATAAACTTACTCACAAAAGTAAAAACTTTATTCCATTTTGTGGACGAAATTCAAAACTGCGCACAGAAATGAAACAACGGGCTTTCATATAGATTCTGTGAACTGATTGGATTTCGTGATTTTCTTTTCCAATTTCGTCCGCAGAATCGTATAAGGGTTACAATTTTGTGAAAATTTGTTCAATTCTGTGACTTGTATATGAGAATTTCGTGGACAAAAGAGATAGATTGGTTGACAATTTTATTTACTGAATCAATATGGATCCCACTATCCTGGCAACCTCCCGCTGGAAGCCAGCCTCCAACATTTCATTGATTCTGCCCCTCCCAAGTTCAGACAGTTGTTAGTGAGTGACCCGTACACCATGGCATTGTGGATTCACATTGATCCCAGTAGTGCCATGGCTGCCTTATAAAGATCAAAGGCACCCCAGTACCAGACACACCTTTCGCAGCTCTCTGGCTGTTGTCTTGTTTTCAGGACATTTTTTGGGGGGGGGGGGGGGGTGACTGCTCAGGCACACCTAAGCTAACCTGTTGATGTTACATAATATTGAGGGATTGTCGCTGTAAGGATATATATCTTTGTCTACGAAGCATGATGTATTATCTTGTATTTTCATGGCATCCTCGCAACGCCAGGCCTTCCCCGGCGGGTTGTGCAGCGCTCGCGCTGCGCAGCTAGCTCCGGCGAGGGCTATCTTTGTCTACGAAGATTGATATTTAAAGTGTGTGTGTCAACACACACTTTTCCGTTTTCCCTCGAGTTCTTTCCTTCTTCTTTCTTCTTTACCAGCAAATTTGTCCGACACTTTTCTCGGACACTATTATACACAAAAACTCCAAACTTGGCATGATTGTACTTCCATACAAGGAGTTTGACCCTTTTATACAGAGGAATGAAGATGTTTAAAATTATGCAAATTAGGGGCATTTGAAATTTTAAATCTTGAATATCTTCAAAAATATAAAGAGATGTCATTCCAACTTCTATTAGGGGGTTATTGACCAGTGCGCATCCAATGAATTCAAAACAAAAGATGTAACAATTTAAATTATGCTAATTAGCAGCATTTGGAATTTTAAAACTTGAATATCTTCAAAACTATTATAGATAAAGATGTCATTTCACCTTTTATGAGGGGGTTGTTGACCATTGTGCATGTAATGAATCTGAAACAAAAGTTGTAGCAATTTAAATTATGTTAATTAGCAGCATTTGAAATTTTGAAACTTGAATATCTTCAAAACTGTTATAGATAGAGATGTCATTTCACATTTTACTAGGAGGTTGTTGACCATTGTGCATGTAATGAATCTAAAACAAAAGTTGTAGCAATTTAAATTCTGCTAATTAGCAGTATTTGAAATTTTAAATCTTGAATATCTGTAACACTGTAAAGGATGGAGATGTCATTCCAACTTCTTGTAGGGGGTTGTTGACCATTGTGCACCTAATGAATTTCAAATCAAATTTGTAGCAATTTAAATTGTGCTAAATAACACCATTAGAAATTTTAAATCTTAAATAGCTTCAAAGCAATAAAAGATAGAGACGCCATTCCAACTTCTACCCCTGTGTTATGGAATAGTTGTACATTGCCATACCAATATGCTTTGAAGACACACACACAGATTTGCTATGCAGCAAATCGTCTTTCCTAGTTATTATCTTATATTTTCATGGCATCCTCGCAGCGCCGGGCCTTCCCCTGCGGGCTGCGCAGCGCTGCCGCTGCGTAACTAGCTCCGCCGAGAGCTTGACATTGCGAGGATATACATACATATATATATATATATATATATATATATATATATATATATATATATATATATATATATATATATATATACATATATATATATATATATATATATATATATATATATACATATATATATGTATATATTTGTCTACGAAGCATTACTGTATCATCCAACATTGTGCCTGCTGTAGAATGAGATATTGTATGATATTTTATTGGCTACTTTCAGATGTGGCTGTTAATTATCAATTATAATATGTGTCATTTTATGAGCTATGAGGCTCTACATGATCTTATGTGTGTATTTGGATTTTCCCCAGCATTGGGGGTTAATAAAAAATATTATTATTCCATGCGACACCCATATTTTCCATATAAAGGCATGGTTAGAGCGACCCATGTTAAACCAATGGGGGTGGCATCTTTTTCCCCAGAAATCGCCCTATTTAGCATGTACGTTTGAACTACCTATCAAGTCCCTTAAACACAAAAATTATTCAGACTTGTCATTTTACACGTGACACTCCCGAGCATTCGATTAAGTCATATCAAAGTATGCATTACTTCGCCAGCTGATCGGCAACGTAACCTGTGTAAAATTACAAAGTTTCGAACTAGATTTGATTTCGTATCTTCATGTAGGCAGAGGGTATGGAAAATCCCATCTTTAAGCCCGAGTTTTAACAATTGACATGACGTCATCCTGAAAATCGATTCATGCTCTTTTGTTATAATATCAAACCCATAAAATTTTCAAGCTTTTGATACTGCGATAAAAATGCAAAAATATCTTAAAAGTTGTTTTCTTTATCATTCTCAGACTTGTCCTCAGCTAGCCTTGCGTTCCGCTCGAAGATGTTATTTGGAGGCAGACGTTACAGACTTCATCTTGATGGCCGTGTGTTTGGATATGCCCCAACTTTCACGGAATACGAATTCTTAACTAATCTACCACCCTTTGGAGGCACATGTAACATCAACCCTGAAGCAGGTATCTTTCTTGAATGTGTCAAATACCATCTTATATTTAACATCCAAGGACAATTGCTAAATGAAATCATGTACCACGGTTGTTTCAACGTCAGAATAACTGACGCGTATTGTATCATTAAAACTGTTGAAACCCCACTCACGCATGTTTTTATAAGCAGACCTAACGATAGAAAACGGCTAACTTTACCAGTGGCAAATTGGATATCACATATAACATATATGACACCTTTTTGGTTTCGATAGAAATAGTAAATTTAGATCATAATTGTGTGCTTTATATAATTTTTTCTCGAGGCACAAATACTTAATCATAAATTTGTGTCCGTCTGTTTTGCACATCAGAAGTTCAACTGTTCACCCTATAATAATTGTTATGAATCTTAAACGATATAAGCGTTTTGAAGTATTGAGAGAATGCGTACCTAGTATTTCAGTGTAATTATGAAATTGATAGAAACATATATGTTCAGCCTTTGGTAAGATCTGACGTGATATGAAAATTAAATAACAGATTTCATGTACTAGAGTAGTCGAGTCATGTCTAGTCCGTTTCATGCGTGTCATGTATTCTTTCCCGGTCCGATAATTCAAAAGCACTCGGATTTAAAATATCGTCTGCTCTAACGATTTTACTTCGTCATTGAAAAGTGAATGAGAAGTCTAGATAAACCTGTCAGGAAAACTGTTATTTCAATTATAGGTAAGCACGCGAGCGCTAATACCCAATGTATTGCTTTCATCCCTTCTGACAATTTTGGGAGTATTTAACACTAAAATACGAAATCTGTTCGAAAGTTCAATGTTATAATGTGTGCTGATGTAAACAACTGCAAACGGCCAGTGTTACTGAAAGTTTGAAAATTTCAGGTTTGGCGTTCAAAACATTATTTGTGATCAGTTGTGACGGATGGAAGGACCACGGGGATACAGAAGAAGAACCAGTGGCTCTGATCTACCGCTTCTGGTTACAGTCATCGGCCGAAAACCAATGGGACACTCAACTCTTGTATTATGGTCCAGAACCATTCACGCCGGAGAGTCAGTTACCTCTTGGCTTATCGGAGAATGACTATCGAATAACGGTGGCAGTGAGGATAGCCAATCCCCTAGGAGAGTTCGTTGAAATTTCCGTTGATGTTACGGTATGTGAACTGCCTGTATTGTCAGCATTAAACATTTCTTTCATGAGGGTAATGTGGTTCAAAAATTCATAATCTCCGGGAAACCTCGATCTGCTTCTGCAGATATTTTTGTTGACGAGCAACGTATATTAAAATAAAAATTTGTCCCTGTCGTTGATATTTGTCCGAGCTGCAAATTTCAGTATAGAACGCAGTACAATTTTACAAAGTAACGTGGATATGTATTGAGCTGATTATATTACATCAAGGAAAATAGAGATGAAATGAACAAACATTTGTTGAATGTAACAGACCATGGGAGTTCAAGACAGAGGTAAATTTAAACAAAAATGTACTACAATTAAGGCAGTGTTAGTATCGACAGCAGCTATTTTTGAAATATCTTTGAGCACGATCAAGAAATATCACAGTAGGACACATGTACCAATCTGCATGGGGGCACTAGCTGCTTCCTGTATCATGCGACATTTTTAACAAATGGGTGAAGCGGAATTCGTTTATCCTCCAGGTGGCTCCACTTGCAACAGTTTCAGACCAGAGGGTTCTTTACCTACAAGTGACACGGCTCATTTAGTTCTATTCCAATAACACAGACATCGTTTTGAAGTTTTGGTGCCGCACTGCTTCTAACACGATTGTAATTGAATCTTAATTCCTTTTGTAGGTTCGTTCACCAAGAACGGAAGGCAACAATATCGAACAGTCAATAATAAACATGACATCTGGAGACAATCAGTTGAACACGATGAAGTCTCAGGGGCTAGTACAGAAAATAAACCAGTTCATAACGTCACTGGTTTCCGTCTTGAATGACAATTCTGTTACGGTATGCACTACAAGATTAAAGTCAGTGATATGATTTGACCCCTGACAAACGTTCGTAAAAAGTGCACTTGCAAATCATATTTTGGCCTCAAGTTTGGTTCACAGATAGCTATTTTTTGTCACATCTATTTCAATAAATCCTATAGTTTTATATGTTCTGTGAAAAGCTGCACATTTGTGTAACTTTGAGCAATATTAGAAGGAGCTGAGACCCGGGATCTAGATGGTGAACTGACTTCTGAACGGAACAGCCTAACAAGACTGTTGTAGCCCACATGCACCTGGACATTGACCACATGGAAGGGGGACACTGGCCTTGTCAGAGAACATCTAGGGAGGGTTACTATTATAACTGCCAGTTCTATAAACCCTTGCAGGAAAATTACTTCAGCATGCACATGACTCACATGGTAACTAACTTTTTTTTTGGCACAGGATGACTGACTATTTACCACAATTAAAGAGCAGCTGCCATATGTGACCACTTTAATCTACCATGAGACGGGGTTTTATATAGCTGATGCAGACCACTACTGTGCTGGCACTCAATTTCCCTTTTTTTTTGGGATCCCCATTCTTCACCATTTGATTTTATATCTATACTAATATTACTAGTATATGTATTCGTACAGCAAATATTGATTAGCTTCCAGCACCTTGGCTCTGCTATGTTTCACCTGAAAGGCTAGTCAGTAGAATCTTCATCCAGGTCCGAGATATCAGATTCACTATCACTTTCTCCAAGATTGATTATGATAGGGTGAGTGAATGTTTCTATGATACCGCTAGCTTTCATGAAACGATCCTCTACTTTAACAGTGTGTCACACAGCTTTTTGCCAGTCCTCCCTTGTTATTTGGGAGAAGGCATCATGGACCAGGGTCTTAACGTCATGCAACTTGAAAGTTATATTTTTGTTAACTACGTAGTGTTTCACAGATGCCCAGATGAGCTTTATATCATTTAACTCACAATGTCTCACTGGTGTACGTAAGACTTCGTGGTCATACTCCCATGCAATAGAGTCTGTTTTATAAATAGTTTCTGGCTTATATCTCTTTATTAGCAGGTATAGATCATTTTTGTCATTGTTTCATCAAAAGGAACTTTTTGTCCTTCCGCCACTCCTGCATCTCGCCTTTTCGTTTATTCATTGTTGGATACTTTGACTGCTCTGTTTTGGTGTTGTGGTAGCTAGCATTATCAATAACTATCAAGCCAAGTTTTTTCAAACTAGGCATTAACTTATTTTCCCACCACTCCAAGAAAACCTTGGCATTCATTTCTGAATGGTAGTCCGGATTTTTCATGTTTTTTATTCTCTACAAATCCTACCTTAGCTAAAACAGGATACCAACTATGTGATAGACAGTAATTTTTGTTGACCCATGTTTCATCAACATACACAATCTGTTGTCCATCATGGCAATATTGTTTGATACTCCTCAAGAAGTTTGCTCTGGCAGCTACAATATCTGGTCTCTGCACAAAAAAAAAAGTTTTCTTTTGCCTTTATCCTTTTAAATCCAAACTCTTTCAAAACGCTTCGCAATAATGAAGGAGTTATGTCCAGGGTGTCTCATATTCTGGCCAGAAATTTTTGGGACAGTGGGCAGATCTCTCTTTCTATAAAACTCACATACAGTTCTACGTATAAGTTCTTTGTCATAATTGTCCAGCTTGCAGTTGGACTTCTCTTCACATGCAATGAGTGTTGACTCCTTCTGCTCTAGTACAACCCCGTCTTACTGAAGCGTTCAAGGCCTCTGCAGTCTCCTTGTACAAATGAATCTGACATGTAATCCTTTCCTCCTTTTTGCAGTGCACCAGATACTGATGAACTAGTAAAATGTCGTCTCTTTTGGTAGGGTCAAGTTTGGTTTATGTTTTTTGCAAGGTCTGCCTTTCCCCATGCTGCGTATTCACCTGACCAGTTTTCACATCACAGCATGTGCAACTTCCAGGACTTTGACCCATTTCCTGCACTGTATTAATTCCACATGTCAATTATGTCATAGCTTACACAGGTGGACACAATACCTGTGACATCAATGTTTTGGTGTTCCTCCCACTGCACACCTACCCTCCTATGCTAAATTTAGGGCCTTCAGAACCTGGTCTATCTCTTAATATTACCACTCTCCCAAAACACCAAAACTAAAACCCACTGAAATATTTTGAGATAATTCAACGTATGCGGCAAAAAATAGCTACCTGTATGCCAAATTTGAGGCCACTGCCAGATTTAATTTATATGATGTGAATCGAGTGCATGTGGATAATTTATATGAACAAGGGTGGTAACTATTTTACATAACCCAACGCAAAAGCTTGCCTTGTGCTGTAATTTCTGGAAACTTTTTGAAGTGGTTGTACGTTGAACATGTTAAGAAATTTCAGATGTAACAATATACGAAATGCGCAGTCGTGCCTTGACGTCTGTCTTAATATGTACTTTATCGGGAATGTGCTCGGCCAAATATACCAGAAACCTGTGGAAAGCAAAACTTCATGAACGAGTTTGGTACTTATTCTGACTTCTTAAAGATCAATTGCAGAGGCACTTCCAATCGCAGTTGGAATGTGCTCAAATTTGGAATCGGTGCTGCTCAATATTGGAATCCCAATAAGAAGCAACCAAATTGGAACATTGTGATACTCCAAAGAAGACAGTCGACGACCTTGTGGCATTTAGGCACTAGGCATTAGCATTAGTGCAGAACTTGTTCACAATTACTACTTTACTCAAAACAATGTGAATATGAAGATGTCCACGAGGGTTCTAAATTATTGACTTCAAAATTATGCACCAAAATGGGTAGAAATTAACGTTTCAAATACAAAATACGTGATCAAAAATGGTAAGTTTGCCATCTGTACTGTGATTAATAATTTCATGTCAATGTTATTTACTTCCATTTACCTCACGAATAAATGCTGGATTTTTTACGGAAAATAAAACACGAGTGCTGCCGTTGATCGTTAATCTCATCATGGAAAACTTTGCTGTAAAGTTGGAATATATACTTACATAGACAGTAAAGCCTTAAAAGTCTCCCTACCCCTAACAGATCTTTGTTTAAACGGTAACCCTTTTCAAAATGTTGTCTATATTTACATGCACCGTTGGATTCCCAAACGTTGTATCACTTCTATTTAGTATTTACTTTTGGAATATTACACTTTACTGCGCAAAGTTTTAGTCCAACAAACCACGAGCCTGTGAAACGAAAAACATTCCAAATGAGTTTCATATCCAATCTCAGCTCTTAATCTCATAATGTCAAACATTTTTTCTTATTAGAATACATTATGCTGCAAAGCAAATCGATCCTTTTTACCACAATCGGATCCTTTTCTCAATGATAAATCTCTAGAAAAAACTCTATGTGTGCCCTTTTGCCCCCGACAGCCGAATTCGCTGCATAGACTGGGTTTGTTTTTCAAGAACACAACTTGAAAACATTTCAAGGGCCAACGGTGTTAAGACAATGTCATGTTATTTCTGAGTCTTTTTTTTTTCTTAATGGAAATTTCTTTCTGTATACTCGCATATCACGATATTTTGTTCCCAGATGTATATGGTATGCTACTTTTTTTAAGAGAATGGATGGTTCATAAAGCACAGAGAAGGCTATGTGATAATGACTTTGGGCCCATATCTTCTTTCTCCTGTTTTTAACATGTCCAATTTGCCCTGATTATTTGTATTTTATACAGGCTTATTAAATGGAATAATCTGGTACCCTAATTATAGTCTAGCACAAATAGTACTCTCTTTAAAGTGATTTTGTAATTGGGACACCATAGAGCTCCGAAGGAGCAGCGACCGAAGCGCCGGTTGCCGGGGCAACTGCTGCATTCGACCCTACGATGAACACCACATATCTGGAGAGAACAGCAGCCTGGGATAATCATTCAACAACAATTGGGAACTACACCACGGTGACAACCATACTTCCCAGCACCGGACCTACAAAATCTGCAGAAGAATTATTGGAGGAAGAAGCAAGGAGAAAACAAGCAGAAGCAGAGAGAAAAGCAAGAGAGGAAGAAGAAGCTAAACGAAAACGAGTCCAGGTAACAAGTGGCAGAACAACCTTTGTCCACTGTGCTTCTTACCTGATAAGGCGTGATCAAATTAGCCATTGTCGGTAACAATGTATAATGGGCATCTTAAGATAAATATGAATGTTTGGCTATCTTATGAAAAATTGTTGCTGTATTGTTGGTAAAATCAAATTTAACATGCATAAATACGTTTTCTTCATTTTCGTCGAAACTACAGGGACAAAATGAAATGTCGACAAAGTCACTCACATATAAAGGGTCTTCGTTCGAATTAGTCTGCAGACCTATAAGATTTTCTCCATGTCCAATTTAAAGCGATATTTCTGTCACTGAAGAATATAATTATTATGGTTTCTGGGCGAAATTTGCACAACAATGACTTTTTCCAAAGGCCCATATTGCTATATACTTCATATGGCTAACACCTGGTCCATAAAATAATTTCAAGAACCTGAAACAGCAGAAATATTTAAGGGATAAATAATTTCAAGAACCTGAAACAGGAGAAATATTTAAGGGATCTGACAAGATTTTAAAATACTTCATGGTAACTTAGAACGGCATTTTGTTAGTGAACAATAGATGTTTTTTCGAATAAGAACTATTTGCCTAAACGCTGCATTGTTTGATCTAAACATTATGTCGACATTATTAGAATCTATAGTTCAGGGTCATGTAAGTTCTGTCGTGCCTTAAGAAATTTGTGGGTAAAGTTTTTTTCACAGATCATCCTGTAGTAAGAATAATGTGCTGGAACAAATATGTGTCTAACCAAAGAGCTTTCAAAACAGAACAATTTGGCAGATTCATTCTATTTGCGCTCCATGCTTTGCTTAAATTGTGACGCACACTGACTCTGCAATTGACAGAGGAATATTATTTTAAGCAAAATTTATTTAACAACACCCATTTGCAGATTTGTAATTAGCTATTTACATATTTCCATCTTAAAGTTGCGAACATTCTTTGCGGAGATGTTGGCCGACACAGTATCAACTTCTGTGAGTTTAGATGCCCTTCAGCAAACGACCCGTTCTTTCACCTTTGTCACTGCTAACCCGGATGAACTGTCGGACAAAGCTCAGGTGATATTTTTCTTTGTTTTTGCAAATCGACTAATGTTAAGGTGGACCCACACAATTCATGGAATGTTCTATGTGTTAGAATAGGTCGTTGGATGGGACCTTGTATTTTTTTCTTATATAACATATAAGCATATGTAGGGAAAGATGTGTCAGGTGATAAATTATTTTTCTTTATGCAAAGTAGTCAAATATTGTGGTAATGTAGTGCTGAAAAACAACCGCAGCAAACGGTTTCTTAGTCAAATTCTTCGTGCGTGACTAATTTTAGAGCATGTTAAATTATGAACACAAAAGAATCCGAGGACGGGTACAAAGAGCACAGATCACATGCACGCACACATACTGCTCTCTCTCTCTCTCTCTCTCTCTCTCTCTCTCTCTCTCTCTCTCTCTCTCTCTCTCTCTCTCTCTCTCTCTCTCTCTCTCTCTCTCTCTCTCTCTCACTCTCTCTCTCTCTCTCTCTCTCTCTCTCTCTCTCTCTCTCTCTCTCTCCCTCCCCAGATAACAGACAGAAGCTAGCAAAGACAAATCTTTGCATTTACCAGCTCTATACAAAGCCACAAACTTCCTCATGTCAAGATTTGTCCTGCCCTAATGAATTATATGTACATTTGTCCCGTGATCTGCGTTGCTTTGTATTTTAGCACAATTCATGCCGCGACGTGACGTATTTGTGCCCGTTCTCTTGCAACGCGATTCATGATAATCTAAGTACTTTTTATGAAGAAAAATAATTAATGAGGTTACATATGAGTCCCCTAACTTTATTGTACGGGAGTAAGGTAAACAGAAATCTCACGAACTGGATACAGTTCCACACTATGGCACTTAATGCGATATGGAATAGTCAGTTTATGATTGACACGATGAGTTCAAACACCTTGCAGATGTGCCTTCTATTAAATTCTTGAAGGATTAAAGAATCTGAACTCATTTTTAACCGAAAGCTGTCGTACGTACGCAGTATCCTACAGGTCGAACATGTTAGCAACTGGCATCTTTTTACTAGTATATTAGATTATATTTTTTCGTTGATTTATTTCACTAGAATGTAACAGTTGACGCCATGGAAGAGGTAGCCACCAATCTTCAGTCATTCGTAGGTACGGATGTCCAGATCAACACAGACAGAGCCCTCGCTACGGCAAAAGGTGAGAGCCATAGCATTATGTTCACTGTTACCATTAGGGGGCCGCCACATACGGTCAAGAGGCTTGTCTACAGTCGATGATAAAGCTGCAGTATAGGTCACAATGAATGATTATATGTTTCTTTATCTGAAATTCTTCGGGGTTACAAGTTTGTGTTTTTATTCGATTGTACATCATATCAGCAGAAATTATTGTTTTGCTGCTGAAGTAAAATTTGACGGTAACGTTTCGGCTATACACAAAAATTTACCATGATATATTTCGTATTTCTACTGACTGTTTTGTTACAGTTTTCAGAAACAAATTACATTGGAAGAAACGGAACCCCTAACATATCAGCCTTCCTGACTGAAGTACCCTCTACAGGATGGTCATAGAAGAACCTTCGGTTTTGATGTTTCCTGACCGACTATGATATTTGATTGAAATATAAAACGTTCATGCAAAAAAAAAAATCAATATGTTCTTTTGGAGAAGGTTGGACAAAATTCAGACGAAAATCCGATTATAAGATTTTTGTCCTTAGAATTCGACTTCAATGACTGCTGGCGTCAAAAGGGTATACATATTATGTGTGAACATGAAGTACCAAACCATCGCAGGCATGATCCCAGCCAGCCGCCTCAGCAGGGTATAACAATTAGCTGACATGTAACTGCCATCACACGGATGAACTCAGATTTTACGGTAGATTGGACGCAGTTGTTCCCCTCCTCTAACTGAGAACCCATTTTATTCCGGCTTCTTTGGATTTCGTGACCTTGTTACTGTTGTCGATGAAGTTCCTACGCCTAACGTAGGCCTGTGTTTTATTCCACAGCAAAACTGTCTTTTTATGGATGAAAGTTGCTTTACATGTGAGCGCTGATGAGAAATAATTTTCCTGGTATTCTTTAAGTCCAAACATAACATTAAACAACCCGTATCGCCTTTAAATATTAATGCTTGTTCATTAACATTCAACATCGGACATTTAAACGTAAAATGTTTATGTAACTTTATGACGTTAAATGTAAACGAAGAAAGCAAAATGTTAACTATGAATGCATTGACGCTAAATATCAATGAGTGAGTGATGCTGACAAAAAAAGTTAAGAATGATCACTGCCTAACGATGGATAAATGCATGAAGACAAGCATTGACTGGTGCAGATTTGTGCTAGCCAGGGACCGTGTCACCGCTCAAAATTTCATACATCAAAGTACTGGGATGTATATTCATACATACCGGTAGTTTAAATCCGTTAATGTATGTGCAATGGAAACTATCGACCTTGTTTCAAAAAACAATATATTTAACGTGAGAAAATCAGCCGTTAAATGTATTACATCGTTTACCGTGGACCGTACATCATATTTAAACACACACACACACACACACACTAAGTACAAATTTATGCAGATATGTCCGCAGGTTGGTCGGCAGAAAAGTACTTTTGTTACATGTGGCATTAACATAGGAATGTGTGCACCGACCTACAGACAAATCTTCATACGTACACAGATGTATACACACACACACACACACATATATATATATATATATATATATATATATATATATATATATATATATATATATATATATATATATATACATATATACATATATACATATATATGTACATACGTGTGGAAGTATGTGAGTTTGTAGGTAGTGGGTCTGTAGTATTCATTTTTTTATGTCACGTTAACATTAAGATCTGAACGTAGGAACTCAGTAATCATAACAGACTTTATTTGACATTTAACAAAAAGAGAGTATATTTACACACACACACACACACACACATATATATATATATATATATATATATATATATATATATATATATATATATATATATATATATATATATATATATGGATGTAGGCCAAAAGAAATCATTACAGATGTATAATACATAACAGAATATATCAGCATATAACGTCAGAATTACCTTGATAAATAATATGATACCCGCTATCACCAAAACCACCTAAGTATGTATTGTTTCCGATGCAATAGCAGTAAAGTGAACAGATTTCAAAAGAATGAAATAGAACTGTAACTTACAAAGCATAAATTATGCTTTCGATGACAAAATATTCTAATGATTGGGGGGGTTGCTTGTTTTTGTTTATTGTTTGTTTTCTGTGAATGTACTTTAAAGATACGAAGACATGACTAACCCAATGCAAGTGTAGCATAATTTAGATGTGGCAAAAGAGAGATTACATATGAGTGATAGTATTTTTGCGGGCACAGCTCTATAAAGCTATTTGAAAATTCCTATAGTTTTTTCAAAGCTTGTTTCTTTATTAGTTATATTACCTCTCGCCCACCATTACCCAGGCCTCCATGTCTGGGCCACAAGACCAGACACAGTTGAGTTGGGAATCTATTGTTCTGAAGACCTGGTGGCCCAAGTGGCACCCCCTTTTGGTTCATGTTGAAGCAGGGGGCCACTTCCGGAGCACATGCGCCCTTATTTTTTCCTTCCACCTTGGACCCCATTTGTGGCTTGCTCTAAGAGCTGGGAGCTCTATTGACTTTAGTGCTGTGCACACTATCTCTACTGTAGAATTTGTTTTCTAAGTTCTCCTTATTGAGATAGGAAAGGGTTATATTTGACATGCAAATCCTCTAAGAATGGTGGCAGTAGGGCTGGTCTTGGTTCAAAACCATTATTTTTTAAGATTGTGTATGGCAGGTTGAATCGCAAAGAGAGGGAGTGCAGTGGCATACAGCCAATTGCTGGGAGTGTGCTGTGGGTGTTGAGCCAGAGACTGCTTCAGCTTCTCCCTTGTTGGGCAGAAGGTGAACTCATAGAACCATTTCATGGCAGGATGAGATAAGCATGAGCACTGTTATGGTTGTTGCCTACAGTTTGGCTGCATGTGGTCTCGTGAGAATATATGCAGGTTTTGTGCCAGGTGGGGAGATAAGGGGCTGAGCTAGGAGCAGTCCCAGAGGAAGAGTGAGATAGCTAGGCATAAGTATGCTGCCAAACACTGGGCCATCAAGTCTGACTCTGCTGAGTCTTCCACTCCAGTGATGTCACTAGAGAAGCCAAAGGGAACCCACACGGTTTGCATACAGGCTCAGGTGGTTGCTGCTTCTTCACCCGAATCCTCCTAGGGGTATAGGGAGAATAGTCATAATTCAGGCCACCCACAAGAGTCCCGAGCATTCAGCGACACCTAAGGTGATGACTGGAGGAACCGTGGCCACTGAGCTGAGACTCTTGGCAGTCTTGGAGGCATGGGCCAAGAACCAACACTTGCAAATGGATCTGGTCACACAATAGTGTATGTGCGTGAAATGCATGAGTGAACATGAAGAACAATAGAAAGTCCTGCAAACTTTGATAAATTTGAATAAAGTATGTATTCCACCATTGACTGGGCATTTCATGATTTAAGTATGTAAAGCACTAAATGTGACTGAAAAACTTTCTTTTCAGCATTTTTCATACAAAGTGTATCCTTGGTTTCTGTGGGCAGTTTTTAGGGAAAATGTACACATTTCTAGTGCATTTCTTTGTAAAATACCCATACCCTTGCAGGACATCAGGCAAGACCATTGGGACGTGACTTGTGTATTCAGCTGTTAACAGGACAGTTAAGCCATTGTTCTTGTATACTCGCACATGGGTTATTGTACACTCTACACACAATGACCATCTGCTTGAGCCCTGTAGTATCAATGGTGTGGCTGGAACCCCTTTCTGCCTTCATGTATACTACTCTGGCACTAATTTCGAGACTTTGAGCAGGTCAAACCTGTCATTCAGAGTGTAGTAGGTGACCAAGCTGTGGTTGCTCAGCCAGAGGAGAGGAGCCCTTGCCATGTGCTGCCAAGATTTGTCTTTGGAAGATGCATGACGTAAGTCCCCAATCCCTTTCTCACCCTTTGCCACTATTTAATAAGCAGCAGACAACCAGGATTCCTGGCACCCGGGTTCTTGTGGAGCTGTGAATGTCCAGCTATCTCATGGAAGGGCAAGATCTCCCCTAGCAGGATATCCTGAGGAAATGGTATGTGGTATTCTGTCCCAGAGCAGATCCACTAATCCCAGTCACTTGCAGTGGATTCAGCTTGGAGGAGTATGATGTGAAGGCACCAAAGGCTATTTATGCATCCTTGGACACCTTCATGAGACCTTCAGGAGTATCTTAGAGACTGTCCTCACAGCGTTCTACTGCAAAGTCTTGCTGTTGACTCTGAGGTCCCTCTTGGATGACCTCCAGTGTTTGGCACAGATCTCTGAGGGGGTCTTGGACTGGCTTGGTTAGGCAGTCTCTCTCATGACTTTTGTTATCATGTGTGATCAATCATCAGATGAGGACACCCTGCATTTTAGAGACGCCTATCTACAGGGTGAGAAGTTACCTGACCCAATCTACCACCAAGCATGCATGGGGCCCCTCTTTTCTAACTGGCTGTTTCGAGCAGATATGGTGGATGTTCAGCAGCACTTTCAGGCCCACTCTGCCAAACAGGCCAGGATGAAGGCTTTGACCATTCAGTTGCTTTCCTATCCACCCCAAAGCGTGGCATCCAGACTGCACCCACTCACACCACACACCTTTCTCCAAGCCCAAGCAAGAGCCAAGGCATTGCAAAGGCCTTGGAAGAGAGGAAATCAATTTAAGAAGGGCTAGAAGGCTCCTGACCCTTGCCTTCTGGACCACACTGTCTCAGGGTAACCCTCTGCCACCGCTTTATTCAGCAGTTGCCTTTCTGCCTGTCACTCACAGGGGGAGTCTATCACAGATGATTTGTTCATCTTAAATACCCTGCAACACGGCTATTTGTAGCTTTTCAGTGAAGAAAGGCCTCTGCTATTCCACGAACCCAAGTGGTTCACACACCCAACAAAGGAGCCTTAAGCATCAATTTTCCTAGAGGCAGCATTAAAGCTATGGAGCAAGAACACCATAGAGCTGGTGAAGGATACTGGGTTGCTGCCAAGGTTCTACAACCTACTCTTCCTAGTCCCAAAGTGAGACAGAGTTTGGCATCTGGTATAGACCTGTCTTTGCTGAACAAGTATTGGAGATATCCTCCTTCAGGATGGGGACCCCACAGTCAGTGGTGAAGGGTCAGGGACCCCAAGAGGTGGATGACTTCTTTGGATCTCAAGGACACATTTTCCATGTGCCCACCATACAGACTTCAAAGAACTATCTGTGGTTTGCATTCTCTTGCCACATTTACCAGTTCAGGGAGCTTCCTTTTGGCCTTGCCATGGGACCTCTGGTGTTCACCTGGTTTGTGCAGGAGGTAGCCATGCGCCATTACCACAGTGCAGTGCACATTCATGTGTACCTGGACAACTGGCTGATCAGGGCACTGTGGCGCCTGGATTCTCTGCACTACACACAGACCATTCTGGAACTTAGCAACTGCTTAGGCCTGACTGTGAATGTGCCCAAATCGAGCCTAATGCCACGGCAGATCTTTGTTTTGTTCTATGCATCCAGTACAATCTGGTCGCCTTCATCAGTCCCCCCACATAGTACAGGTAGGAGAGACCAGCTGTTTCGCAAAGTATTTTTGACTCACAAGGTTAACTGGTCCCAACAGTGGCAAACTCTGATGGGTTCCCTGACCTTGATGGACTCCTAGGTCCCCCTGGGCTGCCTACAGCATTGTCCCTTGCAGGGCACTCTGTGAGACAGATGGTTTACCAAGGCCCAGGTGCCAGTACTCCTGGAAGACCACCAGCACATCATTTTGGCCTCATCTCAGTCTGATTGGAGTGCTGTAAAGCGTCAGACTGGCCAATCCAAGCCACATCCCACCACATAAACTGGTTGGAACCACAGGTGATATGCCTAGTGCTCCTCCACTTCCAGGACCTAGTGGAGCACAAACACCTTCTCGTTATGTGCAACAACAAAATTGCAATACCTGCCTCAACCAGCAGGGTGGGATCTGCTCCCAAAAGCTGATTGAGCTAGCTGGGTGCGTCACCCAATGGTGCTCCGAACACGATGTCCACACACATGCAAGGCATGACCCAGGGATACAAAATGTTATGGCTAACCACTCTTGAGAAAGGGTCAGCCTGAAGGGACAGATAGGTTGCTCCACCCACAGGTTGTTCAGGCCATGTGGGCCAGTTGGGGTGCCCCACACATGGATCTGTTTGCCACAAGCACAAACACAAAACTTTCAGTTTATGTGTTGCCTGTCCCAGGTCCACAGGCCCTAACAATGGATGCTCTAGCCATGCACTGGAGCAACCATTGGGCTTACACCTTTTGGCCTACACAGATCCTCCAGAGGGTTCTGTTGAGGTTTGATCCCATGACTGCAATCTGCTCTTAGTAGCCCCTTGATGGCCAAGGATGGGCTGGACCCTGGACCTTCTAGAATTTCATGTCAAGCCACCACTACATCTACCAGCTTTGCCAAAACTTCCAGATAAAACTGCAGATAAGTGTGTTTGACAGGAACCCTGAAGTGCTGAACCACCACACTTGGTGGCTGTTGCACAGCACATCTGCAACAGAGGTTTCTTGTGATTGGCCACAGACAGAATTCCCAGAGGAGACTTTGATACTCTTCTGTAGAGGCTTGATGGCAGGTGTTTTCAGATTGTTGCACTGATCCGCAAATCCATTTGTTGTCTCCGCATATCGCAGATGTTGCAGACTTCCTGCTGAACCAGTGGGAGGTTTTGTGTAGGAGCTCAAGAACTTAGGATGGGTTTCAGTCTGCCAACTCCTAAACCATGCTGAACATTCTAGACATTTGCATCGGTAGTAATCCTGATCTGTCATTGCTCAAAGCCTCCTTCGACAATGAAAGACCAGCTGAGAGGCAGATCCAACCATGGTTGGACTTCCCACTGGGTTATTCATGCTGAAGAGGTGGCTTTTTTAGTGCCTAGAGGACCCCCCACTGGGTGGACCTCAAGTACTGGATGTGGAAAACTTGTTTTCCTTTAGCATTTACTTCTGGGGTTGGAAGAAGTGAGATCCACACTCTGGCACATGACTCAGACTCCATGAACCTAATGGTCACATGACTACTCCTGGGTGACCCTAAGACGTCAATTTGGCTTCCTTGCAAAGAACCAAGTGGCTGGAGATCCATCTGTGGCCTTTAGGGGTTTTACCATGCATGCCATGGATACAGCTCTACACTCCAAGGAAAGCGCTTTTTGTCCTTGAGAACTCTGTGTTGGTATCTCTCCCACATGAACGGTTCTATGGATCAGATGGCCACCTCATTGTGCCCCTGGGTATGTCCTGCAAAGTACAGGTCTGCCAAAATATAATCTCATTGTAGATTAGGCAGACCATCATGAAGGCCTACAGGAATGCTTTGGACAGGCATTGGGCCTTGAAGCAGGTCTCAGCTAAAGCTCACAAGATGAGCCTTTAATGCCTCCTGGCGAGCCTGAAGGAACATTGCTGTTGTCGACATCCTCCGAGCTTGCCTCTGACGATCTTCTACTACTTTTGCTGAACACCACCTGCTTGACTTTATCATGCTGGAGGAGGGCATTTATGCCTTTGCCAGCACAGAAGCCTCCTTTACACAGGTAGAGTCATGCACTTGCTGCTTTAAAAAGTAATATTTCTGCTTTTAATTTTATTGGATTGTGCTTTTATCTTTTCTTAGGCCAGAGACCACACTAAATTTTCCATCATTCTGTGATACAGAAACTTACTGAACTTCAGAGTTTAAAGGCACAATCTGAGTGACAGGGACATTTTCAGGGATTCCCATCAATGATGATTGATTCCACAATTGACAAAGATATTACTTGAACTTCACAGTCAAGGACAGTGTGTACTACACATGATTGACACTGTTTCAGTGGTAGTAACACTTAAACAGTAGCATGTATGGATGTATCGATCATGTGAACAGTACTTAAGTTACAATATTAAATATACAGAAAATAATTTCAATCAAATGTGAAGCTTTCAGATCGGAAACATGATGATTCTCAATGATTATCATATGAATCAGAAATTCAGTTGGTTGCTATGATATAATTTCAGTTTGCTTGATAACAAATAATACACTATATATTATTACTATATATTAGACTTGAAAATGTGTGACTCATCATTGCCAATTTTTTGTCACTTGTGATCATGATTCCTTGCTGTGATTCTGCTTAATAAATAAAGACAAGGAAAACCAAAAAAGCACAGAATAGAATGGTGATTAAACTTATTTTAATCACACTTTCAAGAAACTGATAATCAGTACTTTTTTATTAGGTTGAGTCTTTGCTTGACCTAAAACTTCAAGAGATCATCATCATGATGAGAAGCCATAATTTAAATTCTCAATATTCATGATCTATAATAGTCATGAATGAATCGAATTATCAAGCAACTTAAGTATCATATTGAAACTTGTGTGAGTAGGAATTGTAATCACGTCCATCATTCATGAACTCTTGTCATGATGAATAAAATTATAAACACTTTTATCAAAAAGACTAGAACTTGTGAATTCTCAGACCTGAGATGTTATCATTTGTCATCAAGATGTAGTCACCATCATGATTCTAACATTGGGGATTTAAGTTGACAAGACCAAATTAAAAGACTCTAACTTTGAAAAACATAAAATTAAAAGCTGTTACTTATGCATAATAAAACAGACTACGTCAGCAATGATATACTCAAATGTTAATAACTGTGACTAGCTTTTTCCATATCTCAAATCTGACATTCACTAAGTATCTGTTTCTAACAGCCGAGTTTGCAGTTTTTATTCAACCGCACAACTTGTGACAAGTGAAGTTTATTTGTGACAAGGTGTCCACTAGATCACATCACTAATCAGTGATCATGATGTATCGTAATTAATCAGTCAGTCATCGGCCCCCAACCACATTACCATTAAAGTTCATAATGACAAGCATTTTTTGTATTTTCTTTGGTGAGAGATTCTCGCTTGTTTGTAATTAAAGTTTTGCTGGCTGAAAGACCTCTATTCCGCCCATTTTTGCACAAAAGCGGAAATTGCAAGGCCCTACATAGGTTCCTGATACTTGACCATTAGACTTCCGTTGTCCATTCAGGGCAGCCACCATGATCAGTTTATGGCAACCTCTGGGTTTACAATCAGATGCAGTCTGTAGGTCGACATACCTGGAGTAGACCTAGATCTTTTTTCGGACTTGTATAGGGTGGATGTTCCCAGGGGTCCACTTGGCTGAGAGGTTTCAGACCCATTTCAAATGGACACTGCCTTACAGAACCATATGACCACCCTCAGGCGCCCGCCATTTTTCCTATGGTTCACTCGTCTTGCTTAATCTCCAGGACCTAAGAGGTGAAATAGACAGCAGCTCCCATATGGCAGAATACTCTCAGGTTGGTATCCCAGCGGGGCACATTTGCAGTCTCATGCTGGTTGGCAAAGAGGGTTTCTGGTTTAATCCAGGAGTTTGCTGTTGGTGGCCTCATGCCCACAAACCACTCAGGTTTTCCAACAGACCTGCGTCCTCACTTGGACCTTTAGTCCCCCCAGGCTGTTGGTCCTGGTCGTTTTTGTATCAGTATGCATGTTTCGCTACTCCCTCCAGCAACACGTTTGTATATCGGTAGTTGTGGTCGGGAGGTAATGTTACTTAAATGATACGTGAAATTTTTAGTAATTTCGGTATCAGTATGCTTGCCTGTCGAGCACCAGAGAAGCCCACCCGTCCTACCTGCTTCCACTCCACATTTGACGTCCATTGACCAATCACGAGGATAAGGAAGAACATGGGGCGCATGCACACCGGAAGTCACCACCTCCTGCTTCCACAGGAACTGAGTGGTGGCGCCACCGAGACACTTACCAATACCAAAATTACTAAAATATTCATGTTTGAGGTAACCGTAAGCCGCTAAATGTACAAACAACGTTAGCTGTAAATTCAGCGTCAAATTTTTGTATAGGAATGTATGCACCTACCGACCCAGAGATATACCTGCATACATACGTGTTAATATGTGTATGTATGTGTGTAAACATTTACTTGTGGGTGTATCTAAGTAGATGGGTTGGTAGAGAATTACCCCATTTTGCATGTCACATTAACAGTTAACGTAAAAACTGACATACAACGTTTACTTTTTAATGCATCCACACATATATTTGTTTGTATATATCATATACATACGTACATGTGTGGATGCATCAGAAAGTTATATTCGTCATAAACATTTAGCGTTTCATGTACATTTAACGTTTCGACGTCCCTTCACATGTTTATTAATAGACGACAGCACATACACATTTGACGGTTCGTTCCCTCGTTTCTTCACATCTTTTGCATTTGCAATTAAGGGTGCATTTACGCTTAAGGTTCTGGTATCCGTAAACCTTAATGAAATGAGAGTTAACATTTAAAGGCTCATTAACGGAGCCTCTAACTTGGGTTATACGCTTGCAACTCGGGCCAGTTTGGTGACAAAACCTGACGATTTGGGTAGTTTAATTATTGTAGCAATTAAGAAAGGCTCACACCCAGTTTAGTCTTTGAAGTTAAAATTGCTTGGAGGGTAGGACTGCAGGGCCATATACTGAAAAATATTAACTTCGATTTGGGTCTAAACCTTAAAATATGCGATAATGTAAACTAAGAGGCAATTTAAGGTTGAAACTCTAAAGCACACGATTGTGTCACTTGCTGTGGTTGGTGGTGTATGCACTCCCTTCGTCATAATTGAATAACTACCCAGCTTAAGATTGTCCAAACATGGGCAAGGCTGGCCCACCATTGGCCCAACTTTTATTGCTAGCTGGGTAGTAAGCAGGGTGCCATGTGTTGTGTTTGGCACCGAAATATACGCCTCACAATTGTGGTGGCAACTGAAGGCGAAAAAAAACGAACTTTATTAATACGCTGGGCTTTTCTTGTAGATATCGCTAGCACACTAGGTAGTGTACTGATATCAGCCGGCTCTGAAATGTACCAAAAAATTATGGATGAGAATACACAAGAAAGTAATGCGAAAATCGAATCGGATACAGCTTCAGTGAAAGCAGATGCAGCTACTTCTGATGCTGGGGACGGCGCAGTAAAACAGAACACTGATACCGAGAGTCAGAGTGAGAGTCAGACAACGTCGACGGCGAACAGCAAGGTATGATCACTTATTCAAAAAAATCAGCCTCTCTAATGGTGTCATATGTGTCAGACATTCAACTTTAACTTCTCATTAAATGGCTAAATTGAAATGTAGTGTTGACATTTTTGTTTTGCGTCAATAGCGTTGTTTGTTATTACGAGCAGTAACTTACTTAACACAAAGTACACTCTTTACGGTAAAGTATTACATTACATGTAGTTTAAACGTTGGGCTATTTTTTCACAGTGCATAGCAACAGTTTGCCTTTACTTTGTTTCACAAATTATTGCAAGGTATATTTGTTAATTTTTAAATCAGAAATGAGCATGCCGGTAACTTCACTTTGAAATTTGGAACAAGAACTAGTATGTATGCAATATTTAATGCCCTGTGTGGTGTGGCCTTTATATAACTGATGAGTAGTTTCACTACAGTAAATGAGGCACAGAATGACCAAAATCTGATAGGACACCGTATTTTCATTGTGCAACAGTCGTGTAACAGCTGAAAATGGCCTGCAAATAAGAAAATTGCTTTCTTTGTCAGATAGATAAGCATGAATAAACAAACACAAGGAAATAGAGCAAAGATGTTTTCTATACCCTAGTTTACCTCTGAAGTATTCAGGATAAAATTGGTTAAAACTGTTGTCACCATTATGTCCGTGAAGAGTCCATTTTGAGCTTTGCTTATTGAATGAGAGCAATCCTGTGTTTAAATATTTATATTTGTCGTGTGAAAAGAAACAATAAACATTATTGTATTATGTATATTCGAGGTTTTCAACCTTACGTGCTCATATATTGCTTAACAACGTAATAAAGAATTTCGGTGTCGTGCAATATTTTACATGATCCCTATGCTTTTGATGGTGTAACAGGTGAGGGAGCTGACAAACAAAGCTGCTTCTATCGTGAAAAATGTGATGAAAACAGTCCTATCAACAAGAGTGGCTGAGCAACCCCCGGTTTCGTTTAAGACGCCACAGATCCATTTCAAAGGGCAGCGTAAGGAAGTGGAGAAGCTTAGCGAGGCAAAGATTGATGTACCAGACGGATCTTGTCACTTGCCCAGCACCAGTGACTTTCTTGCCTACGAAGCTACAGGGGATTACGTGGATGTGAAGGTATTTATATCATGTTTTGTGACGAACGTAAAATGTGCACATTAACTTTGTCCGTTAATTTAACATTATTAGGCTCGTTAAACTTTGAACTTGCAGGGTTTTGCCAATGTAACTGTTTAGTCATTCTGCTGCATGTGTATTGGGGGGAGGGGTATATCTGGTGTGCGTTGTGATATACAGGCACATCTTAGCTCGTACCATGAAATTGAGGTTGGCATATATGTTAGCATACCCAGATTTCTCGAATTTTGAAGAGAAAAACATACAGATTGGTTTACTAAATATAAGATGATTTGGGAGATAGATAGATTATAATGAATATACTTTGTGCACTTAAAGAGCATAATATAAGCTGAAAAAGAGTGTTTTACCTCAAAGAAAAATGTACGTGGCAAAACAATCATTCGAGCCAATAAAACTACAAAACCAATGGACCTGGCATATTTCATGGCAGTAAATGTCTTTAAACTGTCTGTAGGTTTTGCCAGACGAACATCTAGTTGAATTAGAGGAAATAAAAAAACAAAGTCTGACACATCAAGTTTCTAGTGTGGTTCATTGATATTAGACACACCAAACGTATTTTCTTTCCAGGTTATTACATCTAAGACGAATACTTATGTGTGGGACAAAAGCGCAAAGTATGTAACGTCGCCTGTAATAGATTTTACACTTTCTGGGGCTGATGGTGAAGACTTAGCCGTACAAAACACGAAGTCACCATTTACCATTAATATTGACATTGATCCGACGCGTCTTGTCAATGAAACATATGTGCATCCTAAAGTCCCTGAACACCAGAATATGTACTACCATAAAGTAAAAGTACGATCCCCAGAAAGCTACATTCAAGTGATTATCAAACCAGTAGAGATTAAACCCACAATTGATGTCTTCGTCAAATGCGATGGTCTTCCTACAGAGGAAAACTACGACTTCAATGTCACCATACCACATGATTTTATAGATACCCAGAACAAGACACTAAGTGAGGATATCATTGACGAACTGAAACATTCTGTCATACTGCCGCCAGAATATCTACAGAGGAACGGAACCGGAGATACTTGTAATCTAGGCATTAGACACACTCGTAAGTTTAATTAGATCTGCCGTTTCTCTTTGTGTCACGTAAGAAGTTAAATATGATACATCAGTTTTACAGTCGGAAATATTTTAGTACAGGGGCATTCCATGATAAAAGGGACACAGATACCACAAAATAAATTTGCACATAGATAAAAAAAAAAGCTTAATGCCACTGAAAAGTACACATTTTGAAGTATTCAGATTGTAAGGGATTTTTTTTCATATACAGCACCCTATGCTCAATTTATGAATCCATATTTATGCAAATTGGCATTTCTGTGTCAAGGACGGGACATTTTGTTTTGTTTTTTTAATATATGTGTAATATACATAATGCTGTGTGACTTTTATCCCTTGGGACAAAGTAACGTGGCAAGCTTGTTTATCATGCACTATGTAATGGTTGGTGGTTTATTTATAATACTTAATATACAGCCTGTCTATTTTCCATAATGTCCCGTCCGTGACAAATGACATTCATAAGTTTAATAATTTACTATTAATAATGGTAGGAATAAAAAGTTATTTTATATTCTCTGTATACATTATAAAAGCCTTTCAAAGTAACAAACATAATTAAGATTGACACTTTGCTAATATCCAAATATTAAAATCAAAATTTGACATGGACGGGACATTTTGTTACCGACAGGACATACCTATCAAAGAGTACCCATGCATGGTTCCCTAGACTACTAAAAGGTTACTCTTTCACATTTTTAACGTATTTCTCTTAGTAAAAGTACAATTTGTCTCATTTGATCAGTTTATCTCCCATGCACTTAAATTTTAGATAGAGTGGCCAATTATAGATACATTTATCAAGATATATAGTAATCTGCAATGTCCCATATATGATACAGTGGCACAAAAAATCCAGCATATAGGTACCATTCACAGAAGGAAACCCATTTGCACTGTAGGTTTTTTCTCTTTATGTCTCCCCGTGTAACGGCGGGACATATTGTTTTTGTGTCCATTTCTTCCGCTTTTTCTTCTTCTTCTTCTTCTTCTTCTTCTTCTTCTTCTTTTCTTCTTCTTCTTCTTCTTCTTCTTCTTCTTCTTCTTCTTCTTCTTCTTTCAACACATTGTTGTGTGCGTTGCGGACGCGATAACTCAAGAAAAACTTGACTTGAGAAGTTGAAATTTTTTGTGAAGATGTTCCTATATAAAACCTTGCTTGGGATTGCAGATGGGTGACCTTGACCTATTTTTCAAGGTCACATGGGCATGTCATCTAAAATCAACGCGGACGCAATATCTCCGCAAGTATTTGACTTAAGAGGTTGAAATTTTGCATGATTATGTATCATAATATGAACTAGGTTTAGATTGTAGATGAGTGACCTTGACCTATTTTCAAGGTCACTTGGCCACTTTTAAAAATCATTGCAGATGCACTCGAGAAAGATTTGACTTAAAGAGGTTGATATTTTGTGTGATTATGTTTCTATGTGAGATTTTTGTAAGACTTTGCTTGTAACTGCAAATATATGACCTTGACCTATTTTTCAAGGTCACCTGGGCATTTCTTCAAAAATCAACGTTTTGAAATGTCAATAAAGAGTGTACCTTCACCATATCTGTAGATCATTGGAATCGGTATGCCTATTTATAAAAATAAGGGTGACAATAGTAAGTGCGCACGGGGAGACATTTGATTTTCTGTTGGAAAATCAGACTGTTCTAGTTATTTCTTGTATTCATGGCTTGCTAAAACAACAAAGTTTGTGGCACATACAAAATTCATACCTTGCAATGGACAAGACGTATTTTTTTTATGGACCACACAGATTTGAACAGAATTTTGCATGTATGGTGTTAAATTTCAAAATACCAGAGAAGGAAGTCAAGTTTGGTTATTGGTTCAGGAAGATTTAAAAAGAAAAAAAAAACTGTGATTGTTTGAGTCTGCAGACCCAACAAATCCTTTTAGTTAATACAAACATACAAACATACAAGGGACAATGGTAATAAATGTTCACATTGATTATTTATAATTTGATCACCCTGATCCCTTTGTCTTGGTGCATGTGCTTGTTGCCACTGCTGTGGTCACAACAATGCTTTCACAGCCTGCCACCTACCCATGTTAATCTACTAAAGCTTATCAAATGAAAGTCAATCAATCAATCACATTAACTTCACTGCAAGAGTTGTGTTTGTACATAGAGTAGTCAGTAGAAACTCACATGCCATGTGTACATACCATATTCTACTGAATATGTTTCAAGGACAAAGCAACAGCTACCAGATCACTGTGATATTTATATTTTACATGAGTGTAACAGTAAGGGTTTCTATGTGAGAAAACCTCCTTGCCTTGCATGTACAAATCATAACTTCATGTGAGGATTTGCATTTATTTAAAATCAACCGTCCAATCATAAACCTTTGTAACTTTTTGTCATGTGCCTCATGGGAGAAAAGTTATTAGCGCTGATCACTCAGTTGCATGCAGTTTTCTCTAGCTGCAACATGGCTGCAAGCAGCACAGAGCGTACAAGGAAATATAGGGAAAAGTTAAAACAGCATGATGACAAGAGAGAAGATGTAAAGAAGAAAGACAGGGAGAGAAAAGCCAGAGAAAGACAAGCAAAGAAGGCAGTTTACACTACAGAAGACAAAGATGATATGAAAAAGAGGGAAAGGGAGCGCAAGATAGCATATCGGGCGAAGTTGAAATAAAAAGCTACACCTAAGAATCAAAGAGGAACCCCTAGCCATGACAGGACAACTTCGTTCAGTAACCCACAGAGTTTGGGGAAGGCAGTAAGAAGAGCAGATAAATTTATGCCAAAATCACCAAACAGAAAAGCTGTTGTTCTGGCAAGCCTTGCTTCACACCTGACACCAACCAAACGCAAGACAGTGGAAAATACAGCGAGCTCATCAGCAAAACGAAGACTCATTGAAACAGATGCAGATCACAGAAGGAAGAATGCAATCCAGGATGATGTGATAAAACTTGCCCAAGATTTCTACCAAACAGATGATATAAGCCACAAGTGCCCAGGAAAGAAAAATTACATATCAGTCAAAACAGATTCTGGCCGCGAAAAGAGACAGAAACGACTGCTAGTAATGAGTTTGAAAGAGGCTCATCAGATGTTCGTGCAGGAACATGGACAAAAAGTTGGGTTGTCAAAGTTCTCTGAATTCAGACCACAATATGTGGTACCAATCACACAGAAAGACCATGAAGTCTGTCTGTGCAAGTATCATGAAAATGCTGACATGTTAGCTACATGTATCCACAGGATAGTACCTGCCATTCCACAGACATGTGATGAAGCTGGGAAATTGACAGTTTGTAGCATGACTCAAGAAGTATGCATTGATCAGGAATGCGAAGACTGTGGTATTGGATTGATAGACAAACACTTCAAGGATGCTGATCTCAATCAAAGTATTACCTTCTCCCAGTGGGAAACAAGGGAAGGAAAAACAGAAAAGAAACCAACAACAACCTCACTTCACGAAGCTACAAACAAGTTGAAAGACCAGCTGAACACATTCGCCAGACATGTGTATGATTCCAAGAGGCAGCATTGTGAATTAAAATACTTAAAGGAGAATTTGGAAGATGGCGAAATAATACTGCATGAGGACTTCTCAGAGAACTATGCTTTGAAACACCAAAACGAAATTATGTAGACCCACTGGTCTTCAGAAAGCGTCACTCTATTTACCGCAATAGTTTATTACAAAGAGGAGAATGATGGCGAATCCGAGCTCAAGCACATTTCGTACGTGGTGGTATCAGACCAGCTAACTCATGATAAGAGAGCAGTTTTTTCATTCAACAAGAAAATCCTTGAAGCTGCGCAGAGCAAACGACCATTTGAGATCAAAATGGTTAATTATTGGTCGGATGGAGCAGGAAGCCAGTTCAAAAATCGGTATAGCTTTCATAACCTGGCATGTTACACAAGTGATTTTGGGTATGCAGCAGACTGGAGTTTTTTCACAACGGCCCATGGAAAAGGCCCCATAGACGGCATTGGCGGTGAAGTTAACGAGCAGTCTGGAGATCAGTATTGCAAGGCAAGGAAGTTGTTGGGAACGTGCAAACCTTCTTTAATGTAGCTAGGAAATTGTGTGCCAAAATAACTGTACTATATGTTGACAGTAGAGATATACAGAGGGAAACACACCACTTAGTTAGGCGATGGCAACAATCTCCCGCAGTACCTGGAACACTGACATTGCATTTCATCAAGGCAGTGAGAAACACCGAGCCTGGTTATGCCAGAAACTCATGTTTCACGTGTCCAGATGAAGCAATGTCACAATTTCCGGCGGTAAGATTACCTGATGTTACAGAGGGGAAAAAACAAGGAAGTGAGCCATGAATCTGAGGCCACTGACAACCATACCTTAAGGGAAACAACCACTGAGGTGAACCAAGAGATTCAAGCCCTTGGCAACCTCAGATCAACAGATGCCATGCAGGGAAATGCATGTGCTCAAGGTAACGTCAACTGCACAAGCATACCTACAACCAAAGAAACTGCAAACAAGCATGGTGACCTGGTACTTGTGAAGTACGTGACCAGGAAGTCCACTCAGATCTTTCTGGGCGAAATTTTGAAAACTGAAGGGAATGAAATGGAAGTGATTTTCGTGCGAAGGTGTGGGGATGACCATAAGAAATTCTTGTTCCCCATGAATGAGGATAAAGCATGGGTAGACACTAATCAAATAATTGAAAATGTGACAAACCAGAAAGAAAAGCTGGACTCGAGAGGACATTATATATTTAGTTGCGAGATAAAGACACACTTGTGAATGAAGTGCATGATAATTGATCTGTCGTTTATGAAATGACTTCTGGACAATAAATCTTTTCTTTTCCTTTTTCCCTCTTTAATTTTCTACCAATTCAATTTAGACAGGCCAACAACACAAACAGACTTCAAAATGTTAATGGATATGAACTAACCTGTCAATTGTGGATAGTAGCTGCAGTACTATATTTGCCAAAATATTATCTGTTGACATCATTAAAAGTTAAATTCAGATTTAGGTTGTTTGTTTATTCTTTTGAAATGATAGATTTGTGTACAGTGGTACTTATCACGTGAGACTGCAGGTGGGTTTAACAATGTAGGCATATTTTGATATAGACATAATATAATCGAGTGTCTTCAAAAGAATTGTGGTCTCTTACAGGGGTTGGTCTTAAAGTACCACTGTGTCATAATTGTAAAAAAATTTAGATTTTATATTTATTTAAATATACAAACCCTTATGTTTAGTGTTATATTAGCCTTCCAGCACTGATTTAAGGCCTGTGTGTGAGAGATTATGTGGGTGGACAAACCTGTCCTGTCCGCGACAAACCAGTGTGTCCCGTCCGAGACAGCAAACTTTTATTAGTAAAACAAGTTTTTTTAATAATTGAACTTATCAATGGTATATAATGTTAAAAAACAATATTTTAAACTGTCTCAAACTGCAGTTAATGTAAAATAACCACAAACTTCACAGAGTTTTCAACATATATGAGAGGTCCTAAAAGCTTTGTCCACAGCTTGTCCCGTCCGTGACCCCCGTTTTTGTCCTTATAAATCATCACTTAGCACAAAAAAATGTTCAAACTTGTGTGATTATAGTCACAATACTTCATTAGTTGTACATATGCAGGCAATTGATTATGTATATATATATATATATATATATACTTTAAAACGGAACATGGCAACCATAACCATGCATTTTTACTTAGACAATTCCATGTGGTAACAAGCCATGGAGAAAGCTTTCTATGTTAAATATAAAAATTATAACCTATAGCTTTGATGAAAAAAATGTATATACGGTCACATACAATTGACATTGCCATGATCCTCTCTCAATCCACCGCGTTGTGCTCCCATGGGATGCCACTAACTCAGCACTAAGCGTAATTAGGCAGATTTCAGAGTATATCCTAACATTAGAATGAGAATTTTTCGGGCCTGCTTTTACATTTGATTTAATCATTTCACCATGTATGTTATAACTTAAACCCTTCCAAAAATATAATATATAATGGGACTTCTGTGTTCCCTATGAATGAAATTCGCTCGGCGAGGCCCTGTGGTAGGTTTTTAGCAATGTCGTACGTGTATGAGCGAAATATATTTGTTTTTGTTTTTTTTGTTTTTTTATGTTGGCTTATGTGATGTTCACTCATTGTCGTTGCGACTGTCATTGGAGTGTAGTATTAATTCATAAGGGTTCAGAAGTTTGCTGTTTTTCATTTATTTATTTATTCTTTAACCAAATGACTGACTTGGGGACGCCGCCCTGATATTCCGCCAGAGCCTGGGTTGTACAATCAACGGGAATACATGAAAAGGATGATATACATTAAAGAGAATCAAACTATACAACACTACAACAAATTCAATGATATACAGGACAAAACAATAAAAGTGAAGATAAATGAATATTAAAATTAAATCGTGACGTTAAAAAGAGACATTTATCTGAATATGCTTCAATAAAATGTTTATAAAGATAAAATCTGCGCCAGGAAGGATACTCAAGAGCGTGTACCATTAATACAGCATCGTGTGTTGAATGATGATGGGTGTTGCTGTCTAAAACAAAAATAGGGGAGGACAGGTGAGATGAGATAAAACATGGCAGCAAATATTGAAGGGGATAGGACTGGACAAGGGTGGGTCTAAAATTCGAGTTACATGTATATGTCTTCAAGGGATCAATCCAAAATTTCAACTGGCTAAAGTGGAATCATTTCTTATTTGTTAACTGTTTGCTTTCTTTCAACTTCTTTGTGTTTATCTGAATGTGTACCAAGTCCCCAGCGGGACCATGTCTTGCTGTTGAATGGGCTAGCTTTTCAAAAAAAATTATGTATATGAACTATATGTGCACCCTACATAAGTACTTTATATCCTAATTCTTTTCTGTTTGCAGCCAATAAAACAGTACTGACATCTTATCACTATTTGTATTATGAAGACTACTTCCCAGAACAAGTTGACCAGTCAACAAAAAAGTTCCATTTGACTAACTTTAGTATTCGGATAGTCACCACTGGATGTCGGTTTTGGCATGAGAAAAAGGAAAAGTGGCTAACAGATGGTTGCCAGGTACTGCAGATTAGATCACTAGATGATGCTTACTTCTGTTAAACCTTTTTACCATTACAAGCATTATGCCATAAATACGAAATTTCTGACGGCTGTCATAAAACATACTCGCTTGCTTCTTTTATTTCACACGTGCGATGAATAATAGCACGCATACTTATTTTGTTTAACGCGTTCACTTTATGATGTCAGTGGGGTGTTGTGCCAGAAGCGCGAGAATAAACGTGCTTAAATTCGCGGACGCGTTAATAAATTTTACATGCGTCTAAGAGAATAAACGAAAAATCAGTATTAAATATAATTCGCGGACGCGTTAGTTTTTTCCACCCGCGTTAAGGAAAACAGGCAAAATGTCAGCATTAAATCTAAAAGACAAATAATTTGAGTATCCATTAGTTCTGGTGGGTTCGTCTATTATTTGAAAGAGGTTGTGTTTGGGTACTAAGTTGACGAGAGACATACCAATGGCATGGGTTCGAAATATCGTATTTATGGCACTGGTTTCTCATCATAAAGCATAAAAATGAAACTTGTATTTAGCGAAAAATCAGAATGAAATATAATTCGCGGACGCGTTAGTTTATTCCACACGTGTTTAGGAAAACAGGCAAAATGTCAGCATTAAATCTAAAAGACAAATAATTTGAGTATTCATTAGTTCTGGTGGGTTCGTCTATTATTTGAAAGAGGTTGTGTTTGGGTACTAAGTTGACGAAAGACATACCAATGGCATGGGTTAGAAATATCGTATTTATGGCACTGGTTTCTCATCATAAAGCATAAAAATGAAACTTGTATTTAGCGAAAAATCAGAATGAAATATAATTCGCGGACGCGTTAGTTTATTCCACACGTGTTAAGGAAAACAGGCAAAATGTCAGCATTGAATCTAAAAGACAAATAATTTGAGTATTCATTAGTTCTGGTGGGTTCGTCTATTATTTGAAAGAGGTTGTGTTTGGGTACTAAGTTGACGAAAAACATACCAATGGCATGGGTTAGAAATATCGTATTTATGGCATTGGTTTCTCATCATAAAGCATAAAAATGATACTTGCATTTATTTTCATTTTTACGAACACTTAACGGTCATATAACTCAATGGACGATCATCAGCACTCACAGGCCACTGACATTTGCATGGTGAGAGCGTCTATTGTCTGTGTCATATGATATTTTCAACCAATGAATGAAGCAGGTTTGTTCCTCACCTGGGTGTCTCCACCTGCAGGTGACATACTACATCAAAAGAGTATGATCTGCAGCTACGCAGACAACTGCTGTGATGGTATTTATGCAAATACATGCTGAAAAAGCAGATAAAACAACAACCTCGCAACATTTATAACCAGGACAAAAAGTTACTGTAGAAATTAAAAGAACTGTCTTTTCTTCACGAAATAAATGTCGAAATGAAATACGATTGTTTTATTTAACCATCGGTTGGCCTGTGGGTACAATTATATGGCGTTACATTTCTTTGGTGAAAACTCTACTGTAGTAATTACTGGAACTGTTTCTTCTTGACGAAATAAATGTCGAAACGAAATACGTTTGTTTTACTTGAACGTCGGTTGGTCTATGTGTACAGGTCAGTCGCCTTTCCAACACAAGATACACTGCCTGTGAATGTAACCACCTGACGTCATTCGGAGCGGACTTCTTTGTTCCACCGAACACAATAGATTTTGCGGCAGTTTTTACAAATTTGGGCGCCAGGCTAAAAGATAATGTTGCCGTTTTGGTGATGATTTGTACTGTTTTTGGATTGTACCTCATTGTAATATTCTGGGCTCGCCGAAAAGACAAACAAGATGTGGCAAAGGTCAGTGCCAGACTGTCTTCTAACATGTGTTTGATTTTATTTTCAAACCTGCACAAAATGCGTTTTAGTCTGCATGACATATGCGCAAGTTATGCTGCAATGTCATTCTAGTTTAAGGTATAATGTTTGAACAGGATGTAGTATTTATACACAAGTTCTTTGGTTAATGATGCCTCACATTACTTCAAAACGATACCCAAGCAAATACGGTGGTCAGGACAGAATGGTTGTCAGAACAGATATATTACAGCTGAGAAATATTGACTCTTTCAGATATAGTTCAGAAGATTACGTCACTCATGCATTATGTAAAGTATGGGATTATGGGATTTTATATACAATTTGTAACGACGTATATGTTTTTTGTTGCAATTACACAAATCATGAAGTGATTGTTTTCACACACAGACACACACACGTGCCTTTAGAGAGTCTAGGAAAGTGAAAGTGTCCGATGATTTGGCCACATAACATTCAAGATCAAAAGAAACATTGAAGGTTAAACTTAGGCGTAAGTGAACTTAAAATGACTACTTAACAAATTTGACAACAGATTAGAAAACAGTAACAAATTCTTTTACACTTTCAAATGATAATTGTTATTCTCACATTCAATTCTGAACTTGGCTTTTACAGATAATTGGGGAACTTCAAAAAGATTTATTTGTTTACAACAAGCTCAAATATTTTTATCATTTATTTTCTTTCCATTTGGCTATTTATTTTCTCCTAAGGAAGCTATTTCTTTAACTCAACTACTTTGATTGAAACATATTATTTGTACTTTGTACGTAACACATGCTCTGGTCTCTTTGATACTTCTTGCTGTGTCTTAACATTACAGTGGGGAGTGGCACCTCTCGCAGACAACATAGTGTCAGAGAAATATTGCTATCAGATATCTGTATACACTGGGATGAGAAAAGGTGCAGGAACTAAGTCCAAGATCCGGTTTGTTCTCTCAGGTGACAATGGGGACACTGGCGTGAGGGAGTTAAGGGACGAAAATAACAAGGTTTGTATGCCTTTCTGGGTTATCATATAGACACAGTAAAAAAAATCCACGGCACTTAGAATAGTTCATGTGTGCACAATATAATAAATATAATAGTAATGGTAATAGTGAGAGGACTAGCGTAACTATGATAATGATGGTAACCGTTAATGTTTGGATTTAACATCACATCAGGGATGAGCTGGCGAATAATATCTATTTGTTTAATAGGTTTGGGCTTTTTTTATTCTTTTGGTAGAAAACGTTTCATCGAGGCAGCATTAATCATTTTGTCTGCACCGTTCCTGAGTGTTTGGGCCCTTTGAGCTTCTTGCGTGTCTGGCATGACAACAGTGGTAAAGGGAAGCATGCCAGCTGGTACCTGGATCGTATCATTGCTGTGGATCTGCAGAACAATGACACGTATGTGTGTCAAGTCAGTTTGTGAAGACGTCAAAACTTCTTTCTTGAAAAGGTCAAATGAGAAATGCAATACACTAAGAAAGCGAGCTCAGAAGTAGAGTACCTCTTTGGTGAGCTTCCTGGGCCAACAAAATTCTTGCATAAGAAATTTGCTGACTCAGCTTTCATCAAGGAGAGAAAGAGTTCAAACATTGTATTCTTCCCAATGTGAAGCCAAAGGTCAAATGATCCTGATACAAGAGTGTTTTGAAAACGAGAAATATATTTGAAAAAAATACCTCAAGTTTTCTCGTAATGTTTCTCGTCAATGCCTGTGAAGAGATTTATCATTTAAAGAGATTTACTTGAGTGTATATGTGTCATGCCACATTATTTTGTAAAGAAAAATTTATTTATATCACATCGTTGTTCAACAGAAAAGAAGGACATTTTGAATTCATAAAAGAAGGAATTCTATTTTCCGAAAAAAGAGGTGTAGTCTACTTAAATCAATACATGTAGTGTTTATGTTTGTGTCTTTGTTGCATATTGTATTGTATTATATGTTATGTTGTATTACATTACATTATCGGTGCATTTCTGTTATTGACAGATTCTTCTTCATCTGTAATCGGTGGATGGCAGTCGAAGAAGATGACGGCATGATAGACCGCACCATTCCAGTGGCCGGTAAGGACGATGTCACGACATTTGGCAACTTGTTCACTAATGCTACAAGAAAACGGCTGACAGACTCCCATCTGTGGATATCTGTCGTGTCGCGTCCAAACAGAAGTAACTTCACTCGAGTGCAGCGTGTTTCGTGCATATTGTCCCTGCTGTTCACTACCATGATAGCCAACGCCATGTTCTTCCAGACGGATCAAACTGTCAAGAATGTACATGCCATCACTCTTGGGCCCTTCACGTTTGCAGCGCATCAGTTGTGGATTAGCTTTGCCAGTAGTATGGTGGTGCTTCCAATTAACATAGCCATAGACCAGCTCTTCCGAAAAAGTGTTCCAAAAAAGAATAAGGTAGACAATGATCCCAGGCAACGTCCAGAGGCGCTCTCTCAGGTTGCTCTGAATTCCTGGATGTCTGATAAACCAATGAAAATATCGCCCAGATCGGCTTCTCCAGATGTGGAACTTGATGAGGATTGTCTAGGGCACAGCGGAAGAAGAGCACCGGTTTCATCACGTCCTGAGGCAAATCTTTCCGTGGTGTCACTAAAATCCAACCCTGAAAGATCCCGCAGCATGTTGTCTTTGTTCAGCAGGAAAGACGAAGTCGTTTCCATTTCTGATAATCATGGGAAGAAAAACAAAGAAAAGAAAAGGAAAAACAAAAATTTGCCATATTGGTGTGCTTATATTGCGTGGTTTCTTTGCTTTTTGAGCACAGTGGCATCTGCATTTTTCACGTTTATGTACAGCATGGAATGGGGATCGGAGAAATCGCTACAATGGTTGTCCACGATGTTCTTGTCCATCGGAGAATCTGTCATCATCATTCAACCTATAAAAGTGAGTCTTCTGTGACTTCTCGGTAAAATTTGGGGAATCTTTGTGATGGCGGAACGATTTCTGTAAATTTATCGTGTCCGATGTATGATTGTGAAAATAAGAATGGCATTTGAGTCGTAGCGTAGTTGCTGTTCAGCTATCTTTAATTATCAACGGAGTGATTTAAACTGTGATTTCGAAAACATTACGTGCGCAGAACTACTGCTACATGGACCTTGTTCTGTCATTTTTTCCAGATTATATTCATTGCAATCATTATCTCATCTGTAATTAAAAAGCCGGAATTGGAGGAAGAAACAGATGATAATGACAAAGAAACAGTTAGGCCAAAGGATGACGAAGAGCTAACGGTTGGACCTCCCAGAAAGAGTAAGTTACCGCTTTAAAGCTTAAATGAGTAACAGGTTTTGAAGGATATTAAATTTCAGATAAAATGAGGATGCGTTTAATAACATTAAAAATACAACCTGGAAACATATGTCTTAAGTATTTTCATTAGGTTCATCAATCGATTTGCGATACAGTTTTAACATATTCCTTTATCTGTCAAAAATACATGGTAAACAGGGGCATCAAAATAATAGATTGCATGTGTATAGGAATCCCCATTGCTGTCTTGTAAAATGAACCAATTCAATAGTACACCGTTGTATTCTAGATTAATTGAAGTCATAATAAATTTACAATATTGAAAATATAGATTAGATTTAAAGAGAAGAACATAAAATGGAAATTAAAAAACCTAAGCCTGTAACGTTCTACTAGGTGTTGCATCCTGCAACTGGCGCCGTTTATTATTGATTAAAGGAAACAAGAGATAACTCTGGATAATGTGAAGCTTACATTTGTATGCATTTCGGACAATCTGATCAACAACGAACGGCAATTTCCAAACATCGTCTTGACTCTCTCCCGTTCTTTCCTGGTATGCTTTCTGTGTCCTATCCCCGTTAACAGGGCACCGGATACAAACTATTTGCGCAGTCTTGTAACATTACTCATGAATGGAAAAGATCTTGGTAACAGCTTTTTATCGTTGCGACTAATGTAATGCTGCTATATGCCCCAAGATGACAGAAAATCAAGGGGCGTCTACAAACGTAAACTATACACGTAACGCTTCCCCTTGAATTAAAAGTCAACAGCTTAGCGCCCAACCCATGCAAAGAAGCTGTTGACCTGAAGCATCTTATTTTTCTCAGTTACAAGTCTCATTCAAATTGTTTATTTTATTGTTGAAACAAACACAAAAAATGGAGACGATGTTTGACCGTCAACTGGTTTTTGTCGATTTATGTGGGTAAGGTTTAAGACAAATACCGAGGAGGGAAATTTACATAATTTGTGCGTTACAAATTAGATACATAAAGTAAGTATTTTGAGCATGCTGTGCATGTTATTTTCAGGTTTCCGTGACAATATGGACCCTGTGCATCAACCAGACGCAACAGCTCTTGCAGCCGCACGGGAACAACGTTTCAAGGAGATGAGGATGCATCGTATTATTCGGGAAGTTGTGGCATACTGTCTTTTTCTATGTATTCTTCTCTTTTTAGCACACTACAATACCGACAAACGATCATTTGCCACCAAAAACACCATTATGAATACCTTCTGGCATAAGAGTCCTTACTTCTACAAGGTGAGTGACTAAGGATATGGTGGGAGACCAAATACCATGGCCGGTTGGAAATTTATTTTTCCTGTAGTTACGTTTTCTGTTCTTATTCCAGCCTTGGTTCTAGCTACCTTCCCTGGACCTTTAACGATGTCATCAAAATATCGATTGAACTCAGTCAAAAAAGTTAAACTGTATATTGGTATAAATTTAAAAAGATATCGTATTAAAATGAGCGCGAGAGTTGAGGATTTATAATCAAATTACAAGGGAGTTGGGCCATACAACAAAGTTGTTGGCCAAGAGGCATGCTGGCTTAAGCATAATAATTGTACCTGTCTAACTGATGAACCACTTATAAACAAACTTAAGTAAGTGGTATTGCGCGGCAGTACATAGTGAGTCCCCGACCGAATCTCCGCAGCGCTTGTAGTTTTTAGCTTAGCTGACTTGACGTCGTATAAGCTAAGCTTGACAGCTGAACCTACCGGATGGTGAGTCATTCGTCTCTCTATCCACAATTCACGTTTACGACTTCGCCAAAACCGTTACCCAAATCCACGTCAAACTTGGTCGGGATGAACCATAGGTGCGTTTCTGCCCCTTTTCTTCAAATGACCACGCTCCGATAATTTAAAGAGCTGGTATATATTTTTATTTTGTTTGATATTATATTATATTTGGCAAAATCTTTTTTTTTTTTAAATCCCCAAACTGTTGCTTCATAATTGCACAACGACACTCCTGGATAGCCCTAGACCAATATTTATTCTAGAGATGGCGCCTCGATTTTTTACTTTACTTTTCATGAGTGTGTGTGTGTGTGTGTGTGTGTGTGTGTATGTGTGTGTGTGTGTGTATGTGTGTGTGTGCCTCGATTTTTTACTTTACTTTTCATGTGTGTGTGTGTGTGTGTGTGTGTGTGTGTGTGTGTGTGTGTGTGTGTGTGTGTGTGTGTGTGTGTGTGTGTGTGTGTGTGTGTGTGTGTGTGTGTGTGTGTGTGTGTGTGTGTGTTTCGACTTATCTCCCACGGTCCTTCAGATTATGCTGTATCTTGGGAGGAAATATACGTTGCGGAAGGGTCAAGCAAAGTTTTCAACTGGCAAATGCATCAGAACATTTACTGTTAAATACATGTGTCATGCATTCCTATTAATGATTCTGTAATCAATGCGAATGGCAATGGAAATTTACATGTGTGAGTTCTCCAAAACCGTCACACAGATACACTTCAAACTTGGTGGAATATACCTTACGCGGGTTTCTACTGAATTTGTTCAAATGGTCACGCTCTAGTGATTATTACTAGGTAATTGCGTTTCTTTGCCAAATATGAAAAAATGTCTCCTTAACCGCTTTGCTAGTTGTTTTGATTATGCACAAGCACACCTCTAGAGACCCGTAGCGGGAGCTTAATTGGTTTACCAGCTGGTGCTGCGATTTTCAATTAGGAACTTTGGTTTACTGTTTCCGCCAATTTCGACTTCATCCCCCGAACCCCATGTTGGATTGTCTGCAAACACAGAGGGAATGTACCTGTCCCCAGAATTGCATGAGTGGAGACATTGATATTCACAAGGGGTGAGCGTTATGGAATAGGCACTTTCTGAGCGTCTGGTAAAATACATTTGATGCCATAAGCCAAATTGAACAAAAAGACAAAACGGAGGTAAAACACCGAATGCCTAAATCCAGTCAACTCTATCATAAATGGTCGATATATCATGTATCTTCTAACTTAGCAGGCAAGCATTATTGAGATTAGGGATGTAACGATAAACCAGTGCACTGGTGCATTGCGGTACAAAGCCCCACGGTATAGCGTATTGAATCATAAAATGGACAATCGAAAACCCACGATACTAAAATTTTTTTTTCACCACGGGGCCTTCTTCTGCCGCAGGCGAGAAAACCCGCCCAAAGATAATTGCTTCTGTGCTGCAGGCGAGTTTCTCCACCCAATGTAGCACATGCCGAAGATCAACTTTTAGTGCGCGAAATTACCGAGATATGCCAACATGCACAACATATTAAATTGTTTCCACAATAAATATTCAGCAATATCGCCAAAGTTATATAAATATTGCTGTATCTCTGCCAAAAAAACAACACATGCAGATTTTATACAGTATGGACCATGTCGGTGATAAGACACCGCAGCATGTGAGAGAACTACAGAAGATTTGCGTAAACAAGATGTGTTGTTGAACGCTGTCTTAGTGTGTCACGTCGTTATTGATGTTTTTAGCAAATTTTTTTGTTTGATTGTGAATACAATGTTTAAATAGAACAAATCTGTATGACAGAATGAGATAGTCATGAAATCCATGATCGAAGGGCGTAAAAAAATTATACGTGCATACCGGAAAATTATGCCCGGAAGCATCATAGCATGCTATTTAGCGCACAATGGCAGCCACATATATTCACACGCGAGTGTAAGGAAGTCAGCTTTCTGCATCAGTGAGGCCTTTTTAGGGAAAGTCATGTTATGTGAAATTTTGGACCACGTTATGTTGATATGAACTCTTTTCTACACCTCAAAATACACGAAAACCGTTGTTGTGTAATTTGGCCATGTAAGCTGTATAGGTGTCCTTATCCTTCTAGGTGGAAAATATCAAAAGCTCTGCATCTTTATTCACTCAAATCATTGTGCACTACAAGGTTGTAGGACATCATTCCTGTGGAATAATACTGTCAGTACACAGAAACATTATACCATTCTCGATGACTGCCCCCCCCCCCTTCTTTGCAACAATGAAAGTCCTATATAAGCTAAGATTATATGGACAATCGGCCGGCGCCGATTCCTAAAATAGCGATGATAGTCATGAAGAGAGGCGACCTGATATTATTGCGAAGGTCACAAGAACAATTCAGTCTGTGCATCCAAGGTCATCTGACCACAGGACTATCGCAGTCCTCTTGTTGGGTTCTCTAAAGTACTGAGTTTAACATATCTGATTTTTCACTTTCCACTTCCAGCTTCGAAATTTAAAAATAAAGAAGTAAATACCTTTGGTTTAAAATATATGTTATTCGCAAAGACAATTGACCAACAGGCACACTGCCTATACGAAGGCCTCTTTTACATGAATTGGCACCACAACAAAAAGTGGATAACATCTAAATTACAAGTAGAGAACTCACGGGACATAACAAATATGATGGGAAAGAGGGAGAAAGACTAAGAAAATGAGTGGGCGTTATTCCCGTACATACATGGATAAATACTTGGAGATAATAACAAATATGATGGGAAAGAGGGAGAGAGACTAAGAATTTTGGTGGGCGTCGTTCCCATAGATACAGGGATATATGATTGGAGATAACAATAAAGAGAATCTATATGACTTATCTCTGTAAAATGTTTGCCTTGTGTTTAATTTTGTGGCTAATTATGATGGCACAGCTGCAACCCGGTGCTTGGACAGCTAAACATTGAATCTTCCAGTGGTTCTAATATGTTTGTGAACTGCTTGGAGTATATCCCGATTTCCCGAATTATTTTTTGTTGACAATCCAAAAAGTAAGGTTTTTAAATTGAAATCTGCAAGGGGACTTATTTTAGTTTGGAGTTCGTCTCTCGCCATTATGTATTTGTTGCATTGGAAAAAAATAATGAAAACTGTCCCCTGCCGAGGTACCACAGGAACAAAGTGGTGATTCAATTAGATGCATCCTATACAAATATTTGTTCAGCTCGCTACCGCCCATTCTCAGTCTAGCGTGAATAATACCTATCCATCGATCCCCAAAATAAAATATTTCATTACATTTCGGCTGGGATTTGTTGAATTTCTTCTTAAATTCACCTAAATCTTCAGACTTTTGAACTGATTGCGGAAGAAGGTTCCATTCGCGCACTGTGGCAGGAAAAAAGAAATATTGAAGTTATTTGTACGAGCATAAATTGAGCTAATATCTTGCCTTGACCTGATATTATATGCTCGCTCTTTAAAAGTATGTGGAATTAAATGGCATTCATATTAGAGAGCCAGTCCATTAACTATTTTGTACATAAGTGGGAGTTTGTGTTTTCGTCGTCGTTCACAAAGTGGTTCCCTTCCTATATTTTATATTTTACCATGGCTAGTATGACTCAAAGCCCCTGTAACAACTCTGGCTGCATCTAGCTTAATATTTTTATGAAAGTCCCTGTCTATGTGCATCCATCCCAAACCACATTGGCATATACTAATCAGGGTCTAACCAAAAAAAAAAAAGGAACCAAGTGCTCGTCTATTAAGTTTGTACGGTAGACATTTCAAAATACTTATCAATTTCCTTAATTTAGCTACGATATAATTAATGTGTGCCGACCAGCTGAGATCTGAAGACAATAGAACACCAAGGTGTTTGTGTTGTTCAACACTGTCATAATTGTTTTGTTCAAACACTTGATCGGGGTGATCAGCTGGTTTTTTCTTTTTACTAAATAAAAGTGTTTTGGTTTTGGTAGGATTAAATATTACAAGCCATTGGTTTGAGCAATCTGAAAATAATGTAAGGTCTTGGTTTAATGTGACCGCACTTTCAACTGTATCGTCAATTTGAATATAAAGGATGGTGTCATCAGTGTAAAGCCTTATTTCAGACTCCACAAGGTCGCTTATGTCGTTCATGTAAATAAGGAATAATAGTGGGCCTAATACGGACCCTTGTGGGACACCTGCTTCAATATTACTCCATTCAGAGGCTTTCCCTTGAATAACGACAATTTGAGAGCGATCTTGAAGAAACTCTCATTCCACTGAAGTAAAGGACCTCGGATTTCCGCCTTCTCCATTTTATAAATCAAACCTGGATGATAGACTTTATCAAATGCCTTAGTTATATCGCAATAAATTACACGAAATTCATTTTGGACATCAACGGCTTTACAAAACTCATGATACAGATACACTAATTGATTGCTTTCCTGATGGGGAGTAATTGTATCTTTAAAAATTGAATATGTACTTGAAGACAGCACGTTCAAAGACTTTGCCGACACAACTTAGAAGTGATATGGGCCTATAGCTACTACAAAGTCCAGGTGGTCCACCTTTTCTAATGAGAGAGACATTAGCTTTCTTCCATTCTGCTGGAAAAAAGGAATGGGGCAGTGAAAAATTAAAAGTTGTGTCAAAGAACATGAACTACAAGGTGCAGCTTCCTTTAGCAATAAAGGGCTGATATCATCTCGCCCACAAGCCTTATCTACATTCAAAGATTTCAGTATATCAAAAACAGACTGCTCAGTTATTGCAATCTTTTCTTAGGTGCTATGCACCAATTGTATCTTGATGACCTTGACCAGCTGATCACTGGACTGCCACAGTTCTCTTGTTTATAACATTATAAAAATGTTCCGGATAAACATTTCTACGACAGAATAAAAGTCAGGTGTCAAAGGCCAACGTAACATGAGTTTAGTATGTGACTTATGCTATTTCAAGAAGTATGCACACACCAAGTTTGGTATCTGTAGGTCTTACAGGGTTGAAAATATGGCCCCACAAGCGTTTTCCACGACGTGGTCAAAAGTGAGATGGCCTGATCAGGGCATATATAGACTGTCTAAACAGGGGGGGGGGGGGTAAAATTGCGAATGCCGAGGGCACGAAGCTCACAACGAGGGGTCCTCGGGGCCTCCCCCGGAATATTTTTTAAAATCGATAATCTCAGACACATTTCCCTGGCATTTGATACTTTTTTCACATGGCCAATTTGATATCTGAAACACACAAAATTCACTAAACTGGGCTTTCAGGTTAGCTTTCATATTTTCTTTCAGAGTATGGCATACAGGGTCAGACAATTGTAAGGCTTAACCTTTTTACAGGATGACAGGGCCAATGCTTCGAAATTTGTACTGGCCCTAGTCTACCCCCTGCCATCCCGGTCAGCACATTTAATATGACCGTGACAACATGACTGCAGTCATTTCGTTCAAGTTGGTTTATCACACATTTTTTTGCCTTCACGACGTTCAAATCTATACAGTGTAAGTCTACATTTTGGCGAGCTCTGTTTCTTAAACTTGAGATGCTAATAGATACAAATGTAGTCTTTAAGACTGAAAAAATAAGTTTACTTTATCAATATGATTCCTTGCACTGCCTCTAGCGTTAAATTCTGTATTGAAAGCCAAAATATTCAAAGCACTTTCCTATGTTTCACTACATTAAACAAATAGCACAATAATTCTTTAACATGTCCTCCAATTGATAGATTAAGACTAGACAATTCTAAAAATTACACATTCATAAACCAAAAAGAAAAGATGACGAGAAAGACCGCTCTGAAATTGTACCAAACGAACCTACACGGATATATATCAGGCGAAATGACTGGCCTCGTGTATTATAATTATGCGTGACTTAATTAGCGATCTGACAAATCTGTCACTGGTTTCAAAATAAAATGGACAAAGGTCATAACCATAATCGCAACATCAGTAGCATGAGTTACAATATTGCGTAGACCAAGCCTTTGATGTAATATATAGCATTTTAGTACCAAAAAGCACACAGAATGTATATTGCAACGTAACGATTACATATGAAAGTATGAACAGTTTAAAGATCATGGATGTTTAGATGTACGTACAGACAGTAAATTTAATTTGGAAGCGGGGGTAATAGGCCAAGCTGTTTGATTTTATCTCCCAATGTTTTATTTCATTTTCCTTTTTTTTTTATTATTTATTTATTCTATTTATTTATTATCTATTTTTTTTTACATCGCATTCCCCCCGAACGCCGGTGACTAATTTAGTCACGGGACACACTGCTATCACAAAAAGTACTCACATACCAAGTGTTTGATATCTGCAGGCATTGCAATATGGGAAATGTGGCCCGCCCAAGCATTGTTGGAGGGAATGACGGAAGGACAGACGGACAGGAACCAAACCTATGGTCCCTTTGGGCTACAGTGGGGGACTAATTAATCGTTCAAATCAGAGTTATCTCCGAGCAATAGATCGCATGGTTTAATCTCCAAAACTGCATGACACTTCTCTACCCACACATTTTACATTACCGCCAAAATTTTGAAGTAAAACTTTTGCCCACATCATTTAGGAATCAGCGTCAAGGATAGTTACCACACACATGCCAGCTTCGTACAATGAAACATATCTTGCCTAGAACTTATTTGTTTTTATCATTATAAAACAAAGGTTTGCCATGCAATGTGATTAACCAGGGTATTAAATAGCGGTATCCCGATAAGGAGATACTACGAGTAGAAGTGGATTCTTGTGGCAGAAGGAATAAGAAAGCAGGCTACGAGAATCGCAAAGTAGTTTATTATTCATTCTTACACAAGAACCTGGTCTTTCTTAAGACCCTTTCTTAGTTAATTCGTTATAAAACAAAATAGCTTATGAATGTTATGAAAATAAATGAGAGGGCGGCCATAGCGTCGAGCCAGAACAAGCCAGGCCGCGAAACGGTCTTGGAGAGGAGACTCCTCTCCAGCCACAGGATCGCTTCGCGGCCTGGCTTGTTCTGGCTCCACGCTATGACCGCCCCCGCATTTATCTTTATAATATTAATTAGCTATTTGTTCTATAACGAATTAACTAAGAAAGGGTCTTAAGAAAGACAAACAACCGATAACGACGAGTCAGTCGACCTCTTTAACATCCATTGGTGACTTCACTGCAGTGTTGTAGCTCATCATTATTTTCCACGAATGATGAGTTGCAGAAATGAAACTGTTTATTTTAAATCAATTGCCATTGCAATATTTCTTAGATGTAAACAATGAATTTTAAGTCCGTTTATCACCTCGGAACAGTGTCATTCGTGAAAAATAATGATGCCTCGGCCTGAAGGCCTCGCATAATTATTTTCAACAATGAAGTGTTCCTCGCTTTAGTTGTTTTCTTCAGTCTTTTCTTACCCACAGCTGTGAGTTTCATACCCAAGTGGTGTGTTTTATTAATATAAAATATGTTATGTTATTGTTTGTTTTGCTACCGTTATATATATTGCCACTTCATGTAAACTATGCACAGGGTGGCTTCCATGACAGCGACAACGTGTTTTGTCTTAATGGAAGTCTCCCTGGACAATGTTTGCGTAAGAGCCGCACTGTACGTCAAACATGAATCTATATAAACTTGGCCAAATAAAACATTCCCGAGTCCTGAGTCCTCGATAATTAACCTATACTTAGCCAAACTGTTTGTGCATGATTCTAGAAGGGTAATATTCGTTTGGACTTTAAACCTCTTCTTGTTCAACAATCATAGACACCCACATTGAACTTTGGTAAAAACCGTTTCTGACCTACTTTGCGTAACAACTTTCCCTTGCATGCATCAGTAGTTCGACCATTGCAAAGACAGGTCTTGCATTTCCAACGAACTTTATGATGTAATGATAATGACCGGTTGTTAAACCGACGTTGCAACAACACACTTGTTCAGAGTCGTCCAGGTTTGAGTGCTGCGGGATACCTTTACCTAATTTTTTGCAAAAAGTGAGATCACATCAAATGTCTAAGTCCAGCTACCGCAAATAGTCCCAAAGACAAAAGAAAATGAGCAGTGGTTTAACTTGAATCTTTCAAAGATGAAACCAGTGGTGGAAACAATAGAATTAAGCATGGCTTGATTTAAATTATTCAACATCGTTTCTTTCTGCATAATCCCCTGAAATTTTTCAGGTCAAGGACCCTACGACTTTCTGGGAGTACGTATCCGGTACGCTAATACCTGGACTTTACGGTGAATACATGTACAACGGTCAGCCGTTGCCTCCAAACGAGATACGAGTATCTTCGGACCGTGTCTCTTTTAGAGTGGGCCCCCCTCGGCTAAGGCAGTTACGCGTTAAACCAGGTAAAATAATTATCCAAGCCACAGGCTGTTTATATTAAATCTATGTGCACGCGACAACGTAAAAACTGAAAGAAATTTAAAGCATCCGCGCATCTTCGTCTGTAGATGATCGCATATCATATTGCATGAAAAGAACTAATTGTCTTAATCATCAAACTATATTATATAAATTTGGTTTTTGTGTGATACTTAATTACATTGCAATATTCAAAGTGCTCGAAAAGTCTTCCATGTTTGACGTTTTAAAGAGGTTATGATGGACCGCTATAACAAAGTGCGTTTCGTGAAACTTTCGGCTCCTATATCTGATACATGTAAACGATTGCCCCTTAGTAGCCCGTTTGGACACGCGTTGACTTGTGATGGAAAACGGTTCAAACATATCGCATGTATAATTATGCATTTGTCTCGTGAGGGCCCTGCATACACTACTGGGGACTCAAAAATGGACTACAACCGTTGGAGGCATTATGTTTGATCATTTGAACGGAGGGCGAATGTCCACCCCGTAGGAAGTGCCCAGCATCAATTATATTGCATGTCGTTGTAAATTTATACATGTTTAGAGTTTGTGTCACTTCCTATTCCACTGGTAGTCAAACAATGGTCGATGTAGGGTTGAATACTTGAGAAATGAACTGTGTCTTCTCACATACAATGACAGGAAACGTTTAATTCTTTGAAGTTGAGCCAAGCTCCTACTAATCGTCACAGTCACCTTCAGGATGTGGGCAGTCCATGTGAGACGGTGGTCTGATCATGCTCCAAGGAGTTTTCCATGTTACATTTTCTAATTGTCTGTTGAGCATTATTCATGCACACATTTAAGTGATCTCTGGGTAGCCTCCCAGCTTTTTTTTGTCCTGTAGCAATCATCCTGCATTTGGCATGCGAAGTAAGTAGAGAGATAGAGAGGGAGAGAGACGGACAGAAAGACAGAGTAGAATCTAGGCAACTCTTTGAAAGGAAACCCAATTTTGACAAAGGCGTTCGGGTGGAAAACTCGGAATTTGATACCGTTCATCAGATGTATACCTGTATGAAAGAAACTCGAGAATATATATATATATATATATATATATATATATATATATATATATATATATATATATATATATATATATATATATATATATATATATATATATATATATATATATATATATATATATATATATATATATATATATATATATATATATATATATATATATATAAATGCGTGAAGTGTGTAGAAATGAATTAGATATTGTTCCAATATGCAAATACAGGTTAAATATCTTTTTGCCGCTCTGTGATAATTGTGTCTTCTGAATTAAACAGCTGATTTTATCATATTCTCCATTTCATAAAACCTTCTAATCAACGATTTTGCAGGCTTGTGCAAAATACATGCTCTCTTCCGGGAGTCGTTTAAAGAATGCAATGAAGGATACGGTTTCATTGATGAGGACAAAAGAGATTATAGAAAAAACTGGAAACATCCACCGGCCAACTTTACGGCCAAAAGGAGCTCTTCTTGGCGATACCGGGGAGTAAGTGAGTTAGACAATATACCACATGCAGGCTTGTGGACCATGTACAACGGCGGTGGTTACGTAAAGGACCTTATTGGACCTTTGGGCAGAGCAAAATTGACTGTACGAAGTTTGAGAAAGACCAGATGGTTCGATAAATACACACGTGCCGTGTTCGTCGAGTTCACAGTATATAATCCTAACGTGAACTTGTTCACAGCAGTGGCTATGTTAGCAGAATTCCCTGTTTCCGGAAACAGCATACACTCTATAAAAGTCAATAGCTTCCGTCTGTATAACTATTTGGGTGGCTTCGCAGCTTTTGTCCTTGGAGCGGAGATAATTTATATCATATGTGTGGTTTATTTCCTTGGCTCATTCCTTAAACGACTCAAGCGGGAACGCGGCCAATTCATTAAAAGTTTTTGGAATTGTATTGATGCATTGAATAATGCCCTGTCAGTAACTGCTATTGTCATGTATATTTCAAGAAGCATGTACACGGCTGTGGCAATATCTGAGGTAACTAAGCTCAAAGGTAAGTAAATCTCCAAGTTGCGTGCGGACTGTCTTGGAAAAAAATCAATATTAAATTAGACTCGTTGAGTTTGCGAATACTTGGGCGCTTCAAATAAGGCATTTACTTAATTAGCTAAGCCCGGTTACAGAATTTTGGCGTTGACTGATTGGAAAGCCTCGTGAAAGGAAACTGTTAATGACATTATAAAAATTAATGTTAATGCACCATGTTCTATGTTAAAACGGCCTCATTTTGTCAGCGTGGTATAGTATCACAGGTATGGAAAATGTTGACGAAACAGTACAAACGTTTGCGTCGGAAAATATTAGTATCGGCGAATAATACCAGAACATCCTTGTCAAACGAACGTACAGGTATCAATATTATACTAGATTATTACTTGGTGCTGAAATTGAATACCTTTATACCTGAATTTAGGTTTCGATTTGCCTAAGTGTCCATCGGACATTACACATTAATCCCGAGTAGTCGATCCAAAATGGTAAATTTCCAAATTTGACAAAGCAGGTGTATAGGGACTTGTGAGAGTTTTTTACACTGAAAAAAGCGAGGATCTTCCCTCAAGATGCACAAAAGTTGTATACAATTTGTTTGTAATGAAGAAATTTAAGCGCTTCTACAAAATCGGCAGTTGTTCTTTACATTTTCTTGGAGGTTGGATCCTAGTACGCCAACCGAACGGAAACCCGACAATACTTTACTGTGCAGGTAGTCCCAGCACTGATACTGAATTCAATAACCATCGTATTCTATCTGTTGAGATATTTTTATGTTAAATGAAATTAGGTTTCTAAAATAAACTGTCGTTTTTCAGCTCCATTTTACAGCTTCCAGCGTATTGCATTGTGGTCTGAGCTCTTTGGAAAAATAGTGGCCGTGGTCGTTTTTCTGTCGTTTCTGAAAGTCATCAATTTGCTCCGTTTCAACCGCCGCATGTCCTTATTGTCTAGCACACTAAAGCAATCGGCGAAGGACATGTCTGCATTCTCTGTCGTCTTCCTTATCGTGACGTTATCATATGCTCAGTTTGCATACCTACTGTTCGGCAGCACACTTAAAACATATAGCAGCTTTATAACGGTCATGGAGTCGCTGCTGTCAACTCTTCTGGGATCATTCGACTATGACGAGCTTGCAAGTGCAGCCCCCGTCATGGGACCATTATTTTTCTTCAGCTTCATTCTCCTGATGGTCTTCGCGCTGATGAATATGTTCGTGTCCATCATCAACGACACCTTCACAATGGTAAAGGCCGACATAACTAAGCAGTCCAATGAATATGAAATCGTTGAATTCATGTGGAATCGTTTCCAGGCTTGGACAGGTATAAACTTCTCCAGCATCTTTAAAGATGTGCAGATGAAGTACTTGACAGGTACATAATTGTTCTCACACTTCCAAAGGTTTGTTATATATATATTCGCATACAAATCTATCTTCACGATGACGAGGATCTGGTGCAACATAATTCTTTCACTGTACGTACATATTCATGACGATGTCGAAGCCTAAATATTAAACATTAAAGCCAACTGGACGACCACCCATGACACACAAAGAAATGTATAAGTATAAAAAAGAACGTAAAGGCTTGGAAAATGCTTTTTTTATTGGTAAATTCATCAGCCAATACTTCAATAGAGAGCATAAGTTGTAGCTTTTGCCTTACTTTTACGTCCTCAATGCTGTATTTTAGCAATTGACCGCAAAAAACTAGTCACACATTCCTACGTTCTAGGATCCTCTGATGCATCGAACTTTTATATATTTATCAATTAACATCATCCAGAGTCGCCCCCAAATTCCCAGCTTTAGTTTGCTGATGCCACGAGGATGTTATGTATTGACTGTTTTGTCATTATATTAATATTTACGTGGGTGGTCATCCATTCACAATTACATTTGGAAATTCTCAAACCATGTTGGCTAAATCTTGGAACCTTAATTATGTATCTTGGATGGATCTTTCCTAACTTTGTTCAGTCAATTGTTCACCAAGCATTTTGGTCCATTTCCTTTTTCATTTATGCGAGTCTTATAAAAATCGCCAATCTTGAGTGAAAATCTCAAAAAGGGATCTCTTGAAAATTACGTGGCCCATATTTTTTCATTTGGTATATGTAGATGACCATGACCGAATTTCCAAGGTCATCGCGACATTTTTAGATAGATATAGTATTTTGGGGGATAACTCAAAGAGTACTCGGTCTCTTTGAAGCTGAGTGTGGTGGTGGTCCACTGTTACAACTATGTTTGAATATTTATGATGATCCTCTATATGGTCCCAGCTAAGAAAGAACATGTGTTACATGGTTTTAATTCACAAGGCTACAGGATCATTTTAATCTGTGGATGCAATATCAGCTGAGCACACACTATATATATATATATATATATATATATATATATATATATATATATATATATATATATATATATATATATATATATATATATATATATATATATATATATATATATATATATATAATCTTTAATCGCCAGAGTTTACATTTATGTAGTACACGACTTCTCAACGAAACCAAAACAAAAGAATTCTTTCTCATGTCGGCATTGTTAGTGTCATTAACCAATATTTCTGTGTGTCTATGGAGCTATCGCAGTTCTAATTTTAACCTGGTGCTGTATTTCTAGATTATCCAGTTACCTGCTCTTTTGTTTTGGAGGCAAGATAGAGTTAAGCCACAAACAGAAAAAGACAAAACTAGCTAAAGCTAAAATAATATGTACACAACTTTGGTGCGGATCATATATATTTAGTACATATTAACTGTTGTATATAGGTATTCCATGAAAATAAATTGATTAAATAACAGTTGGTTATTCAGTGAAAATGCACTATCCTTTTGCAGATAAAGACACGGATACCTGGTTTAATCAACTGCAAGCAATTGACAAAAGGCTGGACAATATGAACGACAGAGTTGCTCAGATGTACCAGGATTTCTGTTGGGATGTTTTCCGTGACATGGATAATATAAACCTCAAACTTGTGGATGCAGGATCGACCTATAACCCCAAACTGGACCTGTTCAGTGACCTACGAGATGATTTAAAAATGAAAACATCCAAAAAGGGTGGCCTAACTCAAAAGCAGAAAGCTCTTTTGGATTTTGTCAGCAATCCGAAGGTTCGCTTGAGCAAGGCTCCACGGGGTACCTCCTGTTAACACTACGTCTGGTTGTACTGTGTTAAACCATTCACCCCAAAGCAATACAACTGAACAGCAATAAAGATCTTGTAAATATATATATATATATATATATATATATATATATATATATATATATATATATATATATATATATATATATACATATATATATATATATACACTGAAAGCTTGGTACTTAGAAGTACAATACGTGAAACAGTATATTATAATATTCTAGCACAAAATGGGTACCCATTGCAACAAATAGAGACAAGATTATCAATGACCAAAAAGTCCTCAACAAAGAATATATTTATAAAAATAAGCCCAACCTAGACAATCACTATTCATATGGTTTATCATACGGGACCCTCAATATTTCAGAGGGTATGTAACATACTCCAACTACCTAATTTTATAAGCTACATGTACGCAACCGGGAGACTGAATAATATGGTTTTATCCCATTCAAGCAAAATAATAAGCAAGGAGCCAAAACATATGATCCTGCAAGCACCTTTTGGCATTAAATTCCCCGAAAGCCTTATTTTCGGATTCATCATCATGGTACTTTAGACAGTCAGCCAATTAATCAAAAGGTGTAAACAACAAGCATTGCCAACTAAAATGTAGGATTAAACAAACCGATAACAACCTAGATATTCTATGTTAAACATACTCAGATTCACACTCGGTCCTAGTTTATTTCACAAACAGACACACACACACACACAGAGGTACAAAGAAAAACATAAGGTTTTTAAATAGAAACAAGATCGGTAGAAATGTACAAAATATTCATACATAAGCGTATTAGCAAGAACAAGCTTGCTATCTGGATGAGCTTAACCAAGGAAATGATTTTCGCTGTAATTAAGGCTACCACGGAAGTTGTTTCAGACATTTATGTTTACATAATCCATCAAAAGTTATCAGCTAAAATTTTCTTCATTAAAAATCTATAGAAAGAAGCAATGCAGGTTCTGCAGACGTTACAATTTGCAATGGTACATGTTTCAGAATAATTACATGATGCTGTTTTGTGTATTTAAAGAAACCAGAATATGAGTGCAAAAAACACTTTGCCATTACATTACCGGGTGTTGTGTTCGTTATTTTCGGTATGAAGAAACGGACACCATTTTCGGCTGGGGGGATGAGCTCCAAGCTACACGTATTTCTCCAGAATCTATTATTTTTTATATGCTGTCAATAAATTAAATAGCAGCTGTCTCTGTTGAATGCAGCTTCCTGAAACCAGACTGACTTATATAATAAGTATTCTTGTGAGCTTTAATAATCTAGTGCTAATAAACATTTCTGAAAATTCGAAAGAGCAGGAAGAAGAAAGATTGGTCAGCAGTTTAGCAGTGTATTATCTCTTTTATATATATATATAGGAAGAGAGAGAGAGAGAGAGAGAGAGAGAGAGAGAGAGAGAGAGAGAGAGGTAACTATATTTTGTGGTTGGTTAACTATAATAGACATTGCTTCTGCAATTACTGAGTTATTTTTGAAATGTTTGGTTCAGGTATTCTGATGACCGATCCTTGCCTTGAACTTAAAATACTCCAGCAAAACGTTAAAAAATACACTTTTCGAATCCCGATTTTTCACAAAACCCAGGCACAAATAGAGAAGAGTATACTTGAAGTTTAAAAGCACCAGCGCTTTGCAACTCAAAACCTATGTCTGGCTTCGAGTAACTTGAATCCAAAAAGGCAAATTTAACCAGAGAGTTTATGGGTATCTAACGTGTAGAGATTAGTTGGTCACTGCCTGTAATGTAAGAGTGAATCCAAGGGCAACGTAACAGTGTAATTACCAGAGTACATGGTGAGTGATTCAAAGAGGCAGCCGGTCAAACAGATGTATAACTGCGATACACAATATGACGGACATATTGGTCCGCCATAGATGAAAATAGCGCTCCTGGTGCAAAGTTGCCCACATTTATTATGGAAGATAATACAAAACAAGGGTTCCAGAGATGGTTGTATCGTCGGGGATTCAGCTTAACATGTGGAGATTCCAACCAAAGCTTGTGCACTTTCATTTGAGCCCCGTTGCAGCGGATTAAACTCACCTCAGATGTCTTTCTCTCAGAACTTGTGCGCTGCGGCATAAGTTCAAGTTCAAGTTCAAGTAAGCTTTATTTAAAGTCGGGTTTGGCAGTACAAAAATGAACATTAGCTCTGAGGAACCATTCCACCCACGACATTGCAATAAAAGTGTAAAACATAACCTCTTTGGTAAAACATACGTGTATTAAGATAAAGTAAAAAAAACTTGACACTTGACTCATTCAAATAGATATAAATATGAGACCTTCTTTATTTGCCTTTGAATAGTAGCACCCAGTAAGTATAAGTATCAATGCAGGGACAGAGCTAAGCAATGAAAAACCTGTAGCGCCTGACTTAATCACAATAAGACTGTGGATTAGAGAGATTGTAGGTTTGCTCTGATCCTTAGAGCCTCCCAGGAAGTAAGGGCACCCCTGAAATTATCACACGAAGTATAGAATATAAATTTCAGGGGCAAACCAAGGTTCTTGGTGTCAGGGGAAGCCCACACCAGCGACACCACCGGTCAAAGTTGGGGCTCGTGCGGCGCCAGCCCGCACCTTCTGATCCGTGGGGCGCGCCAGCAAGTATGGGCGCCCCCGACATTATCACAATAAGAATATGAATTATAAGTTATTTATTTTGGCTCTCCTGCAGAGTCAAACTAACAGCAGGCTCTGTGCAGCAGTAAGAATAAGAATTTTCACAGCAAAAATATGAATTATGAATTTTGGCACCTGATGTAAGGGGCAGCCCCCACCGGGGGTGCCACCGATCAGAGGGGCCAGTTCGCACGGCATCATCCCGCACCCTTCGATCCGTGAGGCCATCCAGCAATTAGGGCGCCCCTGACTTTAAACAGCAAGAAATATACGTTACAAAATAAATTTGGCTATCCTGAAGGGGTCGGCTAACGGCAGGCACTGCAAGTACATTTGGTGCCGTCCCAGCTCCCAATTAGTCGTTTGAATTGATTAAAACTGGAAGTGGTTCTAAGATGGTTCGGTAAATCATTCTATAACTTACCAGCAGAGTATCTGAAGGAGCGGAGTTCGAAAGATGCTGTACGTACCTTTGGTACATTTACTGAATTTTCATAGTGGAAAGAACATTTGGAAGATTGATGATCTAATAAGTTACGGAGATAAACTGGTCCTTGTTTATGGTAAAGTTTGTACGCTTCCAAAGCCATGCTTCTCATCCTCTTGATTCTGAGAGAAGTGAATTTTGAATTTTGAAGTTGTTCGTATGAGGACCTATGATCATTATAAATAAATCTCAGAGCCCTCTCTTGGATCCTTTCTATTTTATGAGCGTTTCCTTCGTTGGTAAAATGCCAAACAAGAGGACAATAAGTGAAATTTGATAAAATGAAAGAGTGGTAAATGAGGAGCTTGCAAGGGGGGTGTTTAGGTAGTGGCTGATTCTTTTTAACACGTTTAGCTGCCTAGAGGCTTTCTTGCATAGATCTGACACACGTTTATCAAAATTTAGCCGGAAGTCGACAGTTACCCCAAGTAGTTTTACCTCAGCTTCACAGTTTATGGTTGCGTGTCCAATTTGGAAATTTACATCATTATGAATATCCCTATTACCAAATATGATAGCCTGAAACTTGTCCGGGTTCGCCCTCATCATATTGATGCCAAACCAGTCAATAAGATGACAGCACTCCCGTTCAAGTACAAGTCTTAAAGTAAACAGATTTGCATGGGCAAAAGATAAGGTGTTGTCATCAGCGTAATTGTACAGTAGTCCTTCTTTGTATACAGAAGAATATATCATTGATAAAGATGTTAAATAGCAGAGGCCCGAGAATGGAGTCTTGGGGCACGCCTTTGTTTTTTAACTGCTGCAGACAGCACCAATCTTTACATACGGTTTCCTGCCATTTAGATAACTTCTCAGCAGGTTTAAGGCATCCTCGCCAAGACCGTAGGCGCGGAGCTTTTCTAATAGCAAGTTATGCGGGAGACAGTCAAAAGCCTTGGAAAAGTCTGTGAGAATAGCTGATACATGTTGCTGATCGTCCAAGGCTAGCTCTCTTCCAGTCTTCTACTGCCTTGTGCAGCATTGTTGCACAAAGCAATTCACATTTGGCATCGTTCACAGTTGAAACTTGTGTTTGGTTATGAAATTATCAGGTTCGCATCTACAAGAAGTAAGACGCTATGTGCAGTGGCCAGCAGGCGGAATCGCTCCCCCTCCCCTTCGAAATTTCGAAGAATATATTGCGGGACACACGGTACTCTATTATAGGGCCATTGGACAACTGCACCTGTTCTTTCTTTAGATTATTCTTTGCGCTTTATTAAGTTTGGTTTCCTTCCATGTCGTTGTTGGTACATTGTAGTAATTGCCTAGGAAGCGACCTTCTTATCTGTGCAACAGAGCACGCATCGGACGTAAAGCGTTTTGGAGAAACATTTTGATCAGTATTGAACACAAAACGAGAGTTTCAATGAATCAAGTCTTCGAACATAGTGATATTTTAAATTGTTGCTTGAACAGTTAGTTGCACTTTTGTATGAAATATCAATATCCTTTGAGAGTGTACCACTTAATATGGAATACTGAACAACAGGAGAAAGAGCACAATTGTATACTACATGCTGTGTTCATATGTCTGTAAATCATGCTACAGGCCGTATCAGTAATAAAACAAGCGCGATAACTTGTCTAGTTTGCAGTGATATAAATTCGATATTTATTGTCTCGTTTATTGGAAATTGCACTCAAATAGTAACATATTTACACTATACATGTACACCTCACATATTTGGGAAACAAAATTATATATACATACTGGTAATAAGAAATGCTGAGCAATAGGTCAACCTATCTTGTCATTTCTGTGGTAAGTAGATGGTTACACACTTCGCAAGTTGCAGAATGCTTATACGTTTAAGTATACAGCTGCAGATCTAAACGCCAGGATCACTTCCGCATATTATTAATGACATATTGTCCGGTGGAAAAAAGCTTTATCGAACTTGATAGGCGTAACTTGTAGGCTAGCAACGTTTTTGCGACGGATTTTGAAAGAAATACATCTCCCTTTTGATTATCATTTCAAGTAAAATTTCAGTTGTATGAGCATAATTTGTTGGGAAAATTTTCATGATAATAACACAGCTATCGCTATTTTAGGTTAGTGTCACTTAAGCATCTTGTGTTGCATTCATTGTCTTCACGATATTAGAAAATAAGTGGTATGGCGGTTGGCTCCTTTCAAAAACATGTGTTCAACCTAGTATCAGGCCCAAAGTTAAAAACCTTCCACCTACTGTTAACATATTGCCACGCAGCCATCAGACGGTTGTATTTTTTTGTGACGGGAATCTTGTTTTCCATCTCTTTGTCTTTCACTAACTCCAACCAAACACCCCCTTGAACTTCCGCCAAATGAAGTCTACCAGTTCATAATCATTTGATTGTAAGTCCTGATTGTCCTTGACTTGGGCAAAAGCGTCGTAGATGATCGTAAGAAACATGCCCATCAAGCCTATATAGACAATAGCTACGAACAGGAAAAAGAACAGCGGTCCCATAACCCTGTTGGCGCTCTGGAACTCATAAAAATCAAAACTGCCGAGTGCAAATGCAAACAGTGCCTCGATGGAGCCTATGAAGTTTCCGTAGCTTGCTAGAAGTTTCCCAAAGAGCAAATAAGCCATTTGACAGAATGCGAAGAAATAGATAAAAAATGTTATGCTAAAGAGCTTGAGGTCCTTGGCCGCCAGTTTTATGGTATCCCCCATCATTCCCATGCGTCTGTTGAACTTGAGAAGTTTGAGGAATTTGACGGTGGCGATGAACACGGCACATGCCAGGATGAAACAGAAAATACTGTCCCAAAAGGCAATGGTCACGAAATTCACGAACTCACCTACGATAAAGTAACAAATACGTTTGTAATTTTAATGACAAATTACTCTACGTTTAAAAAGATGCAAAAGGATAAATTTCAATTTTAAATACAATAAGCCACAATTTTGTCTAAATAATTTCGATAATGACTTTTTGGAGAACTGTTTTGAAAACTAACTGTTTATTCATCGGTGTTTTGAAGAAGGTATGTATCAACGATTGTCTTGCAGAATTTAAGGAAAGCTGATATGTCAGTAATTATTATTATTATTATTATTATTATTATTATTATTATTATTATTATTATTATTATTATTATTATTATTATTACTGTAAATTGCTTTAATTTCGCTGTATTCTTATTTTCGCTTATTTCGCTGATGGCACAAAACCGTGAAAATAAAAACACAGCGAAATAGTATTTTAACATTGTTAGAATGGGAATTATGTCCAAAACAGTGAAATTAAAACTACAGTGAAATGTCAAAAATACTAAAACCGTGAAAATTTAAACACGCGAAAATAAAGCAATTTACAGTATTTGTGAAATGGCATCTTTTTCAGCTCGGTAAGACATAAGTCCGTGTCCAATTTGTAAAGTGTATGCATATAACTCTGTGGCACAAAAACAGGACGTGTTATTTCAAGGCATTATAAAAGCACATTAAAATACTCCTACAAAATACATGATACAATAATTTAGAGTTCAAACCCAAAACAAGTTCTCATAATCCATATTGAAGGTCAAGAAGTTGAGCATTACGTTTTCAAAACTTCACACAGAAAACTAGTTTATTCAAATGTTTGCAGGCTCAAGTGAACCTACGCCTTTATGGATAATTTGGAATTAATAACTTTACCGATGCGATGTACATTGCTGATTTTTTCTAACTGTTTCTTCTATTGTACAAGTAAATTTGAAATTAAAACTGCCCATACCTGACTCTGATTCTTCTAGAACTTTCATTGCAACTGCTCCGAAGATTTTCTTCATTGCATACATGGCAATAGCAGTGATGCAAAGCACTAATGTTGCAAACTCGAGCATGTTCCAAAATTCCATGAAATACTTGAGCTTTTGCTTCATTAACTTCCGTAGTTCAGCAATGAAGAAATATAATGTGAAAACTGCAAATATGACCTCAGCTATAAGCACGAGAACCCCGAAGCCACCGACGTAACTTGACAGACGAAACACCTGTGTTGAAGGAAAAATTCATCTTTTAGCAAAAACCGGAAGTAAGTGACGTCAAGCTAGTGAAGTCTAAATCAATCTTCAAGGTTCCTGTCCAAAGAACATTGCAATTAGAGCGACGTAAATTTGATGTGCGGGTGATTTGATTTTTTTTTTTTCAATGAAACCTCATATGAAACGTTTCCACTTTTCGTATCACAATAATACGCTATTATTGGGTAAATAACACACTTAGGAACTCATCAAGATTTTACGGCCAATTTTGACTCTCGTATTTACCGCACAGTTTTGTTTAAAATGCACAGAGAGCAGCAAGCTGCATCGAACCATGCTCATTACAAACGTTTGGCACAAGTTGGTACTCTCATTTTCAGTTGATCAGTTTTTCTACTGACCTTGATTTCTGTTCTGGTGACAGCCGATCCAGTGGACATGAACTCCACCAGCATAATGACGGACGCAAAGAGATTGACATTTGCATTGTACAGGGTAAACTCCATGAATGCACCACGTGTATATACATCTAACCATCCCTCTTTCTCCAGTCTTTTCAGCTTTGCTGCAGTTCCAACCTGACAGCGTTTGAAGTCCAGCACATAACCACCACCCTTGAACATATTAATTGTTCCCATGTATGGAGCACTTTTCAATTCCACAGAATTCTGATAAGCCCACGGACTCTTTTTGTCCACCATAGAGTCATTGCCGGTTGGTGGCTTTTTCCATCCGGGCAAGTAATCTTTTGTGTCGTCATCAATAAAGTTGTATTCGTCACGGCAATGTCTGATCAGGTTCTTGAAGACAGGTTGTACAACGCATGTATCTGAGATGAATGTCAACAAAAGAAATCGTCGAAGTCTATCAAAACATCCTTTCAGTTATGTGGAGTGTGTGTGTAACCCTTGTCATATCGGTCAATGTGTCATATTATAAACAGCCTCACTTTCACTTTTATGCAGGTCTTGTATGAGGAAACTAGTTTAATTTGTCAATTTTGTCTTCGGATGTATTTAATAAAGTAAAATAGCCGATCTTATAAATTCACATAAAGTTACAGGAAAAAAACTTTATTTAAATCTGCATTGTTACATTATAGTAAAGATACCGTAATTTTTGTCAGGCTCTAGTGGGATTTGAACCCTCGGCCTTTTGGCATCATCGACTTGCCAACTGTAAAGACCACCGCTCTGAATGCTAACAGTCCTTATAAATATATCAAATTTTCCAAACGTACCCTTTTTTATCCTTAACTGTCGAAACCTGGCCACCCCAACCCTTATTGTGTATCGGTCGTCAACTTGAAGGGCTTCCCGCCAATCCAGGCGCTTGCCGTTGTACCATTCACTTGAATACATTGTCGGCAAAAGACTTTTGTGCAACCATGACCAATATTGCTCTGGTTTCCTGATCTGTAAAATCGAACAAAAAATGTTCTGACGGTAGTGCGCTTAAAAACAGTATATAAAACAAATTTAAGAAGCAGGAATTGATGAAGTGTGCTTACTTTACCCGCCACGGAAAAATGCACTAATCCCCCCCCCCCCCCCCCAAGTCAGATCTACCTTTGGCAAACGGATGTTTCAATTTGATGCCCGCCTCATATGAAACATTATCAATGACGCGATTGGAATAGGTGTTCAAGACACTTTGTACGAAGGACATTGATAGGAAAGAGTTCTCATAATACCAGCTAACCAATACTCGGGATGAAGTTGTGTTTCTGTTTGTTTGTGTGTGCTTTATATTTTATTTTTACTTCGTCCTTCTTCTTTTATTGATCCCTAGGACCACAGTGTCGCATCACTGAAGGTGTCCCAGGGTAATGAAGACGAAACAAGTGACAGACGGATTGGTAAATCTGGGTCAACTCGTGCGATTCAAGTGAGGTAGATGGTGAGACAATATCATGTTTGGGGGAAAAAGTACTTACGCCCTCAAACGTAGAAGACACGAACATATTCTTCACATTCGTTGTGACGTCAAACGAGTTCAAATCCCGCGTCTGATAGGACAGGAAGAAGAGAATCAACAGGAAGATGAAATATACTATACACTCTTTCAATATTGCTTCCATTTGTATTTCTTTCATGCGAAGTTCCCGTGCCGCTGATAAAGCTTCCATGTCCGGTGGCTGTATCTCCTCGGCTGCCTTCTTACGTTTCTCCACCAGCTCTATATAGAGTGACACAATTCACACAGTCCTTCAATCTTTGAATAGATAATGAGAGATAAAATATTGGATATCAAATTACCTCATTTTCTCATTATTTTTTGCTCAATTTTTATCGTTAAATGATCTCGTCTTATTTGCACTGAGGCTCTGATTTTTGTTGCGTTTATATGAACAAAGTTTCTAGTTATTTCTCGCCCTCTTATCTCGAGTGAGAAAAATTCAAGTTCAGTCTATTCAGCGGGCAGTAAGCTACTTCTGGGGTAAATATAGAAGAATCTTTCGTATATGAATCCTTGATGTCCGTTGATTCTTAATTTAGAACATAAATAAAAAACATGGAGAGTATTTCATTATCAAAATGTAACACATAACAGACTCAATTCATGGCATATTTAAGTTTACATTTATGTATGAATGGCATAAAAATGTACTTCTAGAAGGATTGGATATTGCAAACAAGTTAAATCACTATTCAAATTCGCCCCCCCCCCCAAAAAAAAATCCCAGTTAACATTTCATAATCGAGAAACGATAAGCCACAACACCATACATGAATAGAGACAACCTGTACGAGTCCACACTGCGAAGTACCTTAAGAGTGATCTAAATGCTGGAAGTAATTTTATGTATGCATGTGTTTTTATATATAATAATTGCGTGTTATTCCTACGAAATAATGCTGTTTTATCACATTCATATGCATTTTACCATTCGCAAGGCATAATATGTGAGTGTACAAAATTGCAGCGGGCTTCTCATTGATGAGCGGGCATGGCTTACATGGTTACTTGGTTACAGTTACTGCTACCAATAAGAGACACATCCTGATGAACAAACTTTATTGTGTTCCCTTCACCAGTGGACACATGTCTTGGTTGAGACGGTTTTCGGCGGCGCGAAACGGAATTGTTAGTGTTTGGTCGCGTCCCCGTCGACCACCATCAAAGGCTGGTACTTGAGTAAAAGATATTTTTTATGATAAAGTCGAATCTGGAATCATTATACATAATTTAGGGGAGTCGTGGCTATTATGGTTATCAGGCAAGGTATGACAATACCTTTCAAATCTCGCTGGCTCTGAGTCATTAACTGTTGCTCACGAGCAGGTTGAGAGTTACTGAATTCTTCAAACGAGTCCTCCTCCTCATCTATGTCTGGTTTACGCAGAATGCAGGAGATGAATGCAGCCAGAAGCAATACCTGCCAATGTACAAGTTTTGCTTTGTAACATTTCCCACTTAAGTGGTCTTCAGCACCCGGTAATTTTAAATGTCGACTACTTTGTCTTTTCCCATCAATGTTGCGCTTTCATGAAAAATTTTGAATTAAAATATACTAGAATCTCTCTATTGAGACCACCTATGGGGCTGACGAAAAAAGGTCTTAAAAGGGAGTGGTCTTAATGCAGAATACGAAATATTAGACAAACAGAAATGGAAATGTAACAAGTCATGCTTTGTAACATTTCCCACTTAAGTGGTCTTCAGCACCCGGTAATTTTAAATGTCGACTACTTTGTCTTTTCCCATCAATGTTGCGCTTTCATGAAAAATTTTGAATTAAAATATACTAGAATCTCTCTATTGAGACCACCTATGGGGCTGACGAAAAAAGGTCTTAAAAGGGAGTGGTCTTAATGCAGAATACGAAATATTAGACAAACAGAAATGGAAATGTAACAAATTACTTCCAACCGGGATTGGTCTCTTTACGGAGAGGTCTTAATGAGGAGCTTTAGTAGTATGAGAGGAAACATATTCGGAAACTATGTCTTTAGCCAATAGATTTTCCAGACACGCACAGCTTACTGAGGAAAGTTCTTGCCTAGGCCTCATTAAATGACCAAGACACTTTGCCTGACAGATCAAGTGAATAATCTTGGAATTTAAGACTCCATAGTAATTTATGGCTGTATATGGATTGCCATTTGGAAATTATGTTCAAGGAGAAATTTCAGGGAGCTTTTGTTCCCCTTGCACATCATTTAATTTGTGCATTATAATGTAATGTTTTGTCAGTGACAGCGTAAAGTAACAAGAAGAGAGGGATATTTTTGTCATATTTTCTCAGCCACAATCACGTGATTTACAGTTGTATGTTTATATCACTTCATTGTGTTACCTTGCACTGCTTGTAATTATAGAGTGTCTATGTGTAAAACGCAGAATTAACGTAATGTTTTGCTTGTTTTTCAATCCATTTCTTTAAATTTGAGACCAACATATGTTAATAACTAGAAAGGATATGTGCCTTGTAGAAGCAAAGCTAATGTAACCAATGAGAACCCAGCATATAACCACAGTTTTCTATGTTTCCTCTTCAATATTAAATCAGTATCCCTGTTCACCTTAACAGGCTGTACGACTATGACAGACTGGAAGAATGACAGGCAGAACGTTATCAGCCACTCGTTGGCCTTCTCTCGACCCCACTCCATACTGTAGAGAATGGTGAAAAAGGCAGACGCTAAAACGCTGAAGAAACACACTGAAAGAATATAAAATACACATATTCCTGTCACTTCCTGTCGGTAGCTAAATCACAGTTTGACAAATAATACACATAATGTCTTTAAAGCCACTTTCTGGACATCTCATGTTTATCATAAATAGACGGCTGCGTGTTCGAAATTATTCCGGTTCAAATTATAATACCATTTACCTAGCAGAGCCATTGGTCATCTGGTTGGAAATGAAGGAACCTCTTCTTGTTTTTGGTACAAGCGCAAGATCATGAATTAGTTCCAAATGATGTCAACATTTTATGGTTACATGTTTGCATCAGACTTGTTCTTCTTGGTGCAGTGAATGAAGCCTGGATCCATGCAAAGTCTCATTTTTGACATAAAACACTTATTACATATGAGAATATGAGAAAAAAAACTAGGAATCATAAGGGATGAAGATAAAAACGTAAAACTATATGTTATGTTCGGAACGAGCGGGACTCGAACCTGCAACCTTTGGCACTATGACATAAGACGACAGGTCCATTTTTGTTGCTTGTTCAACTTATCCATAATATAAAATAAATTTTGTCCATATAAATAACTGTAATCCATGTTAACAAATAAATAATTCAAAACATTGAGGCAGATGACAATTAACATAACCAATTTTGGGCGATTTGAGAGGGAAAAGTTTAAATTGAGAAGAGGTTTATTTCCTAATCTTATCATAACACGATTTAGCATGGCACAAAGTTGTGCTGGATATATGTTGTTTTGATTCATATTTTAGTGGCAGGATGTGACATTTTTCATACGACAAAGCAAACAGCCTCTCACAAAAATAGATATATGAAGCGAAATCAACACTCACAAGTCCATGCAATGTATAGGGTCCAATGTGGTAATGTGAAACCTTTCTTCTTCTTTCTCTTCACTTCTTCCGGCGATGGTTCTTCTTTGTACTTTTTCTGCTGATGGGAACCGATTATATTATGCAGGCTATCAGTGAATTTCTGAAATCGCGTTTTCTCCACGTTTTGCCAAAGTGACGACCCAGGATTAATAGTTCTCCATCGGAATTTTTTAGATTTTGTCGACAGTTTCTGGTTCATGTGCATTATTGAGTTCTTCTTTGGTCTAGCCTTTCTAAAAATGGTTACTAGGATGAGATTTGGAGGAAACACTATACAGGTACTGACCACGCTTACAAATAACTGACTCAATGTGAAGCTTATTGGTCCAAGCTTGATGGACTCCTTCTTCTCCACTTTGTCCTCGCTTTTGAAGAACATGCAGTTTGCAATCATAGTCAGAAACAACAGGGACAAACAACAGGACAGACGCTGTACCCTTGTGAAATTGCTCTTGGTTGGACGAGTCATAATGGAGAACCAGAGATGTTCATTTGTGAGTTTCTTCCGCACGGAAGAAGAGAACAAGTGCTTGAAGGCAGTGAGGTCGCTCAGACCCGCTACCGGGAGGATGCGTTCTACCATGCCATCATCTTCCTCTACAGCCAGCCAGCGATCACACAAAAAGAAAAACCTGTGGCCAAGAGAAATGCACAGGAAATTAGTTTATCTACTTTTAATACCTATTCCAATGTAAAAACGTTTTCGTCGCGAGATAATAACGGTAAAATTTATTAACAAACGTCATTTTCCGAGGTTAAGTCATTCCATGCATTGACAAAAGACCATCATTTCTCTTGACACAATGTACAATTTTACGAAACGAGTTTTGCCCAAATCGTCATGCCATTAATCAGCCGTCGCACTTTAAATGGGCGTACGCTCTGAGCGCGCGGCGGGAAAGAATGCTGTTGGGTTTTTTTTAAGCCCCAAAACATGTCTGGATTATTGTATCACCTGTCCCCTGTCTGAAGGTCCGTTATTTGAATTTGTTCCATGTACCAGCCCCTGTTTTTGCCAGAGCCTTTGTTGTCATGCCAGATGCGCAGGTACGTTAGGGGTCCCAAACACTCCTCAACGCTTAGAATGTAGTTGTAGATGGTACCCCGTGGATTACCCTGGAACGATTAGACACACATTGAAGATGATCATAGCATTCTCTTGCTCCTTTGCAACCGGAAATTGCATGTTGGTGGCTCTGCTGGTGACTTCCCATTTTGTGCTCCTGTTACAAATGAAGCTACGGCTTCATTCTGTGGTCAAAACAAGAGGGCTGTGTTAATAGCCCGTCCTCAAATGACTCTCACATTCAACGCAGATTACGTCCCACTCTAGTTAAGGGGATGAGGATTTCGGACAGGACGTAAAAAATGGGAGTTTCCATTGCAATCCCCATTGACTTCCATGGTTATCAATAGGAATGCATGCATAAACCGATAGGTACCCGTAATGAAAAATTCGTTAAAACTCAGGGATCCAGAGGATCGCTACCTTATGAATAAGTTTGTTTAGCCCTCCCTCAAGCAACATTTCCACCAAGTTTTTGAAAAATCTAAGTGTCGGTATTGTAAAAGAGATAAACAAAAATGGAGAAATCACAAAATAATCCGTTTTGAAAAAGGGTTAAATTGCAGCGCAACCTGTAAAACGAATTAAAGTCTGAAGTCTCCAGAAGTCGCCATATTGAGTTTCAATTTGGTACAGACCTGCATTTCGACGAAGTTTCGGAACAATCTCAGTGACAGTCTTAGAGAAGAAATCACTAACAGCCTTAACACGAAAAAATTAATACAAAATACAAACATCGCAGCGCCAACTGATGAACACGTAAAGGTCTGGGGGGGGGGGGGGCAAGAAGTGTCCCTTTGCAATTGCAAGCAATTGGCTGAGCAGTTTGGGAGAAGACTTGTGAAGATTTTACCCAAAAAATAGACAAAAATTAAATAAAAATCCAAAAATCATCAGAGCGCGACCATTTCAACAAACGTGGTTGAGACCCACCCAAGATAAATCCCCACCAAGTTTCAAATGAATCCAACAGGCAGCTTTTGAGAATAAATCGAAAATGTGAATTGTTGACGACAGAAGCCTGAAGACGACGGACGGAGGACCTATGCTGATTGACAAGTCACCTGAGGTAAATATGTCCTGTCACACAAGAAGCGGGGTTCATTGAAGCCGAAACGCAATACAGACATCACGTTGTCATTTATACTGCTTGCCTACTTTTGTAAAGACGATCCTAATTCTCCACAGAGAACACCGATCGAGCGTTTATCTGGTCATATGACCGATGTCTTCAGATATGCCAGCGACACGGAACAGTCAAACTGGCAACACTGGCAACTCATTGTTGTTTATCCAACTTGTAACACTGGCTACCAATTATACATAGCAAATGCTACAATACAGTGTCACTGAATTTGTAAAGTTCATAACAGGTAGGTCTGCTGACTTACTTGCTAAAATTGCTGGAGGGGATAAAGGAGTGTAATCATATGTCATTATTCTTGTAACATCATGTGACAATTGTTGGCCCTGCATCAAAGCCTGGCTATGAATGTTTCCTACCGAGCCTCTTAGCTTATTTCAAAGTATTTAGTCACGGGAACCTCTTAGGTTATTTCAAAGTATTTAGTCACGGGATTAAAAAAAAAGAAAGATACTTTTAAAACAAAAAAGACCGAGAGAAAATTTTCAAATTTTTAAATAAAATTTACCGAGGAGCTTTAGACCCACTCCAAGACGGACCATCAGACACGCATAAGGGACTGGCAAGTAGTTTTTAACCGAAGCTAAATGCAGATGAAAATAACGATGCTTTTCCAATTGTCTGTCAACAATATTGTTGAGTTGCACTGCAATGAACTAATCTTCAATGATTAACCTTCAAAAAAGGAATAATTTACAGCACTGTAAACATTAAAATAAATCATTTTACATCGATTGTGAATGAGATAAAGCATACATTTATACCTGGAATTTAGAAGTCAACAGTTGTATTTAGTGTCAAATGATTGGTCACTGTATAATTTCAGTTGAGCACAAAGAAGTGGCGCAGTGTAACTTATACCTTTCTTTTACCGTCATCTAGTCTTCGAACACCCGTGTCCCCGTCGTCTCCTGACAGGATAAAGCTTATCTTGGACGTCGTGCCGGCGTTTTTCTTGTGGCCGGTGTGCACTGTTACCTGGTAGTGATAGATGTCTGAGGGCAAATTATCCTCAAGCGGCATGGCTCCCCACTGAAATTGTCAGATAATACGTGAGCGGTCTATTTCCATTTCCCTGATATATACTTTGTAAATCAATCCAGAAAACAGTCCTTTTTCCACAATTTAGATTGCAGGAATCTTCATAATGAGCTTTTTAAATGGAAACTTTGCACTTTTTCATCTTTTGGGTATAAAAGTAGTAAGTAACGTTACTCGGTCATACGATCTTAAATATTAAGACAAGGATAATAGTTTAATTTTATGCAAAAACACTTGATCAAAACCTTCTCCTGAGAGAACAAAATGCGGCAATGAGGAAGCAGACGACATTTGAAATTTTTAGTTGCTGTTGAGCTGGAAAAAGGTTGAAGCAAGTGAGGCTACAGCCATACACTGGTGGCAACAATCGTACATCTCACCTTCAAAATGTCCTGTTTGTCCTTGTGTCTGGCCCAGATTATTATAATAAAGTACAGGCCAAGAACACTGATAACAGTTGAAAACACGGCAGCATTTTCACTCAAATTCTTGAACTTAGCCCAGACGTTCTTGAAGTCAATTGTGTTTGGTGGAACCACGAAGTCTCCCCCAAATGACGTCAAGTGGTCACAAAGACATTGGGTTTTTGTGCTGACAGTTAAGTTTCCAACCTTGAATGCAAAGAAAAAATGTTATGTAGAACAGGTTGATTTTCCGACAGAAAATCAAATGTCTCCCCGTGCGCCCTTACAATTGTCATCCTTATTTTTATAAATATGCATACAGATTCCAATGATCTACAGATATGGTGAAGGTACACTCTTTATTGACATTTCAAAACGTTGATTTTTGAAGAAATGCCCACGTGACCTTGAAAAATAGGTCAAAGTCATACATCAGCAGTTACAAGCAAGGTCTTACAAAGAAACATAATCACACAAAATGACAACCTCTTTAAGACAAATCTTTCTGTAGAGCATCTGCAATGATTTTTTAAAAAGTGGTCATGTGACCTTGAAAATAGGTCAAGGTCACCCGTCTACAATGCCAACGTAGTTGGTATTATGATACATAAACATGCAAAATTTCAACCTCCTCAGTCAAATCCTTGCAGAGTTGTTGAATCTGTGTCAATTTTAGATGACATGCCCATGTGACCTTGAAAAATATGTCAAGGTCACCCATCTGCAATCCCAAGCAAGGTCATATATAGGAATATCTTCACAAAGAATTTCAAGTTCCCGAATCAAATCTTTCTTGAGTTATCACGTCCACATTGATTTTAGACGAAATGCCCACGTGACCTTGAAAAATAGGTCAACCTCATACATCTGCAGTCACAAGCCAGGTCTTACAGGAGTCTTACATAGAATCATAATCACACAAAATGTCAACCTCTTTAAGACAAATCTTTCTCAAGTGCATCTGCAATGATTTTTAAAAAGTGGTCATGTGACCTTGAAAATAGGTCAAGGTCACCCGTCTACAATCCCAACCTAGTTCATATTATGGTACATAATCATGCAAATTTTCAACCTCCTACGTCAAATCCTTGCATAGGCGTTGTGTCCGTGTTGATTTTACATGACATGCCCACGCAACCTTGAAAAATACGTCAAAGTCAGCCATCTGCAATCCCAAGCAAGGTCATATAGAGGAACATCTTCACATAAAATTTCAAGTTCCCAAGTCAAATCTTTCTTGAGTTATCACGTCCACATTGATTTTAGACGAAATACCCACGTGACCTTGAAAAGTAGGTCAAGGTCATACATCTGCAGTCACAAGCAAGGTCTTACAAAAGTCTTACACAGGAACATAATCACACAAAATGTCAACCCTCTTTAAGACAAATCTTTCTCTAGTGCATCTGCAATGATTTTTTAAAAAGTGGTCATGTGACCTTGAAAATAGGTCGTCACCCATCTACAATCCCAACGTAGGTGGTATTATGGTACATAAACATGCAAAATTTCAACCTCCTGAGTCAAATCCTTGCAGAGTTATTGCGTCCACGTCAATTTTACATGACATGCCCATGTGACCTTGAAAAATATGTCAAGGTCACCCATCTGCAATCCCAAGCAAGGTTTTATATAGGAACATCTTCACACAAAAATTCAACTTCCCAAGTCAAATCTTTCTTGTGTTATTGCATCCGCAACGCACCCAACAATGTGTTGAAGAGGAAGAAGAAGAAGAAGAAGAAGAAGAAGAAGAAGAAGAGTAAGAAGAAGAAGAAGAACAACAACAACAACAAAAACAACAACAACAACAAGCGGAAGAAACGGACGCAAAAACAATATCCCCCCCCCCCCCCCGTTGCACGGGGAGACATAATAAGTATTGTCATCTGATCGTTGACCTTCTTGGCAATGTTGGGCCGCAAAAATATGAAAATAATCTTTTTTTTTTTTTGATAGTGTAATATACGAGAGGAATTTTTAAAGGCATGGTGCCTGTTTTCCAATCGTTTTTTTTTTTTTTTTTTTAAATAAACTAATTACAAACCAAGGGCAATACAAATTTTGTGTCAATTGGGGGAGGGGGTCTCACTGTCGCAGCTTACCTGACGATTTCTTTTTAAAATGCCACTTATTTCATCTACAGGTTCTTAAAAGTGGGGACCCTAAAGCCTGGATTTTACTCGAGACCCTTTCATGGGGCAAAATATGACCATCCGGTGGAAAAAAATGTTTGTATGTATGTATAATTCATCTTTGAATAGGACTTGACTTGGATCAGTGCATCATCAGCGAGGAAAGCCATCCCTATGTGTGTTACACAATACAAGTTCACTGCGTTTACCTGGCAGCCATCCGCGGCCCAAGCGTCCTTCTCCCAGCTCCAGAAGAAACATCCGGCTACGAACATTCTCATTGTGTAAGAGAAATTCTGAGCTGAACTTAACTGATCGAGAGTGGTCCTGGTTGCTGCAAAATTTCAGAAAATCATATGATTATGATTCTGAAGGAACCCTAGCCCCCTTCTCCGTATGTTCTGCGCTGTCAGCGCTACAGAGAAGAGAAAGATCTGCTGCCATATATTGAAACCTCCAATCATTCAAAATAATTTATGAGAGTATTTCATAAGAAAGGCTTTATTTGAAACAACGGGTTGCTGTCCTCATGTTGCCAAGAAGAGTAATGACACTGAAATAAGGGCAAACTCGGCAAGAATAGACCACAGTCTTTTGACATACTTTGGCACAATTGACACATATACGACCCTCCAAAGCAATGGGTATATACACCGTAACTTAGTTGTGATCCGTTAACATTAAAAAAATGTCCTTTGTTTTACGCCATAAGTTTCCAGTTATAAAGAATGTTCGCCCAAAAGCTGCATTAAATTTCAAGGTAAGTCTGAAACAAGCCAAAAAAAAAAAGTTCATACCCGTTGGCGTGATCCCGATCCTGTACGTCCCATTTCGAGCTGTCAAATTACTTGGGGGAGCAACCATGTACATAAGCTCCTCCGCCTCGGCAGGCGTAGCAGAGGCGGGAATACCATCCGTATTGGGTATATCACTCACGTAGTCATAGTATGTTTCATTTGGAAAATCTTCAGCTTTCAAGTATACCTTGAATTTGTCTAGGGAATCAATAGGTTTTAGCCACACTCGAATTGCGGTGTCGTTCCCGGGAACAGTGATAGTGTGATAGTTCATTTTCTTGCTTTGAAAAGACGTCAGAAACGTATAGTTTAAAGCTGGAACCACATCCTTTGCTTTCACTAAAACATAGAGTGTACATTCATAATGCATGAACGAGTCGGATTTACAAACTAGAAGCATCCAAAAATTTCATTTTTTTTCTTTACTGTTCATTTTGAAATGCAACGTAAGAATTTGATTCAAATTCGAGAAACTTACTGAAATTTCGATTGGTATATCAAAACACCCACATGAAAATAGAATAAGCCGCATAGCAAACCCAGCTTAGCATGCTCTGTGAGGTTAATTCCTCCAATTAGGTCACACGCCATTCAATATAAAATTCACCCACTTAACATCGAAATATACTGAGGTAAAACATAAAACTTTGAAAGGGCTTGTTACGGATGACAGCTTCATTTATGACGAAGTTTGCTATTGTTTGTCATCATCAAAAGTCTATACTGTTTTAATAAATACATGAAACTAGTCCAACATATTTTTATAACAAGGGGGCTGTGTGAACAGCCCATGCTCAGCTGACCTAGACATTCTTCACACTTTAGCTCTGTGAACTTGGAATAAGATCAAGGTTATCCATGTACTGACCTTTATCGAAGAACACTAACATGTGCAACATCAAGGCCCCAGTTCAAGTAATTCTCAAGTTATAGTGAAGAGTAAAATTCATACATCTTGCACTGTGATCCCAAAAATGAGGTCAAGGTCACGCATGTACTGTCTAAGCGTGACCTTCATAGAGAAACATTAACACGTGAACGATTATTATGTGCAACATGAAGGTCCTAAGTCAAAATAGATCTCAAGTTATCAAGTGAACAGTAAATCTCATGTCAGTTGTCTTCTGATCTTGAGAATGAGGTCAAGGTCCTAAAATCACTGGAGCATGATCACTTGCACAAAATAATAGAGCTTATAAACGGTAATCCCTAAAAGGTATGAACAAATCTGGCAAAAGTTGTTAAAGCTATGACCATTACAAGAAAGTCACATGTTAAACTTTCATATTTAAACATTTTTAAGGATTTTTCCAAAAAAATCATCAAAAATCCAAATATCCGATAAGTGTAACCATTTGAACAAATTTGGTGGACATCCACACAAGGTACATTTCCACCAAGTTTGAAGTCAATCTGCGTAACGGTTTCTTAGAAGTCCAAAATGTAAATTAGCATTAGAATGCCAATTGACTAGCATAGTAATCAATAAGAAATGTGCATTTCCCGTACCCAAATTGAAAACATCGTTTAAAATCAGGAATCCATAGCAGTGCCACCTAGTGATCAAGTTTGTTTGACCCTTCCGTAAGGAACATATCCACCAAGTTTCAGCTTAATCTGAGGGACTGTTCTGGAGAAGAAGCCGAAAATAGCAAAAAAACACAAAAAATCATAAAAAAAATAGGAAAGAACTGCAGCGCCACCTGATGCACACAGTATGAACTGGGAGTCTCTAGGAGTATTCCTGTGCAATATCAAAGCAAGTGGGTGAGCAGTTTCGAGGAAGAAGATTTTGTTTAAGATTTGTCCCAAAACAATCATTAAAATTCCAAAAATCAATGAAGCAAGACTACTTGAACCAACCTGGTAAAGACCTACCCAAGGTACTTTGCCACCAAGTTTGATGTCAATCTGGTTGATGATTTGGGAGAAGAAGTCGAAAGTGTGAACTGGCATTAGAATGTCCATTGACTTGCATAGTAATCAATAGGAAAGATGCATTTACCGATAACTACCCAAATTGAAACAAGAGGGCTGTGTGAGCAGCCCATGCTTGGTTGACCTAGAGATTCATCGCGCTTGTAGTTTTTGAGCTTGGGATAAAACAAAATAGGTCAACACTTATCGAAGGTACATCCCTACCAAGTTTGACACAAATCTGGCCAAAATTATTGACGTTATAACCATTACAAGAAATGTCCATGTTAAATCTTCCTGTTAAAATTTTTTTAAAGATTTTCAAAAAAAGCATAAAAAATCCAAAAATCAATGGAGTGTGACTATTTGTACAGGCTTAGCAGACACTCACCCAAGGTACATTGCCATTTGAAGTCAATCTGACGAACGGTTTCTTTGGAGAGGTCCAAAATGTGAATAAGCATTAGAATGCCCATTGACTTACATAATAATCAAAAGGAAACGTGCATTGACCGGTAAGTACACGAATTGAAAAAAAAATCGTCAAAAATAAAAATTCCAAGGCAATGCCGCCTGGTGACAACTTTGACTTTTTCATAAGGAGCATATCCACCAAGTTTCAGCTTAATCTGAGTGATGGTTCTGGAAAAGTTGAAAACAGCGAAAACACACAAAAAGTATAAAAATAAGAATTTGTTCACCAAATGCAGCACCAATTGGTGAACAAATTAAGAATAAGTAGTCCTCAGGAGTGTTCCTATGTGATATCAATACAATTGGGCGAACGGTTTTGGAAATGCTTTTTTTTTAAGATTTGTCAAAATAAAGAACAAAAAAATCATTAAAAAATCCAAAAATCTCTAAAGCGTGACCATTTGAACAAACTTGGTAGAGACCCACCCATGGTACATTGCTGCCAAATTTGAAATGAATCTGGTAGATGGTTTCAGAGAAGTCAACAATGTGAATTAACATTAGAATGCCCATTGACTTGTATAGTAATCAATAGGAAAGGTGCATTTACCGATAAATACCAGAATTGATGAAATCGTTAAAAATTAGGAATCCAGTGCAGTGCCACCTTGTGAACAACTTTGTTTGGCAATTCCAAAGGAAAGTTCCATGTCAAAACGTACCCTGGTCAAAACGTACCCTCCTTCATATATGCCTTGGGTACGTTTTGACAAGCGAAAACATACCCATACAAGTTCTTAATTTTTTTTTTAATGCCGACATATTATTGTGCAAGAATATGCGGACATTCAAAGTGACGCGTATAAGATGACCCCAAACTATGTATAAAAACACATGAAACCCAACAAACCTAACTTTTCCGATCAAACCTTATAATGTCACACTTTTACTTTTTTTACTTTTGATATTTGTACTTGTGCAAGATGTTGCTTTGTATGATTCTCGGGTACTTTTTGTGAATTTCCATGCTTCAAATTTCTCTTGTCATACGGGCCACAATTTTCAGGCTTCAGTCAAAGAAAAGTGTCGATCTCAAAAAGTTTAATGAAGTGGCTATGATGACATCTCACCCAAACTTGTACCTTCTGCTACCTAACCGGGCCATAAATTGGACGAAAAAATAACGTGATGCAACTGGGGTGGGGTGGGGTTGGGTGCTTCCCCCACTCCCACCCTCGACTTAGAAACTTAAAACCTTAAATGGTTTGCCATTATCTAAATGGCTACCAAAAATAAAAGAAAACAAAAAAACAGTCTGGTAATTAAAATGGCATCATTGTTTCGCGTGTTCTTCTTTTAACGGCAAAATAAAGATGTACCTTAATTAGGCCCATAAGGTCAATTTAAAAGCAATATTTAATACTGTCTGTAGTAGAACTTTGAATGAATCTGCCGGTAGTAACTTTTATGAAGCTTTCAAGTTAATATAGTGCATACATATTTGTCCTTTAAGGTGGTATAGTGCATACGTATTTGTCATTTCAGGTGGAAAGTTTGTTGCTCACCAGTATATCGGGAATCACTGTCTTAAACCGGCCTCTTGGTGGATAAAAGTGGCCGGTTTTTGGATTCCTGCTTTTATCACAAGTCAGTAATATTTAAGGGTCTTTTCATAAAAGACACAAAAAGCATGTTTTCACACCTGTTTAATAATGACTGCTTTTAGCATCCATGTACGGATTCCTATTTGTAGCCTCTAGCCTATTTTTATTTATTGTAAAAATTTGACCTAGGCAGTAGCCTCGGTTGCTTCAACACAATTTACGGCCCTGCCTTCTGCGACTTTGAGTAGAATATGGGCCTACCAAGAAATCTGTTATAGGGGGCAGGGGTGTAGAGAAGTTAGACCTATAATGCTGAGAGTTCTAATGTACGTGTTTCAACCCGTGATTCATTGGTCATTGGAGCGTGACCATTTGAACAAACTTGGTAGAGACCCACACAAGGTACATTGCCACCAAGTGTGAAGTCAATCTGACTGACAGTTTCAGAGAAGAAGTTGAAATGTAAATTAGCATTAGAATGCACATTGACTTACATTATAGTAATCAATAAGAAAGATGAATTTACCGATAAGTACACGAATTGAAAAAATCGTTAAAAATCAGAAATCCACAGCAGTGCCACCTAGTGAACAAGTTTGTTTGACCTTTCCACAAGTAACATATCCACCACGTTTCAGCTTAATCTGACCGACGGTTCTGGAGAACAGCTCGAAAATAACAAAAAACACACTAAAAGTCATTTTAAAAAAATATAAAAAAAAAAAAAAAAAATACAGCGCCATCTGGTGAAAAATTAGG